>JAVRQT010000003.1:1200000-1680285 GCA_035926095.1 Elasticomyces elasticus
TAGGTTTCCACTTCGCCCTCACCTCCGCCCCATCACAAAACTCCTTAATCTTCCCCTTCTTAATCTCATCCAACCCCTCGAAAAATACCAACATATTCCTATCCCCCATAATCCTCCACAACACCCCCAACACTTCCGCCCCCGCATCGCGTAACCCCGGAGCAGATTCCGTAAGTAATTTCTTACCCCCCTCAGCCAACTCCTTCGTCTGTTCGATCGTAGGAGCCTCTTTCACAGACTTGAGGGCTCGGACAAGGAAACGCGTAGATTGTTCTTTGACTTGAGGGTTCTTGGACTTCATGCCCTCTAATATGTCCGACTCGCATTCGCCGAGCGAAGTGGCAAGGAAGACAGCATCGCAAGCAGCGGATATAGCGTCCACGACACTTTGTTTTTTCTCCTTGAACCGTTCGAGCATGGCTCCGAGGATGGTGCCGCGGTATTTCGTGAAGCCTTTCCTCAATCCCTTGGCTATGCATTCGACGACGTTTGCGGCCACGGTGACGACGGCTATATTGGCGTCTTTCATCGATTTAGCGCAGCCGCGGATGATGTCGTCGAAAGATCCGTCCTGCATGGCCGGGACGTTGACGGCGGCGAAGACTTCGTCGAGGGCTTCTTTGCGGTCTTTCCATTTTGTGCTGGCGAGGCGATCGGAGAAATCGGCTGGGATCTTTTTGAAGACATCCACAGCCTCGTACTCAGGCTCCAAATCAATAGCCACCTCCTCCTCCTCCACCTCTGCCTCCCCTTCGACCTCACCAGCAGCCTCAGCCTGCTCCACCGCAGCCTGCTGACTCCGCAACAACCTCTCCTGTTTCGGCTGCGGCTCCGCCCTGAGTGGTTCGAACAATTTTTCGAGATCTTTCTGCTGCACCTCCTTCAACTCCCCCCAAAACAACGGCTTCATAGCCTCCCTCAACCACCTATACAACTCGACCGTCAACCCCTGCCCCTCAGCCCGGACATTCTTATCCGCGTGCCCGAAAATCTTCGGCAGGCACTTCACCACGGCCTTCGGTTCGACGGTTTTACAGCCATAAGCCTTGTACACACTCGTCAACGCACTAAGCGTCGCAGCAATAATCTTCGGCTGCTTATGCGATAGAAATGGTAATAACTCTTCGAGAACGGGATCCGCTTTATCCAACTCAATCAACAACATCAACCCCTCCATCGCCGTCGCCTTCGGGCCCGGCCGTCCCATCAATCCCTTCTCCACTATGCCTTGTACCGTATGGCCCCGTGTTTTCCGCGCGCCTTCCTGACCAGCGGCTTCGAGAAAGGCATTATAGGCGTTTAGGGCTTCGCCTTGGGCTGCTACGTTGCTGTCTGCGACGGCGGCTTTCCAGAGGGAAGACTCGTAGATGAAGTCTCTTATAAGGGGGTCGGTGGGTTGGGCGGTGGAGAATGATTTGGCGGCGGTTTCGTAGCCGAGTTTGCGGGCTTTCCAGTTTTTGTGGGAGAATTGTTCTGTTAATGGGAGGGCGCGCCATTCGTCTTCTTCGGACATTGTGGAGGTGGTGTATTAGATGGTGTGGGTGGTTATGCGCGCATGGGGTGTGTTGTGCGGCGCTGTTGCTCTGTCTCGATTTGATGCGATTGTCGTCGGTGCTCGTCTTTTCGTGATCGATGCTTGATCGCAGTCGCACGTGCATGTCAACACGACCATTCGCGCTTGACAACAGGCGAGTCCCGATCGGGATACGAAAGCGGGGAGCGGGAGATCGTCAAGGGTCAAGCAAAGAAGTCGTTGCAGACGTCGATGCAAATCCATGATTGAGAGGATAAGTGTCAATGGGACCCTGAAGTACGGCTTGCGACGATCTCAGAGACAACAGAACGCTATCAATACAAGATTGCCGAGTGTAGCTGCTCCTTAGTTGTTGACACTTCAGAGAGGCCAAAAGTCAGTACCAGCATCGACTTTTTTCCTTGAGCCTCGGAGTTGTGCCTTCCATAAACAATCATTAAACATCTAAACAAGTCAAAAACCTCCATCGCATGGCCCAACCTTCACCATGTCCGCCCTCCTCACAACCCGCCAAGCCGAAGAACTGTACGCGCCCCCTCCCCTCCACACTGATCACTTGCTGATAGCCCGCTAACAGCCACAAGTCCCTCATCGCCTACCTAACCTCCACCGCCCACCCTGAAACCGCCTCCCACCTCCGACTCGCCCTCAACCTCCCCGAAACCACCTTCGACGCCCCAACATGCGCAAAATACTCCGGCCTGCTCGAGAAAAAATGGACTTCCGTAGTCCGCCTTCAAAAGAAAATCATGGACTTGGAAGCGAAATGCGCTGCTTTACAACATGAACTCGACACCACCACACCCAGCTCCCGAAAAATCCACGACCCCTCCACCTGGCTCCCCCGCGCGCCGGCGAGACATACCCTACAGAGTCATAAGAGTCCGTTGACGAGTTTGGCGTTCCATCCTATATTCTCTTCTTTGGCAAGCGGAAGCGAAGACTGCACCATAAAAATCTGGGACTACGATTCAGGAGACCTAGAACAAACCCTCAAATCCCACACCAAAGCCGTGCTGGACGTTGACTATGGCGGTCCGAGGGGAGGAACCCTACTCGCGTCCTGCTCCTCCGATCTCACGATTAAATTGTGGGATCCCGCGGACAGCTACAAAAACATCCGAACCCTACCGGGACACGATCATTCGGTGAGTAGTCTGCGCTTCATACCCTCCGGTGCAGCGGGGAGTCCGTTGTCGGGGAATTTGCTGGCGAGTGCGAGTCGGGATAAGACGATTAGGGTGTGGGATGTTAGTACGGGGTACTGTCTCAGAGTATTAAGAGGCCACGGCGACTGGGTACGGAGTTTATCCCCTTCACCGGACGGCAGGTGGTTGTTGAGTACTTCCTCGGACCAAACAGCTCGGATCTGGGATTTAACGCAACAAAACGACAGCAATACCCTCAAACAAACCTTCACCGACCACGAGCACGTGGTGGAGTGCTGCGCTTTCGCCCCCGCATCCTCTTACCCACACCTCTCCGTCCTTGCTGGTCTCAAGAAACCACCTGCTGCGTCTTCGAGTGCGGAGTATCTCGCTACGGGAGGCAGGGAGAAGGTTATAAGGATCTTCTCCATCAACGGCCTATGCATCAAAGCCCTGGTGGGGCACGATAACTGGGTTCGCGCTTTAGTCTTTCATCCCGGCGGGAAGTACTTGCTAAGCGCTTCGGACGACAAGACTGTGCGATGCTGGGACCTGGCTCAAGAAGGGAAGTGTGTGCGTGTGATAGAGGCGGGGGATCATTTTGTGAGCTGTCTACGATGGGCTCCAAGTATTTGGAAAGAGGACGGAGGCACGGAGGGCGGGGGCAATGGGGTCGTGGGTAACGGCGGGGGTGATAGGGTGGTTAGTGCGGGTGGGGGGGTAAAGATGGTGGAGGGGATTAGGTGTTTGGTTGCTGCTGGGGGTGTGGACTTGAACGTAAGGGTTTTCAGCGCCTGAGGCGGTGGATGAGGGTCTGAAGTATAGCGAGCGATATGAGTCTACGATGGCATGCGCTGGCTACGGCCACAGCGGCGATGGCTGTGATGGCATGAAGCGGAGGGCCGCGGTATTGGCTACGTAGCTTACAGCAGGTCTGTCTCCGAGAGCTCTCGCTTGTTTCTATGTTCTTCGCTGTTCGTTTTGGGCTGACGATGTGTGCAGGTTAGAGAGACGAATATTATACCCAACTTTTTACCGCAGTATCAATTTGATGCTTCTTGGTGCTCCAGACGACACTGTCTCATCACCACAACACGCTCCTCTGTCTAACAAGCTCGCATGCATGTGCAAAACTGCTTTGCGGCGTTGGGAAAGTCACGTTAGCAACCGGAAGGCTGCAGCGATTCTACGCAGGAGCGCGTACATTCACGTCACGTCTTGCAGACCTCGTCCGGAGGCTTCCTGCAGCTTCACCAGAGCTCGTTTGGGCTTTGTGTAACATGTGACGTGACGTTACAAACGGACTACAGAACACGCTGAGCAATTCCTAAGACCTCATATCTCGTTCCTACATATTTGCAACTTCCCAAGAATCAAAGCGCTCACCACAGGTTACTACCCTTATACGCCACCCACCATGAACCCCAACACGGACCCCTTCGTGCTCATCGAGCAGCACAAGCAACTCGCTCGCGATGCCGAGAAGCGCAGGGGCAAGAAGGCGACGAATAAGGTCAATCGGGCGTATCTTGAGATGTTGTTTGCTAAGAGGGTATGTACTACCTGCTTGCGATGGAGAGAGAGTCGCCATGATATTAACTGCTGCGCAGGGCCCTTCACCGCTCCCATACCATGTCCGTACTTGCGCCATCAGCTACGCGTACCCGCCTTCCATCGTGAAGGTTGCGGAGCTGAAGCCGATGCTGATCGAGGAGTTGAGGCTGGAGACGCATCATCGGGGACGGGTGTTGTTTGTGCGGGCTTTTGGGCATGCGACGAGGTTTCAGGCGGTGCAGAATGGGGTTGAAGATGAGCGTGGTCAGTAATAGACACGGTGAGGGCCGGCCGCGTGAGAAGATTTTTGACTGACGGTTACATGGCAGGTAACGTCGACCGCCTTGCGCTGTACAATTCCGATACGAGCATCACTCCGGAGCGCACTTTGCCTCGCGGCACGATTTTTGCTGTCAAGGAGCCGTTCTACAAGGCTACTGCGGATGGTGGGTATACTATTCGAGTCGATCATCCTTCGGATCTTGTCAGGTTGGCGGGTAACGTAAGTATACAGACCCGGTTCATCAGACCATCATGCTAACCATGTGGTAATGCTACCGTAGGATGATCTCGTCCCTCCAGCACTCGCTCCTCGCCTCATCGAGCTTGACATCTCTGCCACCGCGCTGAAGGCCGCTGGCAATGCCGCATACGGCAAGAAAGACTACCACGCCGCCATTGACAGCTACTCCGAGGCTTTGCGCGCATGCTCGGACACCGAGAGCATCCTTCGCCACGATCTCCACCGTAATCGCGCGAATGCCAACCTACTCCTCTCCCGCTTCGAGCCTGCATTGGCAGACGCCGAAGCGGCCATCATCCAGGACGTCGACCCACCCACCGAGGCTACGGCAAAGCTCAACAGCAAAGCGCTCTACCGCGCAGGACGCGCAGCATACTGTCTCCGCAAGTTCCAGCAGGTTAAAGCCTTCTTCCTGCAAGTCGAGATCTGCACTCCCGGAGATGCCGATGCGCAGCGAGAGCTCAAGCGTACGCTCTGCCGCATCGCAGAGCAAGAGACAGGCTGCTACGACTTTGCTGCTATGAGCCGCGCCGCAACAGGAATCAGTCGCCGCCTAGACTATGCTGACTACACCGCCAAATGCGAAGTTCGAGAAGCCGGCAAGCGCGGTCGAGGGTTATTCGCAACGACTGAGATCAAAGTCGGCGATTTGATTATGTGCGAGAAGGCCTTCAGCGCAGCTTTCCCGTCGGAGAGTAGGAAGGACATGTACATCGTCATCAACCTCAACACGGAGCGTATGTCCGCCGGTCCGCACGCACATCTGCTGTTCAATGTTGTGCAGAAGCTGTCTCACAGCCCTCAGCAAGCGCAGGAGTTCTTCGAGCTCTACGATGGTGGGTACAAGCCCAAGGTCCAGCCGCAGATTGTGGATGGCGTTACGGTTCTGGATACGTTTCGGGCAGCCGCCATCTCTGAGTTCAATTGCTTCGGCTGGGAGGATGCGGGTGGTAAGGCCGGATCAGAAGACGACTACAAAGTTACCCAAGGTGATCCTCCGCTCAGTCCAGTCGGCTTGTGGAGCAAAGCCTCTCTCATCAATCACTCTTGCGTTGGAAATGCGGCGCGTACGATGATTGGAGATATGATGGTCGTTCACGCATGCCATGACATCAAGGCTGGCGAGGAGATCACGATGCGCTACACCAATTCGAAGGAGGACGGCAAGGCCACGCAAGCTCATACCAAGAAAGTCTGGGGCTTCGAGTGCGACTGCGTCGTTTGTGAAGCTGATGCAAGTACCTCGTTTGCCCTGCGGAAGCGTCGCGAAGTGCTGGTCAAGGAGATTGAGGCCTTCCTTATCAAGCACAGGTTGACGGAGAAGAGTATGCCGGGTTTGGCGACCATCAAGAAAGTTGAGAAGCTTCGGACTGATCTAAAAGCGACGTACGGCAAGGCTGCGTTCGAAGGCAGGGCACGCATCAAACTTGCTCCAGCCGGCGTGTGGCTCTGCCAGGCGTACGATCTTCGCCATGCTCAGGATAGTGTTCTCGACTACACGAAGCTGCTGTTCCGCGATTTGGGGTACAAAGTGGAGATCACGAAGGAGAAGGGGCTTTCGATTGACTGTGCTAATGGTTATATCGGACCTTCCGTCATCGACGCAGCGCTGTATGCGGCGCAAGCAAAGCACTTCCAGGGAGATGTAGTCTTGAATCAGAAGTTCACGGAGCTCGCGATGCTGTTGTGGAAGATTATCTATGCTGATATGAGCGGGTTCGGCAAGGTAGGGAGAGATTGAAACAGCAACGGAGGGGCCGGCACATGCACATCAGATTGATGTTGAACGAAGGAGAGGTTAGTAACGGGCTAATTTTCAGCTTGAAGTATTGACAGGAGGGAGTAGGTCAATTGGAGACATGCCAATACCCTTTGCGTTAAAGCTACGGTGCCTAGACAAAAGCTGACAGGGTAATAACGGCGGCCACGGGCGTCGACTTCATGGAATATAATTGGTCTGTCTCTCCGGTCTCCCCGTGAAGGCCATCGTTCAGGTGTTACGACTATGAAGCTGGAGCTGACAACGACGCAGACTAGTTAGAACCATGAGTTAACATTGCCTGGAGTCCGCATCACCACATGCCACGAGCCTCCCATCTCACACTGAGAGCTTTGTTTATCTCGTTACTCCGCCTCGTCAAGTGCCAGAAGGTTCGATATGTTGGCATGATTGCCCGGGCGAGCCATTCAGGCGTATCGTCTCTGCCGCCTTAACAAAGCTATGAAAGAAAAGGCTTCTGACAAGATACCGGGACATGTGACGATTGCATGGAAGGCAAACAAGACCACCTTCAATGGCTGCCATCGATGCTTTGTTCAACGTAGCAAGCAGATATTCTTGTGATATCATACAGCACGCAGTTCTGGGAGCTCTTGATCTTGACCCACGCCTCTGGTCTCTTCCAATCCTCTTACAACCATGGAAATCCAGCCCGACCAGGTCATAGCCTCGGCCAGGAATTTCGCGTTAGGCGCTGACCTGCGCAAAGGCCAACAAGCAATGGCCAAACTGAATCGTGGAGAACTGCAAGCCATCTTTCGCAAGGACGTACGTCCCACATCAGATTCTTCCATGATGACTTGCTGATCTCGAGCAGGCTGTGTTGCCCACTGCGCGAACGATCTGGTGTGGTGGTCAGGAAATCTTGGCCCGATACATGTTCATCAACCATGTGTATCCCCCGTCCATCATACCAACTGAACAGCTGGAACCCATGCATATCTCAGTAAGTTGTGTTCCTACCGAATCTCTCCTCAACTGTGCGCACCTATTACTACGTTGCTCCCGTGCAGTGCGTTCATGGCTTCCAACAAGTCCCTTCCGCTGACCATCTGATTCTTCAACTTAGGACCTGCGACTCGAGATTCGCCATGAAGGCAGAGTACTTCTCCTACGCACCATCGGACACCCGTTCTCCGGACCTGTGATCAAGAACGCCGTCGAAGACGATCGCGCAAATGTCGACGTCTTGGCACTGTACAACATCCACAAGAGCATCCCGCCGAACAGTCTGCTACCCAAAGGAGCTATTGTGGCAATCAAAGAGCCGCTCTACGAGGCCATCTCGAACGGGAGTCATCAGATCCGTGTCGATCACCCATCTGATCTTATCCTTCTTTCTGGAGTTGAAGAATATGTTCCGCTGCCCTTTGGTTCTACTACCACCGAGAGATCAGCCGCCGATCTGAACGCGGACGGCAATGCTGCCTCTGCGAAAAAGGATCTCCATGCCGCCGTCAAGCTCTACTCGGAGGCAATGCAAGTGTGTCCGGACCAAGACCTGTCGCTTCGTGCCAAGCTGCGATGTAACCGTTCGAAAACCAACTCGCTGCTCGGGCGCTTTGAGGCAGCACTTTCTGATGCCGAAGCTGCGATCAATGACTGTCGGCTGTTGGCCAGCGACCCAATGGCAATGCCGGCCATGACGCCAAGCAACGGCACCACCAGTACAATCGACAGCACATCCTACTTTTGGGGTGCATGCGCCGCTTATGGTCTTCGAGATTTCGCATATGCGAAAAGCCTTCTTCAAGAAGCGCAACGCTGTCGTCCGGGCAACAAGACTGTGAAACGCGAACTTGAGCGAACGGAGCAGCGGATCCAAGAAGAGCAGACTGGTGGTTATGACTTCGATGCCATGAGCAATGCCACTTCGCTCGAATGTAGCCATCTAGACTTTGCAGACTTCACAAGACTGTGCGAAGTCTGCGATGCTGGTGGACACGGCAAAGGACTTTTTGCGACCACTGACCTTGGAGTAGGGTCGTTGGTCCTTTGCGAGAAAGCGTTTGCGGCGGCCTTTGCATCCGAGGAGGGTAAGGAAACTACTGTTGTGTATGACTTGAAACCTGGGAAGGCCATTGCAGTTGGCAAGGATGTCTCCATTGTGAAGGTCCTCATGGAAAAGCTTTCTCACAATCCTCGACAAGCCGGCTGCTTCCAAGATTTGCATGATGCCGGCTACGAGCCGAAGCTACCGCCAAGCAGCATCGACGGAAACACTGTTATCGATGCTTTTCGCACTGCAGCGATTGCAACTACGAATCGCTTTGGGCTTCCATCAGTACGCTCGTCCGAGAAGTACGAATGCCCCAGTAAGCATGGTGTCAATCATCAACACAATGAAGACTCAACTCTGTCATCGGCTGCGGTTTGGATCGTTGCTTCGCACATAAACCATGCGTGTGATGGGAACGTGATCCGCGCCTTCATGGGTGACATGATCATCTTTCGCGCTACACGAGAGATACAAGCGGGAGAGGAGATACTGACTCAGTACTGCGGTCACCAGATCGATAGTGTCGCCACACAGGCATTCACGAAGAAGACGTGGGGTTTTGAATGTGATTGTGCTATCTGTCAGGCGGATTCCGAAACGAGCCAGGCGATGCGCACGAAGCGGGAAGCTTTGGTCGCTCAGGCTAAAGCCTTGCTCGAAGAGTTTGATGCTGCGCAGGAGCCCATAAGTATCTCTCCATTCGTGGTCAAGGCAGAGAAACTTCGGGAGCAGCTGCAGGCGACATACCCTGCGGAAGCGTTCACCAACAGGCCGCGTCCAGCGCTGAGCATTCTCGGGAATTGGCTATACCAAGTCTACGTTCGCTGCCGCGAGTGGAAGAAAGCGGTTGAATCTGGCAAGCTTGTGCTTCGGGACCTGGGGTATGTAGTGAAGGTCGTGACGACCGGCGTCGATGTGGAATATGCGAATTGTTCATTGGAGATAATGGCAGTGGACGCCGCGGTAGGTGCGTCAAAGGGATTCTTTGCTCTTGGCAATGCGAAGCATGGGCAGTGGTTTGAGGATTTTGCAAGGCGCATGTGGATGACCGAATATGGCGAGATGAGGGGGTATGCGCAGAGGTACGGAAATTGAGTGAAGGACGGTTGTTTTCTATCATTGGGATTATTGAGGTTATTGACATTCGCAAGACGACTAGATGCTTGATGGCGGTCATGTTGGGCTGTCTGGTCTAAAAATTGAGATCGGAGTATGCGAGCACGATGCCGATGTGGTGTTCTAGGGAAAGATAGAGTGATGCAACATTTCTCGAATGTTTTCGTAGGCTGTGCGAGCCTTCCCAACGGCGTCAAGTAATGGCGGAGCCACTCCACTGATTCTGGAAGGCACGAAACATTGGGCCGGGCATGAAATGATACCAATGCGCATGTCTTCGGAGAGACGAGGGAATATGCGCAGGTCTGTGAATTGAAGCGTTTGATTGCACCATTGAGGCAAAACCTTATTGCTCGTCGTTCCTGCTGGATGACTCAAAAGTGCTGCCACAACATTTCGGAAAGGCCTCTCGTATTTCGCATTATCCTGCTCCTTTCGGACCACCTTGACACTGAATAAGTCATCTTCACAGTCACGGATCGAGACACACCACGGCCAACGAAGTCATGGCAGATAACAAGGACGTGAAGTTCCTCGAGACAGCTCTGGCGAGATTTAGCAATGCTCCTGCTAGGCTTCTTGAGCCACCATTCTACACTGGTCACGGCCTTGTACAGCCCACCTCAAGCACGTCCATTCCTGCAAGCATTGGCACCTACGGCGCCTCACAGATTGAAGACTTCCTCAAGAACGAAATGGGACACTTCGACTCTACGAAGGCGAATGGTGCAGAGGAGAGTTGGTACTTCGACAATTACGGTGGTGTCTTCAACCAAAAGTTGGCCAATCGTGACCGACAGGAATGCATCCGCAGATGCGTAAGTGGTCTCGGCACCAGGTTCAGGGTGCAAGCTTTGTTTTGGATGGCGGCAACGGATCTGGTCAAGAGTGGCAGCTTGGACACCACGTTCCGGGAGCCAGGTTACTTCGACTGGTATACCCCAGACAGCACTCGTACGGTTCGCCGCGTTGAGAGAATACTCACGACACTGCGTGTACCGGCTGCGTTGAACGCGGCCATGGCATCATCAGGTGAGCCCGTCGTACTGGGCGTGCCGTTCTCCAGTCCAACAAAGTGGCTGGCCATCATCGTTGCTCGTTACGCGATCACCTTCGAGGACATCATCAGCCGGCTGCTTCAAGGGCCATATCTCGGACCGTTCCTTGATAACGGTGACCTGGTGAAGGCAGAGTTAAAGGACGTTCTTGCGGATGATACTCCTTTGGACGACTTCGGCAACGTCAAGGTTCTTGCTGCGACGCAGAAGCTCGTGCCTGCCGTTGGTTTCTGGCTGGAAGATGCTACCTCCTCGGATCGCGTTGCTAGGCAAGAAGTGAAGGCTCGATACCGTCGACTGCAGCAAGCTGAAAATAT
Source organism: Elasticomyces elasticus (assembly GCA_035926095.1). NCBI lineage: Eukaryota > Fungi > Ascomycota > Dothideomycetes > Mycosphaerellales > Teratosphaeriaceae > Elasticomyces > Elasticomyces elasticus. Next base: position 1,211,030 of record JAVRQT010000003.1, read on the forward strand.
TCTTGGATGGGACAAGGATCCCAGCCGTCGCTCCGATGCGTTTATGATGGATTTCCTCGACCAGGTGCACGGGTGATCGCGATCTGGCGACGCAGCGAATATGGGGAAATGCAGCGGCAGTGTCGTAACGGGATATCAAATGCTCGGTGATGAGAAGCTTGGGCGGCAGTTCGAGGAGATTGCGAAGACTGCGATGAGCATGTGGATGGCCAATCACGGCGAGAGGTACGGGATCGCAAAACCAACACGCTTTGACTATGCGAACTGTATGGAGATGGCGTCAGTGGATGTAGTTATGGTGGCAGGTACAAGGATAAAAGAGATACCTTAGCGGTCCGAATGTGTGACCAGGTTGTGTTGAACAAGCTTGCCTATTCTTGTTACGCATATCATAGTGGCATATCGCTAAGGTCATCCAACGTCAATGCGTAGAAAGGTCAGCAGCTGGCCTTCGAACCTTCCGTCGGGTTGAGTCACAACCGTGGTGTTGCCATATGTCGAACACTTCCTTCTTTCCTTCGTCCAGAGCCACTTGCACGCCACACCGCCTTGGAACGTTCCAACTCACGCATCACACAACATTCTCGAGCGCAAATATCAGCACCAACATGCGAGAAGCACGAAAACAGCCATTCTGGCATGGTGCCTGGTCGAGATTGGTACTACGCCTGAGATCACCACGAAAGAAGAGATCCAGATTAATAACAAATGACCGACCGCCTTTGCCAGACCTGCCAGACCAGCACTGCTCAACACAAGGCGAACAAGCAAGGACAGTCAACCGAAAGTACGAACGGCAAGGGCACTTCCGGTTTTTTGACCTTCTTGCTGAGTTAAGGATATGCATCTATCGAGAGATGTGCATCGCTTTCGCCCCATTAATGTCAACCTGGTACTTGCACAGCCTTGTCCACCAGATGCCTCGCATCTGGTACGCCTGGGAGCAAGGACCTTACTTCCCCAAGCCTGATTACATGAGGGACACTCTACCGCGGTGCGTGCGGTTTGACAAGCCGGAGAGACTTCCTTTTCCTAAGGTACCTTGGGCACCTTGGCGGTCGAAGGCAGAGTCGTGGCCTCCCAAACGTAGCCTCTCCGAGATACGATCGCTGTTGCTCGTGCATCCGGAACTGGAAAGTGACTTGCTTCCTGTCTGGGTCGAATCCACCACGCATGAGCTCCCTCTTGACATCACATTCTGGCGAAGTGCTAGGCGCCAGAAAGCAAGTTACTTCAACCACGAGGACTGGATCGGTGGCATTTCGCCATCACAGCTTGCTCGGTCCGCGTTCTCGACGCTGCGTGAGTTCCACACCGCTCTCAATGTCCGATTCGGCTTGGCGCGAAAGGTCCGGCATGTTAAGCTTACCGCCTGCTTCGAAGCTGGCGCGTACGAGTATCCGGTCAAAAGGCTCACTCGCCTGGACGCAGTAAAGCTAGTGCAGGGACTCGAGCGGCTGGAGTCGCCTCTGGTGCACGATCGGTTGCGTGTGGATTTACAGGTGACTTGCGTGCAAGCCTCCCAAGAATGGGCGAGACGGACCTTCATCCTCGAACAGCGTCACGTAAGGGCTGTGACTGGCAGAGACGCCGAGTCGCCGTGGATGTGCACCCAAGATCTGATAGAGGTCAGAGAGTGGCTGCCATATGCCGGGTCCTGGAAGAGGGAGTGCAGATGGGTGATTCCAGAGCGTGTGTGATGGGAATATATGGAGGCTGAGCCCAACCATTGAGCCAGGGGTTCGAAGCATTTGGCTGCGTTACCGTCATCTTTGACCTACGAGCGCTTTCGTATCAGATGCCGCATCAATACAAATCGTTCTTCGTGCTTCAAGCCGCGAAGCTCTACTTGTGGTTGTTGTTTGTTGGAATGAGTGTGTAGGTACTCTCTGCTGCTTGCGCTCAATGCCTTGCGGTCAATGTCTAACATCGGTTCGGTGACTCGCAGGGAAGGTAGGACGAATTTCTCACAGTGTGAGCGCAACAAGTCTCACTGTAGCGTCATCCAGTCCATTTCAGCGATCAGGCTTTGCATGATCTCGTCTTCGGCGTTCCAGTCATCAGTAGGAGGATGGCTGACGTCTTCATATATATCCTCGTCCCATCTCGACTTGCCACCTCCCCCAAGAGCTTGTTTCAACGTCGTGTTGGCAAGGTAAGCATCACCTAATATCTCACTACATCCATTGGCCAGCTCTCGTGTCACAAACGGAAAGGTTGCACCTGCAATGACGCAAACCCGATCTCCCTCGAGAGCTCGAGGAGGTACCCAGCAGTAGTCATGTAAGCCTTGATTCCCGTCCAGCTCAATGCGAGCAATCACTCGAGCTTTGTCAGGCGGGCTCTGCTCTGACGCGGATAATAGCATGAAATGCTCTCGTACGAGATTGACATCCTCGGGCCATCTATCCGGGAAAAGCCAACCACCGGAGTGATCGACAGCCCCTTCGACATCTTCCATCTCGCGAGGGAGATGGGCTAATTGAGTCCCGCATGCTAGGAATGTAGTCGAATGTGTGATGACCTCCTCGTTGACCAACGCTGTTTGGCCGATGCAGTGAAGACATCGCACATACCAAGCTCGAAAGATCGACAGCTCCATATCAGAGATCCGATCCGAGTGCGTCTCGCTGAGTACGGGATACTCGGTGTCACTGAAGATCTCTCGCACCTTCGCGAAGCATTTACCTTTGACCTGCAACTCTGCAGAGGACTGCCGCAGTCGTGTTGAGAACAAGGCTGGCGCTGGCAGGAATTGCGGCACCTCCAACCATTGATTTCGGGTGTACAACTCAACAACGCTGCGCGACCGTGATGGGAAAGCGTCGAAGTTGGGAACCCAAGATGGCCAACCTGCATCGACCGTCTTACCTCGAGTTGTACCTGCGAGAGCGAGCAAAGCCCATGGCTGGTCTGAGTCGCTTTGACCGACACGGTCGAAGACCGCCAGCAAAACTATCGTGAGTCTGCGGAATACCTCGACTGAGCTGAGTCGGTAATCCGGAATCAAAGTCGGCTCGTCTGTAAGGCCCAGCAGTGAGCGGATGGCATAGACACGATCGAGTGGGTTCGAACATTGGCGGTTTGACATCCCAGCCAAGGTACGCAGTAGATAACTAGGGGGCCAATCTTCAATGTCAGTGTACCAATCACGCACTGAGTTGATTCCAGCCCATAACTTCATGATCGGCCCAACTATACCCTCAGGCGGTCCGGGAGTCGAACGCAGCGTGCCTTCAGGCGATGCATCAGACTGGATCATCCGGACCGCGTCTCTCAGATCAAGGTAAGGTATGTGGTGCTGTCCGCAAAACACCACGGCATGGTCCCGCAGCCGAGCCGAAGTTGAGGTTTCTTGCCTGCGCACTCGGATAAGCATGCGAGCCGGGCAAGCAGAATATCAACAGCACTTACACTACCCACAAACGACTGAACCACGGACGTTGCAATAAGTTGCCGATGGCAAGCAATGCATCAGCGGCGAGTTCTCCGTCGGTACTGAAACGCTCGGCGCAACAAGGGCAGCATCCTTTCTCTTGTAAACACGATCCAAGCCGTACCCATACATCTGTCACGTCGTCGCCCCTCGCATCGCCCAGATACGCGGTAATGGCTGCGAATGCCAGAGCATCAGTATCCTGCGATTGGCCAAGCCAGACAGGAACAGCCTTGGCTTGCTGGTACACCCTATCCATCATGCTGACCTGAGTCGAGCGCTCGGTCATATCAGCTTGGTTGATACAGATAGCATCAGCCCATAGCGTCCGTGTGCCGTCAGGGCGCCGTAGCCGTTGCAGCGCATCGTGTAGAGATTGTGTTATACGCAACACCCCGTGGCCATTCAAGCTGATAGTATGCGAGTATACTGGGGCACCCCATACGTATGAGATTGCTTCGTAGTTGAGAGCGGCGAGTGTGTCATCGATATGTTCGTCGAGGAATTCAGTTCCGTCCCCAGTGTATGCTAAAGGCACTGCGAAGAGGCTATCTCCTGCCCTCACGTACTTGATCTCAGCCAGTGACGTGTTGATTGTGTTGTCATCTTCGGAGGCAACGTTATCTTCTTCGTCAGCTATGTTGACAGGATCCTGTGAAGCAGGGAGCTTAGGTTGCAATCTTATGAGCTCGACAGATGCCGTTAGAGGTGACCCAACCTCACCCGGAGCTACTACTAAGACTCGGATCTCATCATGACCTACTGCGACAAGAGGCAGTATCAGCTCATCATGAGGGAAGTCCAGCTTTGGGTGATCCTCATCGGAGAGCTTTGGACGCTTCGACGAACGTGCTGCTGCCTCTGCCATGTCGCAATATATGTCGAGGGATGTATTATTGACACTGGTCGCGTGGAGGAGAGAAGCGACAGGCAGAAGTGAGGTGGCTGGAAAGGAATCCCGAGGTTTCGCCGTTGTCCATCAACGTCACCACTTTCCTCGCCTTCTCTCCAAACCACAAACGGATTCTATCGACACGAAGGTCATCGCACCTCATCACCGTCGAGTATCAGCACGGTACGCTCATGTTTCGTCTCCTTACCCTCCAGCTTTCCACACCTGCAAGAATCACCGTTTGCGCAAACAGCAAGATGCCATTGAGTTATTCTGCAGCTGTCTCTGGGTCGAGTAGCACATCCACAGGCCAAAATGCAAACCAACAGGCAAACAGAGCGCCTGCTCCCTCCGTTCCTCCACAACAGACCGCATCCGTCAAGCCTCGGACGCCGTCGCCATCCCGTCACAAGCCGCAAGGAGTACCCGAGGACGACGCAGTCTATATTGTTACACTCCTGACTGACAAGCCTCACCATGACCGCATGACCAATTGGAGAACCCAGTACTTTCCAAAACGTATCAACAAGCTGGACGCCCATCTTACTTTCTTTCATGCCTTGCCTGGTAGCAAGCTTGAGTCGTCTATCATCCCAGTCTTGCAGGACGTTGCGTCACAGACTTCTTCATTTAGCGTGAGAGCAACAAAACCGTTTCGTCTGAAGCATGGAATCGCACTTTCGGTTGCCAAGACACAGGGATCGCAACAAGCGCAGGGTGTCCATCACGCGCTGCAGCAGGCCTGGCTGAAGGACGGCTTTCTGAGCGAGCAGGATCGAGGTGGTTGTCATGTGCACTACACGATCATGAACAAGGTTGATGACGATGCTGAGGTGGCGAAGGCGATGGAAGAGGTGCAGAACACGTTTCAGTCTGATGTGGGTACTGCGGAAGGGCTTGGACTCTGGCGGTACGATCGAGGGTGGTGGCGGTGGGAGAGGCGGTTTGATTTTACGGGGTGAACGCTTCCTTATCAGGAGAATTGTGTGCCACCTGGACTTTGCGACGTCTTCAGAAATCGTCATCATCTGCCCTCCGATGTTAGTGTTGTGGAGACCCTGAACGAAAGTCATCGGACTTGCAGGCAAGACGAAAGCCAGTGATCCTAGGTCGGAGCCCTTTCGACCAAGTGCACTCGTATCCCTGGACCTGGTAGATCTCCGGCATTCTCATTGCTCGCCACTGTACCAAGCTCAGTGTACGAGCTTGTTTGCACTCAGCGCGGGCGAGATGCTTGTTCCTGTCGACTTTGTGGACACCCTCTCAACCACAGGAATTCACCATTTCCGAGTTGTGTATCTTGAGACAGCCGACAAGAGAGGATGGCTGTGTTCGTTGTTTCGAGACGATGTGGCTGCATGGATCTATCTTCTCTGCGAACTGATGTTACATTTTAGAATCGATCTCTTGACTCCGCTGTTGCAGTTTGAGGCTCGGCGTTATCACTACCTCATCAACCTTGTTCAAGAATCTCGTGCAGTAGACTACGCAATCGCTGTTTGATTGTGTCAAGCAGCAGTCTCACTGCTATCAGTCTGCATTCAAGCTCTATGTTCCAGTACAGAGGCTCCGTGCAGAGCATTGCAACGGAGACAACATCATAGCCCTCGAAGATGCTTCCAAGCATCTACACAATCCACAACGTTCATTGGGCCGTCTCGACAATTGGAAATCAGCATGTGCCACTCATGAGAGCCGTAGGCATTGAATCTTGAAGTCTGCATTGTCGAATTTGTGGTGGGGTCGGCTCGGTGAGAGCTCGGGTCAAATGTCCTAGCGTTATATTGGATACGACCAATTCTACATCTCCATCAAGCACATGGCACTTTGGCGGAGTGGTTAACGCGATGCCCTGCTAAGGCATTTCCTTCGGGAGCGTGTGGTGAGTTTATTCGAATCACTATATACCCATTGAAGCCTGTTCTGACTTGAGGTGTGAAAAGTTCGAATCACACAGGTGTCGCCATTCACGAGCGTAACCAGTTCATTCTCTTTTTGCTATTTCGAGTTCACACATCCATTTGCGTAGGATGGTTTCGCATTGGCTATTCAACGACGATTGTGGAAGTTGCAGAGTTTTTGCATCTTGTAGCCATCAAGCAACACGTTAGAAGCGCCCATAGTCAAGGTCATACCTATAGTGGCACATTATCTTTCTGGTTGATGTGTACGGTATCGGAAGGGTTGAGCAAATCCATCATGGCAACGTGGAGATTCGGACTCTCGGTCGTATCAAGAACAATCAAGCAGCCGTAGCCGCCGAACTAACACTGAGAACAATCACCGTGTCCGAGGTTATAGCAGTACGTTGCCTGACAGATAATTTGCAGGTAGAGGTGGCTTGCTTGTTGTCATAGCAAGGCTCTGCTTCACGTTTTTCTATCGAACATGTCTCCAGCAGACTCCCCTACCGACAACGCAATATCCTGCACAACAGTAATCACCCACCCGACCTCCGGACTCTTCCACAGCGTATACGCACTCCCCCCTTCATGACGCAGCTGCGTAATCATCAGATCCCAACCCATCTGCCATTCCCACACCTCACTCACCTTACCGCCCGAAAAGAACTTATACGGCGCCCACACACTCGCGAAATCACCACAAACATGCTCAACTTCGTCCCAACTAATCTCTTCCATCGCCTCGTCCTTCCGCTCATCCAGCCTCTGCAGGATCGCGGCAACGGTGGTGTAGACGGGTCTGCCATCGCGAATCAGACAGCCGGTCGCATCAGGGTGGCAGATATCACGCATGCGGTCGGTATCGTGGTGCTTGATGGCTGCGAGGAAAGTTTTGACTGTTGAGGTTGGAGTTGTGTTCTCTGTCGACATTTTGGCAGGGCTCTGAGCGCTGTTGAGGGTTCGCTATCGTGCGATAGAATAGGTCTTCTTGATGGAACGGGTAAGGAGTGAAGTGCGATATGAACTGGAATGCTAGGGAATCCTGGCCTTACTACATGCTCTCGGTCAGGTTGCATTAATCGTGCTTGAGGCTACATGTAGAGGTTTGTTCGGTAGGTATGTCTGTCGTTGGAGACTGCAAATCCGGACACTGTTCCCGTTTGACGCGTTTCCTTCGAACGTATTACTGTTAATGGGTCATTGTTGAATGTACAGGCACTATCACTACTTCTCTCACGTCAGCCATGATATGCAATGCTATATCTCGTTCGCTTTCGTTCAACAACAACACCACGCAAGGCTCGCTCGCTGCAGGAGCCCCTCAAGCCCCCTGTCACGACAAGGTCTCATGTTTCACGGACTCCGTCGAAGCACAGCGTCTGTGCTCCCATACAACGATTAAAGACCAAAAGCTCAACGCTGATAAGACACCAAGTAACGCGGTGCTGCACGTCGGCTCTCTGCAGTGCCGCCGCTCCAAGATTGGCCGTGTATCTGTGTATCTCTTGTGAGATAGCGAGCTGGCCGCGGAGGAGACTAGCGCGACGGGTATGGTGGCAGATCGGTGTTGACGGTTCGGGAGGTAGATCGCGTGCAGGCATTATTTGTTTGAGCTGTGTTTCTGTTGTTCTATGCGGTCGCGAATTGTCTCGTGTTATTGTGTTCACTACAATTGAAAAGGAGGATGTTCTCGCTCTCGCCATTCTAATTCAAGCTTCTCGTATCGCTTCGTGTTGGTCACGGGATGGCCCTTTCCTCGGCGGCTGTCAGATCCGTGCAGCCTTTATGTGGGCACATCACCGCCGACTACCCTCCGCCCGCGCTGCAACGCACATACTCGCGCAATATCATGAATCTGGAGCAGATGGCCGAGGACATTTCTCAAGGTGGAAGCGATATCGGGGAGGAGATCAGACGGATGAATGAAGAGCAGAAACAGCGGAGTCGGCAGAGTTCGATACAGAGTAGCCATCAGGGCGAGGGCAGCAGGACGAGAGGCGGCTCGAACGATGCTCTGGGATTGGTGCAGATGGACAGCAGAGACTCGGACGGACGAGGGCGGGCAAGCAGCAATGGCTTGGCGGATGCGACGAGGGAGGCGAGATGGGCTGGCTACAGTCCTAACAGGTTTATGCCTTCCTCGGTAGGCCCGGCAAGGTCTGGCAGTGGTCGGTCGCAGCCGTCTCTGCCTCGCAAGCCGTCGGCTACCAGCTCGTCACGACTAGCACAAATGATTGAGCCGGTGCAGGAGGGCAAACCCCTCGACTCGCCTCTAGCACCAGGTGGTTCGCTCTACAGCACTTCGCCGCCGGAAGAACACGATCCTTCACGGCAGATATCGCAGAGCTCGTTCAGCAGGCATTACGATCAAATAGCTGGCCAGATTCAGGAGTCTCTCGAGCACGTGCCTCAATCAGGTATGCAGGATGGTCAGGGTCGAGGCACAACGACACCGCCTATGCGACCACGATCGACGGATACTTTCCAGGAAGCCCAGACGGCGTTCAAGGACTTCGATGGCGTGCACTTCTCGCCCAACACCGACGAATTCGTAGAAGTGGACGAGCACGGCAACGAAGTAAGGCGGATATCCGCTCGAAACTCTTCTGGTGGGCTATCAGTGTCAGCCGCGTCAATGCTGCGCACGCCTCGCGCTCGACCTATATCCTACGCAGAACCGCCGCCCGCAGACGGCATGGTGTACTACCCTGCCCCAGTCCCACGCATGCTCAACCTACCTAAACGACTCTCCCAACTCCCAGCAGCCAAGGTGCAAGCAAAGCGACGAACGCAAGTGCTGAGTCAAATCGACCCAGACGTAATACACGCCGCACCCTGGATCCCACAAATGGACTTCGACGAGCGCGACGAGACAACACCCAAACGACCCAGCGGCGGTCACAGCCGGGAAAGCTCCGGCTCACACCCCGACCAGCCTCCTCGCCCATATCTGAACGAGAGGATGAGTGTAGCAAACATGCAGCACTTGCCACCGCAACTGAGAGCGAGCGTCTTCTTCGACCAGCAGTCCGTAACGCACGATGTGCAAGTCAAGAACGAGTCCGCGGTCGCTACACTCGACAGCATCCTCGCTGCGTCTGCGACAGCGCCAGTGACTGCTTTCACCGATCACCCGTTCGCTGGCGACGTGCGAAGATCGACTTTTGCTCCTGAGAATGCGAGGGCGAGACGTAGTACTACGCTTGGCGAGGATATGTCGGAGACGGCGCGGCCGGGTCTAACGAAGCGGAGGAGTAGTCTTGGGAATTTGTTGAGGAGGGCTAGTAGTGGGAATGATTTGGCGGAGCAGTTGGAACGACGGGGAAGTCGGGGGAGTTTGTTGTTGGATTTCAATGAGGGGGGGAGGAAGTTGCAGAAGCGGAAGAGTCAGATGAGTCTTGGGGATGAGGTGAAGAGGCTGGGTGGGGAGGAGGTGTATAGTCCTAGTCAGGATGTCTCGGATGCGGATCTGGCTGCTGGGCTTAGTGCTGCGGCGAGGACGAGGGATGCTGAGGGTGAGGCTGGTGGTGAGAGGCCGGTTACGGCGGCTAGTTGGAATCATGATCGGGATGGCACACAACAGCAGATTGATGAGGACTTCAAGGAAGAGGAAGCTGGGGAGGATCTTGACGAGGACGCTGAGGCACAGTTTGTACAGCCTAGTACGCTGCTAGCTGAGCTGCAAGTTCGGAAAGCACATCAGAGGACCCGGAATCGAACGGCTGCGACGCATTACCCGAATGGCATGCACTCGACGCTTCTCCAGCTTGATGCCGTGGAGCAGATCAGCAAGGCTAAAAGACAGAGACAGCGGATCCCGCTTGCGTGGGAAGGTGCTATTGAACCGCAGGAAGAGAGGGTGGATGAAGACGACGAGGTGCCGCTTGGCGTTTTGTTTCCGGTGAAAGAGCAGAGGAAGAAGAGGATGGGTGAGGTCGAGGGGTTTGCGGCGGGGAGACCAATGGGGTTGATGGAGAAGCGGGAGATGGAGGATAATGAGCCGTTGGCTTTGAGGAGGAATAGGATGTTGGGGTTGCCTGCGGCTGGGTTTGGGAGGGGGGAGAGGGAGGTTAGGAGGGGGTTGGTGCCGACTTTTAGTCGGGTGGATTTACTTGGAGGGCAACAACAGCAACAACAACAAGAACAACAACAACGGGGTGATGGGTTGGTGGAGGCAGAGGAGGGGGAGGAGGGGGAGACGTTGGGGGATAGACTGAGGAAGCTGAAGACTCAGGATGCGCTTGCGACTGCTGTGAGTGATGTTTTGCCTAAGGATGGGAGTAAACCTGTTAGCACGTTTGCGGATGATGTCCTTGGTCAATTTGGGGCTGCCGAGGATACGAAAGAGAGCGGTAGCAGGCCCGGCACGCAGGGTAAAGATATTGCTCTGCCTGTGGATGATGAAGAAGCAGCCGACGCCGGTGCACAAGAGGAAGAAACGTTAGGACAGCGACGCGCTCGACTGCAGCGCGAAATGGAAGAAGAGGAAGACGTGCCTTTGGCTACTATTGCGCAACGGCCTGAAATGCAGAGAGCTGGCTCTAGTTTCGCGAATTTGCTCGCTGCTCATCCTGTTGGGGCGAGGAAGGCTAGTAAAGAGCATAAAGCTGCCGAGGGGACGTTGCTGCATGCTAGTGCTTTACTGCAGGCGAAGCAGAAACAGCAGCTTGCGAGCACGAATATTCGGTCTGCGAGCTTTTATGGGTTGGATAGGCCGCTTGTGGATGCCGGGAGTAGGCCACAAAGTGCAAGGAATGCTAGTGCATTGTTGGGAGGGGGGAATATTGGGGCGAAGGCTCCTGCTGGGGGGTTTGCGGGGGGTTTGTATAATAATGGGCTTGGAGGTGTGGGGATGTCGGGTCCTTCACAGGGGATCCAGACGAGTGCTAGTACGCCTTTGTTTGGCGCTGGAGGGGCTCAGCAGCGGGGGGGTTACTTCCCGTCACCTACTATGGGGTATTCGCCGGGGATGCAGCAGCAGGGTTTGATGGCTCCGCCTACGTATCGGCCTGGGGGGTTGCCTGTTGGGGGGTCGATGACTAGTTATGGGTTTCCCGCGATGGCTGTGAGTGGGTATGGTGCCCCTCCGCAGATGGCAATGCCGATGCAGATGCCGTATGCTGGTGGTATGGGAACGGGGATGCCGATGGGAGTTGGAGGGGGGTTTTCGATGGGTATGATGGAGGACCCGATGGATGCTGGGAAGAGGGCTGGGATTGATCAGTGGCGGTCGAGTGTACATCATTGATTGGAGGGATGTGGGAGATGGTCATACGTGATCGAGTAGTCACTAGCGGAGCAGTTTTCTGCAGTCTTCGTCACACTATCCTGGCCCGTCATCAATAACAGCCGGCCTCGCTCGCGCGTAAAGCAATAGCAGAGCAATTCGTGGCAGCTAACGTGATTTGCTTGCGTACAGGCTTGGTGGTAGGATCGCAAGCCGAAACAACCAGTAATTCTTGCTGTCCTCGAACTCTACGACGGGAACTACTCACAGTCATTGGTTAGGGCGTGTTCGTGCGAGTCGGAGCGAATCAATCGCATCATGCCGTCAACAAGACGTGTTGCGGACAGTAGGCACTTGCAGACTGTAGGCCATGCAATCGCGATAGGAGCAATACCGCATACCAGACAACCTCAGAAGCTACTACATCTTTCATGCGACTATCATGTCAAGACCACAATCTTGCCGCCCGCCCGGTTCTCCTCCATCGTCCTATGCGCCTCGACAATGTCGTCAAGCTTGAACGTCTTGCCGATCGACACCGATAGCGTCCCAGCTTCGATCTGATCGACGAGCTCCTGTAGCGGCGTGCTCATGAAAGCCTTCTCGCCCCCGTCGTAGCACGTCAGGCACACGCTTGTGGGGATCGAATCCATGGGTGAGAACTCCTGGAGACTCCAGCCTGGGCGAACGGTCAGTGGGTAGGATGGTCTTGCTTCCAGATGTTACTCACTATTGCCCACCATGCCTGGAGCATCGAGTTAGCAATGATCTGTGACAGCATGAACTGACTTGACTCACCCATCATACAGACTATGCCATGAGGTTTCACGCATTGCAACGAATCAAGCAACGTCGTTGTCCCGATCAATTCCAGCACCTTGTTCACCCCTCCACCGGTCTGCTTCTTCACCTCTTCCGCCACCGATCCGTCATCGACCACAACAATACTTGTGCCGTGTTGCTGCAATAACGCCTCTCTCCCTGCGCTCCGCGTGGTACTTACTACAGTACACCCGTGATTCTTGGCGATAGCCGCAGCAGCCATACCTACACTCGTTGTACCACCTCTAACTAACAGCGTCTCGCCCTCCTTCAATTGCAAAGCATTGAACAAGCTCCCGTATGCCGTCTGGAGCATCTCTCCACAGCCTCCGAGGATATCCCATGGCAAGTTGGTTTTAAGCTTCTGGATCTGGCTTGCCGGCACACAGGTGTACTCTGCGTATCCGCCGTCGAAAGCTCGACCCATGCCGCCCATGGCTGTAGCGACTACATCGCCTTTTTGGAACTCTCCGCCTGGAGCCTCCTCGACAAGGCCAGTAGCCTCGATGCCGAGGATGCGTGGGAATGGGACGCCGGGGGAGTGGCCTTGACGGGTGAATAATTCAGAACGGTTCAGACCGAAGGCTTTGATACGAATAAGGACCCAGCCGGGCTTGGGCTTCGGTATGGGACGCTGAGATCGGTCAATCGTCGTTTCTGATTCTTTCGCAAAAGATGAATTCACCTGTTCAATCTTGAGCACTTCTGGACCCCCAGCTTCGTAAATCACTGCCGCCTTCATCTGCAAAGCTATGAGCAATGAGTTCCTGCGTCGCAACGATCGAACAGCCTACCGTGCCCATATTGGCAGGAGCGTCCGGGATACTGTAGTTATAGTAACGGTCAACACTGGCTCGGGTTGATCACAATATATCTAGTCTCCCGATTTATTTGACAAACGAAAATCAAAACGGACGGGACAGACTACTTATGCTCTCGGCCTACAAAGCTCGAGTCAATGTCGGTAACAACATCCTTTGCTGTGTTCATCATTTGTCCTATCTCCCCTGCCATACGGTGCGGTACATGCTGCTAACCACCGATGACAAACAAGCACCCCGCCCCCACTTGCTCAGAGGAATCAAGCCGTCGTCAGGTACCAATGGTGCTTGAGTCATTGTCTGCTTGAAGGAGAGAGGTTGTGGCATCGTAATGGACATTGAATGCAAGCTGAGGCTGTAAAGCCGGCAAAATGAGAGGCGCTACGCTCACCGGACTGCATACATAGTGGGGCGGGGACTGCTGCAGGTGCAACACGAACCCGACAGCACGAATAGGAGCTTCAATCGAACGGGCGCTACTGATCCTGACTCAGCCTTGCCTGTCGTCGTGGTAGCGGTGGCCATGAGAAAGACTGAAGTGGACGATCGTTTCGAACACGAACGCGGCCATGGAGGCTTCTAGCTCTGCAACAGACCAGAGACCTATCCCGCGCAGATCCCACAAGAAGAGCAAGACAGGCTGTCGTACATGTGAGCTCGAAGACGCGAAGTCAGACGCAAGAGTACTGACAAGAGTCCAGGCAAGCAACGCAAGGTAAAGGTACAGCTGACTAGGCTTCCGCGGGTTTGACATTGGCCGTTGAAGATTAGGTGCTGATACAAATCGAAATCACAGTGCGACGAGCATCGCCCACTGTGCAGGAATTGTCAGAGGCATTACACGAATCTTGCGACTTGTGATTTTGATGATCAGGAACCGACGTATTCGTCCGCTTCTTCGTCCAACGCATCTGTCCAGCTTCCGGAGTCATCGAGACACGGACGAGCACGTGGCGTGGTACAACAATCGCAACCTGTCGCCACGCGACTGCCCGTCCGACCCGCATCACCTGTCGGACGTCAATCAGAACCTTTTCCTCCATCACAGATACCAGCCACCGTCGCTTCCGGCCGCCTTGATCCATTTGAAACTCGGCCACTCTCACAAGAGCCAGGTCCAAGCGTCGATGCTCTCATGGCACACTATCTCACGACCCTCGCATACCGCTCCTTTCCATTCTGTAAGTGATCCGTTAACCATTGCCTTAAGGTTTCGTGCGACACACCCATTCCTGCTTCGGCTCTTCATGCATTAATGGCTGTCTCGGTGCCTCGCAGAAAACTCACTCGGCGCAAAACTGACTCATCCAGCTCCGCGAACACTGGCTAACCATCACGCTCATCTCTCCTAGATGCTAGCCGTCCGCTTATCGAGATATGGTGGCCGTTCGTACGTGGTGACGATGTGCTATTCCATGTCGTGCTTTTGCTCAGCGGCCTGGACCGCGACCACCTTCAAGAACAACACGATAGTGTCCACTCCCGCCACCTGATGGACCAATGTCTGTCGCTGCTCAACGCCAGGATACTAACACCGGAAGGGATGAACGACGGTACCATTGTGGCCATTGCGAGCCTGGCGGCGATGGAACATGATCGAGGCAACATGCGAGCGCTGGACATGCATCTTGAAGGTCTGAAGCGTGTCGTCGAGCTCAGAGGCGGGCTAGACGCCGTCCGGACGACGAACAGCATGGCCGCAAACGTGGTCTTCTGGTGTGCTATGGTCTCCATTAACGAGCCGATGCTTCTGCCAGTATCGTATGGAGACAATGACAGGGACGTGGACTGGCTGAACAATCCTGATGTGACGAGCTTGCTGACGCACGATGGATCCGAAAAGGATCTGAGGGAGTTTGGAGTCGACATCCGCACCGCGAATATCTTACATGAAGTCCAGGTAAGACAGCGGACACATCCTGCATCGTTGAGAATCGTTTTGTCAATCCACGTACCGATTGCAAGACGGTCCTGTGGAAATTTGCATCGTCGGGCGACACTACTCGAAGGACGCATTATGCTGACTGACACTTAGCGTCTATCACGCAACTACACTGCCACCGTCCAGTACGGCGATCCTGAAGAGGCAGCAACCGTGCTTTCATATCTGTGTTCTGTGCTGGAACGGCTCCTGCAGATGAGTCGATCGCCAACGGACGACTCGCCAATAGCCGGCCTATCGCAGAGCTGCCGACTCGCCGGCAGTCTTCACATTTTTACGCCAATGTCAGGGTATTTCCCGGATCCCACCTTCATGCTCTCGCAGCTTGTCCGAGATCTCAAGTCCAGCCTGACCAAAATGATTCGAGCTGTGGGAACACGCTCACACCTTTTGTTATGGCTCCTCTCTGTGGGAGGGATTACAGCGCACAAAATGCCAGAGAGAGCTTGGTTTGTCGGGTTCGTACACAATCGAGTAGCATTAGAGAGGTTGCTGACCTCTGGTCCCATCGTAGTCACCTCGTGGTGGTCATAACTGACCTTGGTATCAAGGAGTGGGCAGCGATGCGACAGCACCTCATCCAGCTCGCTTTTCACGATAAGTAAGCAAACCGATGGCTGTAACCCTTGCGTGCTTGAGACAGTCCCGAAGTGGCCTTGATGCTACACGGCAGCTATCCCTAGCTCGCTGTGTCTCGGATCGGTTGTCTCTCAGCAGCCACGTGGTTGAACAAGGAGCTAACCCTTACACCCATCGCTCTTAGCTTCTGCGACGACAGTTTCGGCAAGCTGTGGCAGGAGGTGCGCGCGAGACAAGAACGCTTGAACCTGACGCCGGTACAGCCGCTGGTGGATTGGTAGGTACAGATCCGACATGATATGATCTGCACCAGCTGAAAGTCCACCTAATGGGGCAGGTGTAACAGTGCGTTGCAGAACAGTCCATGTACTTCTTGAGGCAACCCTTCAAAGGGTCAATGGCGCGGTGGCTACCAAGCGGTAACTCACGTGTTGAGGCTGGTAGCTCTCTGATAGGTCGAACATTCGTTCGGGACGAGAGAGTGGTGCCGGCGGTGTACCCAAGGTGGAACCGTGTTCATCTTCCCGCCGACTTGGTCGGCAATGCAGGTTGGTTGTCTCAGGTACCGGCGAAGCCTCAACACGGAGCACCGGGAATCGCAAAAACGTATCTCCTATACGGGCTTCAACCCTGCATGTCTACGTTCCCAACATGTAGCGTGAGTCTTGGCTCAAGCCATCTCAGCTTACGTGAGTGTTGGTCCAGGGTGTGCGCATGATTCTTCAAGACAAGCAATCAAGCCTTGCGGCCAGTGCCGAGCTACGAAGACACGGCCCACGCCCTGTGCGAACCAAATTCTACAAGAAGCAGTCTTACAGTCTTGCTCCTGCTCAGCCACAGCTCCGCACTGATAAGTCGAGTTCAGATGAGTGATCTTGCTGTCAAAGTCCGCGAGCCTGAGAAGAGAGGCGATTCGCTCGATTCCAGATATCCACATTGCTGCAGCGAGCCATCACGATGTACAAGGGTGCCTGGACATCGAGTGCGCATGGTGGCGTCATGCTGTCCACTGGGGACGTCGTGCTGGTGGTACTCGCGCTCTGCGGTGAGTTCAGTCGCTCACGAGCCTGCACCACGGCGCAGACGAGCTCCACGATCGCCTGGAACTCCGCTTCGTAGACATCGAAGTCGCGGCATGTCGAGTCCGAGCCCGCGTCCGACGCCAGTATAGTGCAGGCAAGGTGATTGGCTTTCAGAACACGGCACAGCGTGAGGTCTTCGCCATCCATTGAAGCCATGGAGGCAGACAAGAACTCGGTGAACGCTCGTTCCCATCGCTCAAGCCAAACTCGAAGCTGCCGGCGTTCTTGGGTACAGTCCTTGCCGTCGACCCGCGTCTCTGAGCTCCAGAGCTTGCTCCCGCAGTGCGAGAGTGTTGCGTTCGCTTGATTGAGACTCGAGATTCGAGAGATCGTTGGCACAGGTAGCTCTCGTGATGGCAGAGCCATGGTACAGTCGTCTTCTTTGTTCCGATGCGCAGCATGCAAAGCAGTGTGCTTTCAGTCTTGGTGCCCGCGTATTTAGTCCATATCATCCAGACGAGGCTTGGGAGTTTCGTTTCAAGGATTCCTTGCTTGTGCGGAAAGGGCAACTGATCGGCAACTTCCTTTGCACCTCACCACGGCTGAATAGGTACCTCTAGGAGGTTTAGATCAGCGTGGTTTGTTCGTAAGATGTGGCCTCATGAACCGACACTAACCCTTCCCTGAATTTGACGTGCAGAAGGTGCCCGGAACAACGAGCTTCTGATTGCGTGTTGCGACGCTGCAGGGAAGCTCCGCCGTTACATATCATTGACGTCTCACTGCAGCTCAGAACCCTCTTGAACTGAGCCCGCCTGCTCAGGAAACGAGGATGACTGTGTCTTCAGCTTGTGATGTTTGATAACCGCCATGGCGGCAAGCCGCTGGCCGGAATCGCATAAGGGTGCGACTAAGGACTTGGATCAGTTTAGCGAGGTTCATTGCTTAGTTCGAGTTTGCATGCCTTGGCACGCGCCGATCTTCCTGGCGGATCGGTATGAGGGCCGTACGGGACGCCACATTCGCAGCCGCCCTGCAGCTTGCCCTCCAAAGCTCACGCCCTGGACCCGGAATCCTGAGGGATGGCAGAAGCTATAGTAGCGGGCCCTTTCAACGTCGGCCTTCTCACCTTTAAGTGGGAGGATTCGCGTCGCCTGAGTGGCCCCGAAGTCGTAATTTATGCGATCTGCGCGTGTCCTGAGGAATATCTGTGTTCGAACAGTCAGGAGTTCAAGAGTAGACTATTGATCAGGATAGTAAGAATAGCATGGTTGGCGACCAATCCGAAGACAGCGGCACCATCCTCTGGCTACGAGCATGATCATCAGAGACTCTCCGCGACTGCTCCTTCCTGTACGAAGACATGGTGAGCCATGATGATTGAGCGAAGGAATGTTTCCTGTTGGCCAATACAGCGCCGAGCGGTTTCCTTGCCGCCCAACACAATGGTTTGATTTGTCGACATCTGCATCGCAGGGCTGTTTTCGGTGAATTGCGAGTGTTCGACTGATGAGGATGTTGGTACTCCTCTAAGCCATGGAGAAAGAAGAGTAAGCCCGTAGCGCGGACAGTCCTTGGCTGAGACGTGCGGGTTTCAGCTCGGCGGAGGACGGTGGGGTTACCACCATGCTGCGTCTCGTCTCGTCTCGTCTCGCGCACATTGCGAGGTCTGGAGCATTGTGAATACTCAACATTGTACGCGTAGCGACGCGCCCGAATTTGAGTGCTTACGTACAACTCACGTGATGTCGAATCACATGCTATGCTTTCACATGCTGAATTCCTCTTCCATTCACCAACACTCCGCGGTACCTCGGCCTGTTCGATCGAAACGTCAACATCCACGAGGCTCCGTGGCCAGCTGACCAGCAAGTGTTGAACGTCCCGTGCTCTCTGCTCCCTTCTCTTCTTTGCACTGCTCATCTACACACATTGACAACAGACTCCCACCTTCAACATGGCAAACCAGACCGGCAAGATGCAGGACGCACAAGACCGCTTGTCGCAGGTGGCTTCCCACATGAACGCGACTGGCAGAGCAGGACTGCTAGAGAAACGGCCAGACGACATCGTCGTGACTGCAGCCCTGCGAACACCGATTACAAAAGGCGGCAAAGGAGGATTTAAAGACACGGCTGGAGCAGACTTGCTGTACGGAGCGTTCACGAACTTGATACAGCGGTCGGGCATCGATCCGAGCCTGGTCGAGGACATAGCGGTTGGGAACGTACTGGCTCCCGGGGGTGGTGCCACGGAGTTCCGAGCAGCGGCCCTTGCAGCAGGTTTCCCAGCTAGCGCAGCAGTCAGATCATTGAGTACGTCGATATTGCTCATGCAGATTGATCTCGCTAAAGTCCCTACGACACTCTGGTTCGAAAAATGCCTTAGCTGACTTGTGAGCGCGTAGACAGACAGTGCAGCTCTGGTCTGCAAGCATGCGTGGACATTGCCAATGCCATTCGGTGCAACATGATCGAAGTCGGTATCGGAGCCGGTGTGGAGAGTATGAGCACGCAGTATGGCCCTCAGGCAGTGACCGAGTTCAGCGAACTGCTCGAGAACCATCCTGCAGCCGCTGAATGTAAGGTTCCGATGGGTCAGCTCAGCGAACAGATGGCCAAGGACAGGCACATCAGTCGCAAGGACCAAGACCAATTTGCTGTGAACTCTTATCAGAAAGCAAGCATTGCGCAGAAGCAAAGTTTGTTCGATGAGGAGATTGCACCATTGAAGGTGAAGTGGACCGACCCGAAAACCGATGAGGAGAAAGAGATAACCGTTTCCGTTGATGATGGAGTGCGTGAGGTTACGATGGAGTCAATCGGCAAGATCAAGGCAGCGTTCTCGAAGGTAACGTTTGGCAGTGCGAAATGTAATGAGTATGAACTCTTTTACTGACAGCGATGTGCTCAGGATGGCACTATCCACGCCGGGAATGCATCACAGATCTCGGACGGTGCGGCCGCTGTATTGCTGATGAAGCGAAGTACCGCAGAACGTCTAGGACAGAAGATTCTTGGCAAGTACGTGTCGGCGAGTGTTGTTGGCGTACCCCCACTCTTGATGGGCATCGGGCCATGGAAAGCAATCCCAGTCGCATTAGAGAAAGCCGGCATATCCAAGGATGATGTTGACATCTATGAGATCAACGAGGCATTTGCTTCGCAATGCTTGTGGTGCGCCAATGAGCTTGGCATCCCAATGGAGAAGTTAGTATTTCTTGGTACACGAGAAAAGCACTCCAGACTGATCGTGCCCTTGTGCATTACAGGATCAATCCCAAGGGTGGTGCTATCGCATTCGGACATCCTTTGGGGTGCACCGGCGCCAGACAGGTCAGCACGCTGCTCTACGAGCTCCGAAGGACTAAAAAGAAGATTGGGGTTAGCTCGATGTGTGTTGGTAGGTTACTCGCATCTCAAGTCTTCCACGGCTGGTTCTGACAATCGATAGGTACTGGCATGGGAATGGCGGCCGTGTGGGTTAGCGAATGAGACGACGGCACTACCTGCCCTCTCGTGAGTATGATTATGTGATAGACTTCACGTGTACAATACGACTAGCCATGTGGACTTCGATCAGGGAATAGCTGTTGTACTAGAGCTGCACGAAGCTTCGAAGCTTCTCCAGACGTACAGGCTGCCGGTAGCGTATTGACTCGTTGCCGGCTTGGCTTATATTGCCGACGCATGCTATGTAAGCAGATATGTACGAGCATTAGCGCTAAATTCACTGTAGCGCCTGCTGGGCTTCCTTGGATGCCCAGTCTCCACCGCAAGGAAAAGCCTGTGAGCACTTTCTTCCATGATATTTGACTTGCAGGCGTCCACCACTCTCATCTTGTAGGACCGGTTCTGATGACAGACACCAAACTTTCAGAAAGCATGATGACGGTCGTGCACGGGAGTCGCGCCAATGGACACCGCAGAGCCCATCATGGTCGATGAAACGTCGTCGCCAGACTGCGAGCTGGTCCGTGAAAGCGCCTGAACGTGCAGCGGTGCATGGCTGATGATGGCTCGCAGTTGAGCCTTGAGCTGACGAACCTCACTGGCTGATGGTTCTGTCGCACCTTTCGGCACAGCCGAAGAGTGGAAGATGTCGGCTCGTGTAAAAGCACGTAAGGTCGAGATATTGCTTGATCGTACACTGCCACCAGGCATAATAGTGATCCGCTGTTGTGACATTCGGACAAGCTGTCCAAGATTTTCAATGCCAGCCTGCGCAGTGTGTGCACCTCCCGAGCTAAGAATGGCTGAGCATCCAGTAGTCAGAACGTCGTCGAATGCCTCTAACAGATCCGGCGTGTCATCGAATGCCTTGTGGAAAGTACATGGAAGGGGCGCCGCCGCTTTGACAAGCTCCGCTGTCCTTCTAACATCAATTCTGCCGTCGTTGTTCAATATGCCAAAGACAAATCCGTCGCTGTGAGCCTTGAAGTCTTTGATGTCCGATTTCATTTGATCGAATTCCACGTCGGAATATATGAAGTTGCCTCCTCGAGGCCTGATCATGGTAAAGATTGGTATTCGCACGCGGCCTCGAACATCGACAAGCCAGTCGTACGATGGAGTTGTTCCTCCCGCCTCTCGATCTTTGCATAACTCAACTCTGTCGGCGCCCGCTTCATATGCCAAGACCGCGCTCGCTGGATCGAAACAGCAAATCTCTAAAAGCGCCATGGCAGAGCACAAGTGTAATGACAGTGAATCAGCTCGAGCAGCTCATACAAGAAGAGGAACGCGCCATGCTTCTAGCAGGCGCGCAACCGATAGTCTTTCGTAGTGAACGTGGCGTATGCAAGTCGAAGAGCACTGGAGCCGAAGGAAGAAAATGTTTCTCGGCCGCAGTGAGGTACGATCCTTCGTACCCTCACTGAGTGCAGCCCGAGGATGTTCACCGCGACAGGCCCTCGTTGCATACGGCTACGGCATGCGAGTTGCTCCGGTGCTAGACCGCGGAAGGAGAGATGTCGACGGCTACCACCACCGCATGACGAGGAAGTAAGCTCCAGCAGAGCTTCGTGGCGCTACTGCCGCGTGCGATACCATGCGACTCTTAGGTCAGCGAATGCTATGGCCAGAGGATATCCTGCCGAGTGGCGCCGAGCTCTGAACCACGTTGTCAACAAGGAACCGGTCGTACGTGTCACCTCACCTCAGAGCCCGGCGGCCGTTTGTGATAGCGAACTTCGTGAGGGGGACGCAGTGCGGATGTCACCTCGACGTGCCTTCCAAGGTGTGAAGCTCCATATCGAATTTGTTAGTTAGTAAGCATTCCGTTTAGCGTTGGCCGACATCTAGATCTCTCGGCGTTCAGTCATGCATGGGTTCACTCCATCTGCCTTTTTGCTGGACTCTCCACCAACCTCGAACGACCGAGTGCATCGCCGCAAGGCCACGATAAGTCCGCGACGAGATACTATCATTTGTCAGCGATGCAAGATGCAAGGACGGCCCGAGACAAGACGACCGCCACGCTCACTGCATGCTTAGCACGGTGGCTAATAGACAGTCCCCGGCACTCTCGATGACCAGAAGTTGCAAGCCTCGAACGGAGATATAGCGGGAGTCGTACAGCCAAGGGTGTTGGCTCTTCCTTTGAAGTCCCGCAGCCGTAAAACCAAGTTTGGGGCAGCTTTGATGTGCTAGATGATCGATTGACAGACGTATCAAACGAATTCACAAATACGGATCTTACAGCTCGCAGGGTGGATCACGCAAGACGTGTCGAACAGAACGGACGTGCAGTTTTCTGATGCCTCCAACGAGTGAGGTGAACGTACCAAGAGGAAATCGTGGCAACAATTAGCTCCACTATAGGACGAAAACACGACCGTGACACATGCGCCCTGCGGACCTCTATGGCTTGTCATGGCCGTCTGAGTAAGTGCACCGCATTTCGGGTTTGCGCCAAACGGTGTGGACTTCAGATACTGCACAGTCCTACGTTACAGGCATACTTCTGCTGTGAAGGCCGTTGCGCGCGGAACCAGAGGTATACAAGAGGTGAATCACGTCAGCCCTCCATTCCGACTGCTGTTGGACTTTGCCGAGATAAGGCCATTGGCGAGGGAGAGCAGGATGACGACTGGATCCTGTTTGCCAGGGGCCTGATGTCCGATGCTGCTACAGTACGATGCACCTGTATCAGAAGCTCCGGAGTTTAATTCGTTCCACTTTTCAGCGGAAGCCCGCGTTGCCACGACAGCGACAGTGATACGCCATAGGCTGGAGTACCGAGCTGCAACAAGCCTCTGATCAGCAGTGCAGACGCCATTCTGTAGAGTTGCAATAAGAAGCACTACCCGGTACGCTATAGTCGTGCTTGTTTGTGCACAAGAATCCGAGGACCAACTGAGGGCAATGCATACCGCTGGCATTCGCAAATGGTCATGTCCATTTAAGTGGTCGGTTAGAGCTTGAGACAACGAGCACGCAAGTGAATAATGTGGACTGTCAGTGGCGGCCCATTCTTCCTCTCTCTCGCCGTCGGCTACTGTTCTCTTGCATGATGATGGCGCTGTGTGACAATGGCAAGGGTGTGAGCTCAAACCTCCAATCTAAATCCTCATTTAACCACTGACCAAATGCAGCCCGCTACAAATATTACGGTAACCTCACAGGCGGGTCGACGGACCTGATGTGGCCGAGACCAAGATCCTGAAACATTCACACGGCAACGTTGCGCCATGTTCAAAGCAGCAGAGCAAATGCTCATGGTTTCGATATGTCATCCAGACAAAGCAAAACTATTCAAACAGTCTCCCACAACCATCTTAGAGCGCGAAGCAGATACAATGGTCCAAGCAGTCGTCAATACTCTATGGGTCTTTCGAGCTACTTCGCATACTTCTGCAAAAAAAAAATTGCAACATGGAATCCACTACGTTCAACTCTCCAAGTCAATGTTGATGTGGCTGACCACCCGACGGAGCCACCATGAACGGGCCTGATACTGCAATACCTTTCCCTTGGGTTCGTGAAAGACCAGCGAGCAGAGACCTCCCGTGTGTTCAAATCGACAAATTGAGCCTCCTTGTCGGTACATGGCAAATCCTATTGCTGCCATACCTCTGCAGAAGTCCGTCCACCGGTACGTCCTGCTCCTGGCTGTCTTGACAGCCATAAGCTCATGCCAGAAGTGCCAAGCTTGTTTATTAGCGGCAGCAGAAACAGTTACGCAGGGCAACGGGAACATTGTTCCGCTTCGGTCCAAGATCTCAGAAACAGCCTGACACTCTCGGCTTACATGACGCCTAGTCTGATGGATCTGTGTTCGGGTCGGTGACAAGCCGGAGTCGATGGCATTGTGCATCGCAGCTAACGATATGATCGAAGGAGATTGCGAGGAGCCGCTAGAGTGTCCTCGACGGATCATTTGTATCATGGCATTCAGCTTAGCGTCTGGGGATTCATCGCTCATGTACTTCGAGATGAAAGCCCAGAACTGATTATGTTTCTCATCAAGGGCAAGCGTCGCGCGGCCTACTAGACGGTCCAGCTTCAGCATATCGTCTGCTGTGATGCTCAGCTCCATATAGTCCATAACGTCCTTCCATGGCCGACTTCTGCCTTGCCACGCCTCATAACAAAGGTCAGCCAAACCATCAGCAGTAGCCCCCGGCGTGCATGCATAGTGTTTCTGCACTTCTCGGAGGCACACGGCTAGGACCGACATATCATCGAGCGCCTCCATGACAATCAGCGGGACTCGTTCCCCTTTGCCCGCCTGCGCCATGGGAGTCAACAACCTGAGGACTGTTGGCCAGCCAATGACACGCAGCATGGGATCGTTGCTCATCATCATGTCATATAGCTGCTTAGACTGTGAATCTATGTTGGTAGGTTCCCAAGAGGCGGCACGCAGGGACTGTAGTCTCTGGTCGATGGCATCGATCAAAGCAACCTCCAGAGCAACGACAGCCTCTCCCACTATAGGTTCGAATTTGACGTAGTCGTCAGGATTGACAAGCCGTTCAGTGACCATCACAAGTAGCGGCTGCGATAATTTGCGAAGGGCAGTGAGTAGGTCAATGCGATCGAAGGTACTCCGTAATAGTTGGATCCGTTCTCCTTGCGGAAATTGTCTCATGCGCATGTTCCAGTATTGGGCGTCCAAGTGTAGCTGCCAAAGGTCATCCAAAGCTTCCTCGAGCGAGTCTTCCAGGAGGCAATCGATGGAGCGTACGTCAATATCAATGGGCGAGCCATAATCTAGACCAGCACTCTTATCTAGGAGAGACTGATCATGAGGTTTGAGTACAACCTCAATGCTACCGACATTTCGTTCCGGAAGTCTCTCTAAGAAATTGTCCACACACGACACCAGGAAGTCGTAGATGAAGTACTGGGCCTCCAGCTGATAGATGCCGATGCAAGGGTTGAATGATGTCGAGGGCAGCTTGTTGCCCTCGGCAGTGACAATGTGCATCTCATATGGTTCGCCAATACTTCGCGGAGCATCCGGCGGGAAGACCAATCTACCTTCGCATTTCAGAGCAGGCAAAGCGTCAATCCAGACGCCAAAACAGATCGAACGACCATCCAAGTCTCGGAAGAGTGCCGGATGACACACGCCACGAGTCGACATTAGTTGTGGGAGATTGTCCTTCGCCACAAGATCTTGCACATTCAGTATCGAAGCTGTCAAAAGGCAACGATCGAGCTTTATGTGTTTTGGACGATCTTTCCGTAGCCAGCTGACAATATCCGCGTGTGGTAGTTCAGATATGCCCCAGCGTTGTTCTCGGAGGTATGCAGAGCGTGAGGAAGCACACGTCTCAGCCCACTGGCGACGGAAGCGGTCCAGTCTCCCATCATGTCGCATTCGCTCTAAGATACTAGCATATTGAGTAATGGCGGTGGCACGCCGCGACAGCCTGTCCTGAGTGACCTGTGCAGAGAGCAGCCTCTCATTAGGCATGGGCAGATACACACCCGACACCTTACACAGCTGTTCCGCACACGTAAATACCCTTGAGCCAAATGTACGCTGGGCGACTCGGAAAGTTGCGGTCTCGGTCAGATCGTCCAAGCATATCGGCCTGTCTGGAAGTGCCCAAGGTACAGCCCGAGCATCGAACGCATGTTGAAGGCTCCCACATATGCTGTTCCTGTACCGCAAGCGATCCCTGACAAAGGCACACCATTCATCGACACACTCCCAGGTTCCGCGGGTCTGTAGTCTTTCCTGCCAACTGGCTACGCAATCAAAGAGCTGCTTGAACGCAGGCAGTAGCAACAGTCCTTCCCAGGCCTCGCTAGTCAATAGGTCGCCCTTCGGATTGAACCTAGTCTTGATCATATGAAGCCCAAATCGCAGATCTTGGTAGTATTGCTCGTCAGCGAACGGAGGCAAGGGCCGCGCATTGACCAGACCGTCATTTCCGGTGCTTCTTCCCATGGCTGAATCTATCACGCGGAATTACTAGGCGTGCTATAGTCATAAGTCAACAACGAAGAAGTTCCCAGTGTAATGACAACACATTGTCGCGTGATGTGCAAATCCAAATGGCCAGAGGCAGGGCCAAGCAGGCGAGACAGCCAACGTCCACCGCGTGCCATAAGGAAGCCATGTGTTGGGTTGAACTCAAACTGCCTCAGCCTTGCACCGCGACTTGTCGACTTTCGCATGTGTGTCGTCTGATGGCGTGATAAATCTCTTGGCCTCAGCTCAAACATGCGCAAACGAACTCACGGACAATCAGACCCTCGTAAGCCATGACCGAGTGCCCAACGCTCGAATGCGCATCCTGGCTCTCGACTAGATGCTAGCATCAGTCTGCTACTGTCAGATCTGCTGTAAGAACGCAGAGATGATGATCTGGCGAAGCGATGAAGGTATATTCATCCTTATTGCCATCACGACCTCAGCGGTAGTTCCGGCACATGGCGCCAAGATTCGACAGCGGTCCTACTGTAGACACATGCTCGCAACAATGATGTGAAGGAGATGACTTTGTTGGTGTCACCCACGCAAGTCACGTTCGTTTTCAGACGGTTGATGTCCCCTGAGGCGGAGACGGAACTTCACATCTGATGCCAAGGCCATGCGGCTCTGCAAGACAACAGCTCCAGCCACAGGATGGTCCAGACGAAATGCGCGATGACATCGCGAGAAACCTTCTTCGCGACTGTTTCCAGGTTGCTGGGGCTGTGACGCGTGAGGGTGCGTCCTCGAGGAGGTGTCCAGCCACTCCTCGTGAAGCTGTAGGTCTTGTTATCCATCATTTGTTCATATTGCAACGTTTCATCTATTGTACAACACAGCTCCAACACGCAGCACATCTACCAACATGGCAGAAATGCAAACTATTCCCGCGCGACACGGCGTAGCCACGTTTGTTCCGGCTGGTCAAACGATCAAGATCGTTAACACAAGCGGAACCCAAGTTGTCGACACATGGGCGTTCGCGTTACCAAAGCCCGAGGAGAAGAAAAGCGAGGCTGCTGATGGAAAGCAGGAGGACAAGCAAGAAGACAAACAGGAAGGAAAGCAGGATGTGAAGAAGGACGAGAAGCAGGGCGAGCAGAAGGCCGAAGAGAAGGCAGCGCCTAAGCCCACGCCCAAGAAGAAGAAGGAAGGTGATCTGCCCAGCCAAGAGGATGCGGAGAAGGCCACCCAGAATCTGCTGCAGAAGGGCGAAGGCGAGGCGAAGGATGCCAAAGATGCGACGCCGCAGAAGAACACATGGAGCTCGTACGTTCCATCGCTACCCAGTCTGCGATCTTCCGGAGGCGCCAAGGCCGCGGACACGCCAAAGAAAGGCGAGACGGAACAGCAGAAGAATTCTCGGACGTGGAGCTCGTACTTCCCATCCGGAAAGGGCTTCAGCTCGTACATCCCCAGCTCTGCGAGCACCACTGTCTCCTCGTTCGCAAAAGGCGTATGTCCGATCTGTATGTACGGATGAGCAATGCTAATGTTTCCAGCAGCACGAAGTCGACAAGAACAAGTCTTATATCGAGCAACTGCAGGACTTCTCTAAGACGCCTGTCGGCGCTGCAGGTACGCTGGAGCAGATTCTTTGAATCCTATCCGACTGACTCCTTCTCGCAGGTCTCGCGGCACTGACGGGTTCTGGGTACGGTGGATCGCTGTATGCAGGTTACTCGGCCTTCAATTCGAAGAACGCAGCAGATGTGCCGCCAATGGAGTTCATGAGCATGGCTCATTCACGAACAGCAACACTTCATTTGAGGCCACAGGTCAACGACACCCTCGTTTCTAACCTTCGCGAGCCGATGCTCACCTTGGTCGAGGACACCTCGCCAGGCATACACGATACCCTGATAGCTGCGTGCGATCCATGGCGTTATGCGGCGTTGGGTGTCAAGGACTGGGCGGAGCACGGCTCGTGTGCTGAAAACCTGGTGCTTGCACTGAAAGAGCTGAACGAGCGGGCCGGTCTGAAGGGTGCTAAAGGCGTCGGCTCGGACGTGACCATCAACTCCGTTCCTGCTCCTCTGAATCTCTTTATGAACATCCCTTGGACGGACAACGGTGACCTGGAGTTCAAGGCGCCGAAAGGCAAGGAGGGCGACTACGTCCGTCTCAAGGCCGAGCGAGACATGGTCGTGATCATGAGTGCCTGCCCAAATGTAAGTACTGATGTGCAGGGTAGTCCAGAACCTGAGACATGTACTGACTCTGATACAGGATGTCCAAGACATCAATGGCAACAAATCGACTGATGCACACTTCATCGTTGAGGAAGGAGAGTCCCAGAATGAGGCGGTCAAGCGAACACAGCCTACAAAGAAGCGTCCCGCACCACGCAAGCTGTCTTCGCAGGCACCTTCACAAGCTGGAGACGGCGGAGATGCCAAATCTGGAGCGAAGAAGCCTGTTCCTGCGAAAAAGCCGGCACCCGCAAAGAAGGCAGAGGGTGATTCCGCGGCAGCGGCGCAGAAGAAGCCAACCGGTGATGCACCTCCGGCTCCTGCAAAGAAGCCCGCAGCAAAGCCAGCAGCGAAACCTGCTGCAAAGCCTGCGCAACCCGCCAAGAAGGAGGTCTCCTCTAAAGCTGAAGAAAACGGTGAGGCAACGCCGCCGGCAGAGAAGAAAAAGCCAAAGAAGCTTGCGACCCGTCCCAAGGCTGCACCGCAAAGTCAGGAGTAAGAAAGCTGAGTTCATTGACGTCGACGCAGTTGGAGCGCAATTGAAACATCTATACCCCGATCGCGGTTTATCGGACATCTCGACGCATATAGTTAGTTAATGTGTATAACAAAAGCGGTGCGCTTATCCTCTGTCGTACTTCATCCCGTTAAGTGGTTTCCGGATGTGGTTAGCAACACGTGGTTAGCTTCGTTATGGAGCTGGCACACAGATATGCTGTCCTTGTCGCTTGGCTGGTATCGTCTGCTTTCGAAGGAACAGCTTTCATATTTTCTGGTCTTGGACGGCTTATCGAGCTTGGCTACTTTCGGCTTCTATCGGAGCGATGCGCCTGGCTGTGCGTCGGTGGTTAACAGGTTCAACAGAGCCTAGGCCTCGTGAGCAACGTAGACCTTGCTTCCTACCAAGAAGATTTGGCTCTCATCCTCGCCTGTCGTCCTCTCGCCGTCGATCATCTTTGACACGTCCCAGAGGTCATCAGCGAGAGTTAATGGCGCCACGGAGCCGGGAGAGACAGAGGAGAGGCAGTCAAATAACGGTGCCATCACCCATTTGCGTATGTTCTTCACCTCGGTAGAGCTGATGGTGGGTGAGCGGCGAGTAGGAAAACTCACGTCCACTGTCCATAGGCCTCCTCGCAAGCGCTGGCCCACGCGTCTTGCAGCCAGTGTGTAACGTCATATTTCTGACTGGGTGTCGCATCGGCGATGATCTTCCTCGCGGAAGCTTATGAGCGCTGGGTAGAGGATGGACTGACTGGCTGATAATATCGCTTGGTAGAAAGTCGCGGCCAAAGTCCTCGAGGTCTGCCAGCATATCCGGTAGAAGCCCGGCGGGTCGGTGCAGGAAAAGGTAGATCGCCTGTGCAGAGCCGACCATGGCGTTCGAAACCATCCACATCTCCGTCAAGTACTGCCGAATACGCTTCTGCACCGCTGGTTGTAGGTTCTCCCACACCTTGTGTCGCGCATGGTCCCTCTTCGTACGTACCGGGAAAGCGTTGAACATCTGGCCACTAGGGTTGATGTCGGTCGCAATGTCGCAGTTCGTGACATGCTCCCGATCATTGGGCAGAGATGCCGGCATCGGCAGATGTGAACGGCATCATACTGCCTGGCACTGTAGGCTATTCTACACTCATCGCGGAGTAATGCTCAGCAAAGTACAATGTCCTCAGCCAACCACAGGTCAGTCCGGATAAGGTCGCCTTGCATGACATCGTCTGACTGCACAAAGCACTCGCATAGTAATGTGTAGGCAACCTCTTCAGCGTCGACCACATTCGCGCTGCGCAGCACCACCGGCACGTCACCGCCCAGTAGAATTGCTAGAACGTCGCCAGGCTGTACACCCCTCGTGGCCATCCCGCGCAAGCCTTTCTTCGTTTTAAAGAAGTCGCGGCCGTATGAATAAGTAGATGTGTCCAGAGTGACAGTAGACTCGGCTGGAGACACTGGGCTATTCCCGTCCTTCGAGGGGGTGGATGCCGGGGTCGTCTCACTCACTTCAGTGACAGAATCGAACACAAGGGCCGATACTCTCAAACAGTGCTGGCTTGGTGCTTCGTTGAGCACTTCCAGAGTCTCAATTGTCTCACCACCAGCTCGATACTGGCTACGTATGCCTGTGCTCCACTCGTTCCTGCCGGAGAAGGCTGAAAGGTTTGCATCGGTCGTACACCAAAAGGGTGCTTGATACCAAGCGAATGTCCAGTCTGGTATCCAAGATGGGAGATCATAGTGCTGATGTAGTCGACCAGCACTGTACAACATGCTCATGAGCTGCTGAGTTCGACGTTGCTCATTCAAAGCGTGCCATCGACTGTAGTAATCGTCATATCTTATGCTGTTCACATAATGTTCGGCGATTTCGATATAGAGCCGCTCGACTGACCTCTTGTAGTCGGGTCGCTCTCGATAATCCGGACGGAGTCTGAGTAATGTCATTGCGAAGTAAGCATAGATCTTGTCGCGGCAATCTGTGGCGTTGCTACTTTTGGCGAGGATGAGAAGCTGAGTGATGTCCGTGTGCAGGAGTCCCTCGCGCTGGGATGCGTTCATCTGACTGATGATCGCGATGCGCTGCCTTGAGTTACCGAGTAACGCTGTCTGCTTGTCGAAGCCGCTCTTCCGGGATAGCTGGGTGTCTTTGATGAGCCGCACGAGGTTGTCCCACGAGACAAGTTCACTCCCTATTGCGACTTCAGTAAACCTTGCAAGTGCAACTTCTGGTACGACCCATACACGGCTAAACCTGTGAGAAGAGGTCGCAAGATCAGCATTAGCAAAGTCAGACTCCCAAATTCCCTCACCATGGTCGCTTTAATAGCTTTTGTACGGCATCTTGGAGCTGCCGTTGGCTCAAGATACGACTCAATACTGTTTTCGGACTGTCACGCGGGGCATGCTCGCCGCGGCCCATCTTCCGAGCGTACTCGCATAGCTGAAGTGATGGGTGTGCAGGTCAGCTAATGTGTCACATTTTGATGTGGGCCATGGATTGCATGAAACAAGACCGCTTGCAAAAGATTCCACATCCTGACTCGACCTACCTTCTTATCCCGGTTATCTTCGTCCCCAAGCCAGACGGTTACTCTCGCTTTATTGAAGATATGCTTCATGATTGAGACCTGATGAGCACGCTCATCCAAATCGCTTTGGTTGATACAGAGTTGGTCAACCCCTGGAATTGTCAGAGAGAACTTGTTCTGAAGATTCAATCCTGCCACTTAATCCCAATTCTTGCTACTTGGGGGGAGAAGACGGTGTCAGACAGGCCGCACAATGGGCTAGAGACCTTATGAGGAGCTACGGGATGTGAAGTTGACATGCGGGTGATACGTACTGCCTACTGATCAGCACACATGCTCGAATCTTCGGACGTCTGCTCATTCAGACCTACCAAAGACGAACTTCTGCGTTAGGCTTTCGAATACATTGGAGTGCTCTATGCAGGTTCCTCGTCACCGCGAACCGGAAACCATCGAGTAGAATTGCAGCGTTACGTTCAATAGTCTCTCCCCAGCAGTAGGACAAGCAACGATAGTCCTTCTCCGGATGTCGAGAAGACTCCCACTCCAGACGGCATTCCACATGAGCACTCTGAGTACCCGGAAGTATGCAAGCTATGCGGAAGAGATCGCCGTCCGCGACAGTCTTGTACTCAAATGGTATTGCGTGGTCCAAAGTCTGATCGCTTTGGCGCTGCCTCTTGATCCCGCGGGCTCCTGGGTCTGGGCTTCCAGCGAAGGCACGGCGGTCGCCATGTGGCTCGTAATTCTCGTACTCGGCTGAGTTGATGCTCAGACTTCTGAAGCCGAAGGATAGTCTAGGATCGGTCCCTTCGGGGTCTTCATAGCCCAGTGAATCGCGGAGACGTGGCGACACGGAGACCATACTGTACCAAAAATCTCAATGTTCATAATGGGTCATCATCTTTTCCTCCTGGTCGTCACTTGAGGGCTGAGGAGCTCTTCGAACCTCTTCATCACACCACCATCTCCAAGATTTTCGAAGTGATGTCGAAACATGGAGTGGATCCGCCGTCCTCCGCGCGGGCCGCAAAAGCTTCTTCCCTCGTGGTGTTCTTATCGAAGGCTCTCGCGACGGGAAAGATGTCCAGGAGGACATCGCAGTGCCAATGAGCACCACACCAGACACGCCAGCAATTTGCTGGCTGAAGAGCTCACCAATTGCCTGATCCGGGACCGCGTCCGTTGATGCAAGCGGGAGCTTGTTCACTCATCTGCCGGACAGCCATCAATGTCACTGCCCCGCGCCAACATCATCGCCACTGCCTGTGATGATGCAAGCTCGCCTGCCGCATGGAGAAGGTCGGGAATAGTGATTAACACCGTAGCAATGTTTTCGTTTCTCTCTTTCCGTTCTCGCTTCTAGCACAACCACAAACAACCTCACTCATACCCCAACCACACCCAAACACAAACGCCAAGATGTCCGCAGTAGCTAGCAAGTTTGACCCGAAGGACATGATCTTCAGACATCTGGGTCCTACTGGTCTGAAAGTGTCCGTCCTCTCCCTCGGCGGATGGCTCACATATGGCGGAACACAGAAGGGAAACATTGTGAAGGACTGCCTCGAGACGGCATGGAACAACGGGTACGATGTGCTCCGAGACAAGATTATAGTACACGCAACTGCTAACAGGACTAGCATTAACTTCTTCGACACAGCGGAGGTGTACGCCAATGGCCAGTGCGAGATTGAGATGGGTCAGGCGCTCAAGGAGTTGGCGTGGCCGAGAGACGAGTATGTCCTGTCCACCAAGGTCTTCTTCGGCACAGGTGAGTACATACTTGCAAAACAACAGCACGAACACAGCTAATTAGTGCTGTGACGCAGGCCGCAAGGAGCCTAACACCCGCGGTCTCTCCCGCAAGCACGTCGTGGAGGGCCTCAAGAGCTGCCTCGAGCGCCTGCAACAGCCATACGTCGACATCGTGCTCGCCCACAGGCCTGACGTTGGAACCCCAATGAAGGAGATCGTTGAGGGCTTCACCCAGGTTATCCGCAACCTCAACCTCGCCTACTACTGGGGAACATCCGAGTGGTCTGCCACCCAGATCATGGAGGCGACCCAGATCGCGGAGAAGTATAATTTGATAGCTCCGATCGCTGAGCAGCCGCAATACAACGCCTTCCACAGAGAGAGATTTGAGGTCGAGTATGCACCGCTCTTCAACCAGTTCCAGTATGGTACTACCATCTGGAGTCCGCTTGCATCTGGTCTCCTCACCGGCAAGTACAACGACGGTATCCCAGAGGACTCGCGCTTCGCCAACAACAAGAGCTTCTTCGAAGGTACTATCAAGCAGTTGCAATCTGAGGAGGGCCAGGCGAAGATCGCCAAGGTCAGGAAGCTCACCGAGATCGCTGAGAAGCTGGGCGGCAACGTCACTCAGCTCAGTTTGGCGTGGTGTGTTAAGAACGAGAACGTCTCGACCGTCATCCTCGGTGCCACCAAGACTGCGCAGGTGAGCTATTGAACTTTGAATATGTGAAGCACTTGAACTGACCAACAATACAGATCGAGGACAACGTCAAGGCGCTCACTCTCCTTCCCAAGCTTACACCAGAGATCATGGAGGACATCGAGAAGATCCTGGACAACAAGCCGGCCAAGCCTGCGAGCTTCGGTCGTGACAGGTAGGCGTCATGGCTTCCTTCCGGTTGATACACCCCTTCCGTCAGAGCAAGACGCCTGCTTATGGCCAACATAGAAGTGCATGGCCGAAACGACTACGAAGTAAACTCTAGATAGTGCGTACGAGTTACGACGCAAACCTCCCCCATGGCCGCTGCAAGCTGTAACACCTCCTCTTCTCATCTTGCGGGATGCGATTTGCTGTTCTAGTTGTTAAAATGCAGACATCCATGGCAGTACTACCTTCGTTCCGTTGCCAGGTTTCCAGGGAAGAAAGCCTACCGTCACAGCCCGCTTCGTTGATTGAAGCTGATTGAATACTCATGAGACGTTGAAGGAGTACCTTTCCAGAACGTCGTCGTCGCTGTCAGTGCTGTCCATGTTCAACGGCTTGGCAGCAGAACACGCTAGCGGATGCATCCGTCATCCAACATCGATTCTCATCCACTCGATCACACTTCGGATGACTCTCCTTGCATGCTCTCATGCACGCACTTCCCTCCACCAGCCACCTTCAGATCGCCTGTGCGGCGACGAGGGGTTGGGCGGAACGTGCTCGTACTGTACCTGCGTTCGCAATGCTTCTGCGCCTTTCACATAGGCATCAGTTTCAGTCTCGCGCATGCTAGGTCGTAAGGTGAATCATGTATTAGACACAAGGCAGGAAACACATCGAAACGCGAAACGCGAAACACATGACCGCGACAACATCACTTGGTTGCGACAAACCTTCTCCGCAAGACAACACCTGCTATCGCAATCACGCCGCTGGGTCAAATCCACCGGCAAACATACAACCGCAGTGAACTGATAATCGGGCAACTACCGCAGGACGGACAGCCTACATGATATTATCTACAGACATGACTTCGCGACAAGCATACCTAGAATCGCACTCCAGCCTAGGCGCATCTATGGACGACTTCGAAGCACCCCGCGAGTTCTCGCCCACCGTTCCCGATTACCCTTCACAACACTCCGGCTTTCGCTCGAACGGCGGCTCAGAGTACAGCGATCAAACAAGCTCTCGACGATCGACAAGCCCACCGGCATGGCGGAGGCAAGGCAGCGGATGGTTCAGACAACACATACTGTCACCCAGCAGGGAGACAGGCTATGGAAGCAGAGAGAGCAGCCCACAATATCACGACGCGAACGACGATGAAGACGGTGACGTGACAGCATATCGGATGGCGACAAGGCTGCCTTTGCCAGGCTCACCCACGAAAGGGAGGAGTCCAAGCCACACGCCTGAGCCCGAGAGCTTGCGCAATGCAGCCAACGTTGATAGAGGTGGTGAATCGCGCGACCAGCACGTGCATGAGCAGGCGCAAACGGAAGAGCCCGATTCACCAGATCCCGAAACTCCAACACAGAGCAACTGTAAGTTCGAATCTCTCTCACACATCATTCTATAGCACTCCGGCAAATGCCTTCGGCGACAGCTCATACTAACTATGACTATAGATTTCCGCTTCTCAGGAAGGCTTGACGTCGTCCAAAAGACACAACCGATCGAAGACACAGTAAACACTATCCGCAAAGCAGTTCACCACTTCAAGCGATCTAGATGGCATACGTTCTTCTACGCGATCGGCCTGCTTTTCGCATGGTCGCTCGGCGTCAAACTTCTCTCCACGCCGGAGACTGGACCAGTTCCCGACCTCATCAAAGTCGCAGGCTTGGCGAAGTCGTTCGAGCCTGCCATCTACTACTCCGAGCACGGCCATGCGCAAATTAGCGAGCTACAGGAGACTGGTATTGCCGTGTGGGACCTGGGCGAGAGTGTGCGCTACACTAATATGACATCTGCGCCAACCATTGTTCATCAGCTCGACGAGCTGAGCGACAGCATCAAGACGATTTCCATCGAGATGACCCGCTTCTTCGCCGGACTGGATGGAGACGTAGACTCCATCTTGTTGGTCATGGAATGGGCACAAGCTGAACTCAAGAACCTGGTCGATAAACCGCCCTCCACGATCAGCAGTATGTGGTCCAACGCCCATGGCTTGCTGAGTAGCATGGGTCTGATCAGCCAGAGCTCGCTGACACAGTCGTTGCTGGGCATGACGCATCAGCAACTCACGCGGGCTACTCTTGAGCGGGTCTTCAACACGTACATCAGTACCTTAGAGGATGCCATCGAAAGCGAGCTGACGTACGGCGAGAAGCTGTTCGAGTTCTTTGAGGCAATCGATCAGCAGTTCTTGAACCTGCAACGCAGCGTCATCCGTGAGCAGGACACCCAAGAGCGGCTGGAGAACGATTTCCTGTCTTCACTCTGGACCAAAGTCATTGGCGTCAATGCTAGCAAGCTCCGCAAGTACGAGAAGAACAAGGACCTGCTGTCTTCCGTCCGGGACAGGACAGTGCGAAACAAGCACGTACTTGGCGATCACAATCAGCGATTGAGGTCATTGCAGGAAGCTCTGGAGGTTCTCAGGCGCAAGCTGGTCAGTCCGTTGGTGAGAAGCCAGAACAGCAGCACGCTCAGCGTCGAAGAGCAGATTCGCGGACTGGCTGGGACGTACCAGCAGCTCAAGGATACGCGGGAAGTGCAGAAGGGGAAAATGATGAATGCGATTTATGCAGCTGGTGATCGGAGACATGGTCCACCAGCGAACATGATCGGCGCGGTGGCTTAATGCGGTCTCTACGATGTCGAATTTTTGAACGCCCCCACAGGCTGATGGCGTTACAAATGGAATATGAGGCATGATGGTGTATTTCGACTGGATGTCTACGAAAGGGCTTGGAGGGTTGGATGGAAGCCTCTGGATGCGGTGTTTGTTCATGCTTCTCTTGTATGACTTTGCTGTGTATACGCGGATGACAATTGATCAGAATATTACCAGCTCTCTTGCGTGTACTGTCGTGATCTGCCCTCCTTTATCTCAAGACTGGTACGACGACACGTGCACTTCTCGCTGTCACACATTAATCACCCAAGCCAGTTGCCAAGCATATCGTACTTGCCCAGCGTGGCGCAGCACTGCAAGTGCGATGGGCCGCTGGTTCCCGCGCGGTTTGTGTGGTGGTGTCATTGGCCCGAGCTCCAGAGCTTTCCTCAAACAAGGTCGGGCGTTGCTGGGTTTCCTCGGCGCGCAAACAATTCATTTCTGCACTGCGCCCCGTTGCTCTCTCATCGTTCTCACCATCACTTCGGTAATCACAATTCGGCAACCGCTCGAGGCACCGTCCGGCATTCCGAGCACGCGCACCGGACGATAGGGCTGGAGAGCAGTAATAGGAAGGAGGTAGCTACCACATACATACGGAAGCTCTCCTGCATTTTCGGACATCATGAGTAAGTCCATCCTCCACTCGTACATACAACGTGCGCGACCGACTCCACGAGCTGTCTTGGCAGAGCGAAGCGCCATATACCGCAGACCAGCCACCGTACCACCGGCACCCGCGCTGCCAATGTAGCAGAGTTTGATCTGGTCGCTTGGGTCATCACTACACTGCCATCTACCTGCATCACCACCTCTATATCGCACTGCTCTTGGACATCTTCCCAGCAGTATCGCTAATGCTCGCGCTCGCGCACAACAGGCAGCATCCGCTCCGAATTCAACAAGCACGGTCGCAACCGCGGTAGCGTTGTTCCAGACATGGGTGACCGGAATACCAATGGAAGACCCGCTGGCGATGGCACGGCGGACGAGGCGAATGAGCGTACACCACTCACCAATGCTGCAAGCAGCTTGGGGAACATGGGCTCCATCCGCAATATGGGGAAGAACTCGAAGGGCAAGCCGCTGTACGAGGACGACAGGGCTTGGGTGCGCTGGCCGATGAACTTTCTGCACTTGACATGGGCGACGCTGGCAAGCAACTACGTCAATGTGCTGTTGGTGTTCGTGCCAGTGGGTATCATACTGGGCGCACTGGACATGAACCCGACTGCGGTGTTTTGTGTGAACTTCGTTGCAATCATTCCGTTGGCTGCGCTGTTGAGCTTTGCCACGGAAGAGCTGAGTGTAAAGCTTGGACAGACGATTGGCGGACTGATGAATGCGACCTTCGGAAACGCTGTGGAACTTATCGTAAGATCGCGCCAGCACGCTCCATTGTATGCGACTAATTCTTCCTCAGGTCTCCATCGTTGCGCTCACCAAAGGTGAGATCCGCATCGTGCAGTCCAGCATGCTTGGCTCGATTCTCTCAAACATCCTCCTGGTCCTCGGCTGCTGCTTCATTGCCTCCGGTGTACGACGGTCCGAGAGCACTTTCAACGCGACCGTGGCGTCAACCATGTCATCCCTCATGGCTGTCGCGGCCACCTCGCTCATCATCCCGGCCACACTCTATGCCTCTCTCACTCACAGCGCGTCAAGCTCGGAGAAGAATATCCTCATTCTCTCCCGCGGTACCGCCATCATTCTACTGATCCTCTACTGCCTCTACCTGTTCTTTCAGCTGAAGACGCATGCCAAGCTCTTCGACGCCGAGGCTGAGACCGGCGAGGATGGTGAACCGGCTGAGCCTGCGGAGCCAGAGATTCTCGGGCCCGTCCCAGCGTCCATCTGCTTGGTTATCGTCACCCTCCTTGTCGCAGTCTGCGCCGAGTACCTCGTTGGCAGCATCGACGCTATTGTGGAGAGCGCTGGCATCAGTAAGACCTTTATCGGTCTGGTCCTCCTCCCAATCGTTGGCAACGCCGCTGAGCACGTGACGGCTTGCGTCGTGGCATACAAGAACAAGATGGATCTGGCTATCGGTGTGGCGATCGGCAGTTCTATGCAGATTGCTCTCTTCGTCACGCCATTCCTCGTCATCCTGGGCTGGATCATCGGACAGGAGATGACCCTGCACTTCCAGTCCTTCGAGACTGTGGTCTTCTTCCTCAGCGTGCTGGTGGTCAACTACCTCATCCAGGACGGCAAGAGCAACTACCTCGAGGGCTGCATGTGCCTGGGCACGTACATCATCATTGCGTTGGCGTTTTACGTCTACCCTGATGATGCGGGAGACATCGGAAGTTTGGTCAAGGGATTCTTCGTCCAATGACCGAATGTCAGATTGTGAAAAGCGCTGGTCACAGGACTCGGGGTTCTTGTATATCTATTTCTCAGCTTCTTTTGCATGCTGTAATTGTTACTCAATCTTCACAGGACATGATGTAGCGATTCCTTCTTGGAAGTAATAACTTCGAATATCCCAAATACGCCTCCGATCTTCACATACTGGCAGGCTTGATATGGATACTGAGGCACGTCGAGACAATGATACCTTCTCACTCCATCCCAGCACAAAGCTACATTCACTGTTCCGGACCGTAGCCAGCCTGATATTGGAGCCGTCGTACACTTCGAGCCATGTCAATAGAACGTGGCAGGGTTCGTTCTGGCGTCAGAGATGACACGAGTTCAGGAATCCCGGACGCTACCGCAAGGCTCATGGCGGATAATGAGATTCTGGTCGGCGTCATTTTTTTAGGGATGTAATTCGAGAAAGTCCTAGCCAATCTGGAAGGTGGCTTGAGTAGCTTGGGTCTCAATCTGGCAAAGTTTTTGTCTTGGAATGCCCTGTACAAGATGTTGGTGGAGACGGCCTTGGGATCAGCTCCTGCTGACACTAGGCAGCGTACAATATCCAGACGCTGCGGATTCCCTGCCTTGGGCACATTTGTGATGGCCCCGTAGTGCGCCGAAAGGAAATCGTGGGTGACCGTCATGAGTGCATCCATGAAGTAATACCCGCGTAGGCGCAGTTGCTCTGGCGTCTTCACCTGCAACAACATACCTACCAACTCTGGCCGAACCCATGAAATGGCTGAGAACAGCGGGGTGCAATATCCTTGCTGACCAGCTTGATAGCCCGGACGCTGGACCACGGGGCAATAACCCTGAAGGCCAATCAACTGATCATCCCTCGACAATATGTCCTTGACTACCGCTGTCCGGACGGATTCGGACTCAATGCTACGCATTACCCCATTCAGGAGATCGCAGAGGCCCCATCCTGCTTCGCCAACTATGATATCGTCGCTCATGGCGGGCTTTGTGCTGGATCGGATGAGGAGATTTAGGATGCCAATGGACTCTTCTGGAGCCAGACACGGACGGCACTCGCTCCATGCAGGACTCATCCATTGGCGGCGTGCATCGTCCCGTTGTGACTTCTTGTAGTGGGGGTTAAGACTGGCTCCTCGACCCAGTAACGTTCTGATCACGGGCAACCAGTTTGCACCTGAGGCAATCTCGAGTGAGGTCAAGTAGCGCTTTACCTCATCTAGATATCCTTCACAGAAGTATAAACTGCCGATGCCGAATCCCAAATCAAGAAGGGCCCCAACGAAAGTTACATTTCCGAACAACATAGCGGTATGTAGCTGCCGGTTCCGACCTCCGTTGGGCCGCACGGTATTGACAGAGAGGCTCGCCGACTCGTTCGCACGCGAGCATAGCAGCTTCCACATCCCGTCATGAAGGTTTCGAACGCTCACTTCTGTAAGAGGGCAAAGAGGTCTGGCGAAAGGGTGCGCCCTCCGGAGTTACGTTTGGGCATTAGTGCTTCGCCCCAGGTCTTCGAAGAGAGTAATAAGTTCCGGCATCGCCAAAGCTTTTGCCAGCGTCAGCGCGCTGAACTCGATCGATTTGTATCTAAAATGACCCTTGTTGACCACAGCACCTGCCTTTACAAGCCTTTTTCGAAGATCAGAGCCCTCATACATGTATTGGAACATATTACGGTTGATGGTTAAACAGCGTCCTGGATTTGCACCTGCGGACAGCAAGCAGCGGGCGATGATAAGCTGCCGCCTATTCCTTGAGCTGTTGCCGGGGATTCCGCGTGTGAGTGTGAGTTTGCTAAGTGCATCAACCCCATAGTGATCGGTCCAAAGCAGTTGCTCCTCCGCCCTCGTCTGCAACATGATGCGTACCAAGTCTGGTTTTATGCGGTCAATCGCAGAGTGCAACGCTTTTGCTCCATGGATAAGTGGGACGCCAGGATCCCTCTGCACCAAGTATCTCACCAGGGCTGTCTGGACCGTCTCATCTTCTACATTAGACATGACCTCGTGGAGCACTGTTGAGAGGCACGTTGCGTCCATTGCATCCATTTCCAAAAGCTCCAAAATACCAATTGGTTCTTGGGCATCGGTGAATGGGCGGGTCTGGAGCCACTTCTTCGACATCAGCTGATCGAAAGCATGGGGACATGCCAACGAGCTGCCAGGTATCTGCACGGGCTTAGGACTTGCACCCCGCCGCAGAAGCATCCTTGTGACGGGCAGCCAATGCGCACATACAGCAATCATGAGAGGAGTCCAATACGACCATCCATGTCTCGAGGAGGCCGTTGTCGTTCGAAAGGGTTGCAGCCCATCAATAGGAAAGTTCAAGTCGAGAAAAGTCTCGACAAGGTCAACATCTCCGAACAACGCGGCTAGGTGTAATAAGCGCGGATTTCTGAGAGGATCCGGCGGCGTCGATGCGATGGAAGAGCTCGCGGAGCTGGAGTCGCATCCGATCATGGCCGCTTCTACCTCGTTTCGACCTGTGAATTGAAGTGTGTCACAGAGAGCGGTGCGTAGTTTTCTTGTTCGAGCGAGAGCTGCGTTCGGCAACCTCTCGACGGGGCCCGTAGAAGTGCGCTCACCGTCTTGTGGAATTGTGAATCTATCGTTCATGCCATTCATAAGGCCGCGACTCTGCTCGACCCCAGCCCGAGGATGTGACAGATCTACCCGAGCTGGATCATACCCAGTCTCTAATATCTGTGAGGGCTTCTCGGGTTCCATCGAGATCGTTGGTGTCAAACCACTCCGATACCTGTCGTTTGAACTACTAGGATGTCCAATCATCACGGGTTTGGCCTCTACTGTGAACCCAATGTAGCCGATGGCAGGAAACGCTGTCACACATTCCGCCCCCCGAGCCCTGGCGCTTGACGGCGGAGAACCAACGGATCGCGATGAAGGGGGTCTCGATGAGGAAGATTTAACCCGATCAGAGTCCAGGACGTCAGTGATAATACCCGCAGTCGGAGGCTCCATCGCAGTATTCAGACTCAGCTGTGCCACGAGCAACTCCCGACGAGCTTCTGGGATCATAGACAAACATACGCGAGCTCGATGCTGATTGCCACAAGCTCTTTCTATCGCAACCATGAGAGCAAGAGAATCGTAATACGGATCAGTCCGTTTACCGTGCAGCCGGGACCTCGCCTTCAGGACATTCTCGCACGTCGTACGTGCCAAATCCAGTGAACCTGTCCTAGTGTAGAGCTGTGCCAGCAGATGTCCCGCATCATAGACACGGCGTCTTTGGATATCCGAGGTCGGGATCTGCTCCTGAAAGCTCACAAGCGCTTCCTGAGCGATCGCTGCGTCATTGTTATGATAGGCACATACACAAAGCTTGAAGCGAAGCTCGAACAAATCGTGAGAGGCCTTTCCTTTTGCCGATAGCCGTTGGAGATCCGCGAGCGATCCCTGTAGTAACGACTCTGCGTCAACCCATTGCTGCAGATCGAAAGCTTCTGAACCTTCTCGCAGTGCGGCCTCGGCTAAGTCAAAAGCAAAGTCGTCCTCCGACTCGCAATCCTCCGACTCACTGTTGTCAGACCGCCTGTCGAAAGAAGGGTTGGCATCGTGAGAAGTCATCTCTGTCTGCGACTTAGGCTCCCTAGTCCCGCTTGAGACGATGGACAGTCGAGAATTGTTCTCCGATGATATCGACCGCTCTGCGCCGAGCTGAAGTGTTGCAAGTGTCTCAGCCCATTCAGCAACTCGCAGATTACGTCCTGCCGCAACCATGCCGCCTTGTATAGACCCTGCAGCCACACTTGCTTCGTATAGAGTGGTGCCGCTCGAAAGTATCTGTGCAGCACAATCGATCAAAGGACTTACACCTGGATCTGTAGGGGCATCTAGAGGCCGCACTTGCTGCTGTTTCGTAAGTGCCATTTGTAGGTCGTCGAGCTTGTCGAACAAGGCCTGGTTGGCCATGCCGGGGGCAATGTGGGTGACTTTACTGCCCGTGTATTAGTAAGTTGTTTCAATGCCCGTGGCTGCACCAGCATACATATTCACCATCAACAGGATGACTTGTAGACTGTGCATATGGTTCTCAATTCTGCGCTGAGCCTCCATCATATCCTCCTTGCTCCAGTCAAGCTGGATTTGGCGACCCATCTGTCGTACAAAATTCGTGTATTCCCTTCCGACTTTCGATACCGTGTGACCCAGGGCTGAGGTGCTCCGGTTGCACTTGTCCAGTTCCATGCTGATGTTGCGCCATAGCCGTCCGTTAACGTCGTACTTCTGCTGAGGGACCCCGTTGCTGCTGTGGACGATGGGAAGCAGCTCTTCGTGGACTAATTCACATGCGCTGTGTAGAGACTCAACCTGCTGTGCGAGCGTTTTGACGGTCTCATTCACCTTCTTGGTGTCTTCATATAGCCTGTACAACTTTATCGCGAGATCTTTCGCGCTCCTCGCGAGCTCCAAGCAGGCCGCGGCAGCCCCTACGGCTGATAATGGGTCGACAACCATCGCATCCGTATGGGAAACAGCGTGTGCAGCTTGTAGTGCTCGGACGAGTGTCAACCTGCTGAGAAATCTGCGAGGAGTGCTACACGTTGTATGTAGACCATGGAAGATCCATACCACGGTCCCATCAGGCGTGGCGCAGTGGGGTGCTACAGAGCCTAGCTGCACGTGAGAATTGCAGGATAATGAAATGTCGTTGTTTCCTTCCCAGATCACTGTGATATAATGGTCGTGATTTGAAGCACGTCTAAACAACTTCTTAACGCGGCGCGACGTTTGCAGTATCGACTCCTCCCTAGGGGCATCCTTTGCCTTCAACAGCGGTGGCACCTGATTGTCCGGTACTCTGACAGCCAAGAGCCAGGGTAGCTGTGCTATTGGTCAATCTTTGCAGATGCGAAGCCTTTGAGCCGGATTGGATCCAGGGTAGACGCCCAGCTGGGACTTCCGTCGCATCCAAGGCGTGAGCATGTGACGAACTACTAGTGCGCGCTCCAAGCTTTTGTACATTCCTGTCTATATCACATTATTAGCTCTATCCTACACATGGGGTCCGCGGCATTTCGAGAAATCCTCGTATTTCCATGCAATTTTCGCTCCAAAGCGCCTCGCTAAATAATCCAATGTCAATCAAACCAGAGCCTCAATCATGTGGGGGGTGTTTTTATCATATCCAACCGCCCTGCACCACTTCTCTTCCTACAAGCTCCAACTGCCCTTGCTCACTTGTCCGCCGCCTTTCAAGCACCCATCGTGGCGACGGCCCGCCATTGGGATCCTGTTCACGAACATAAGTAACCGAGTCACTGCCCTTTCTCGAGTGTGTCTGCATTGCCGGCACTTTACGAGCAGTGGTCGGCTCGTTCACGACTTGCGGCTTTCTCGGAGTCAACTCGTTGTCACCGTTGAACCGGAATGCTCCAGAATTTGCTGATTGTGGGCTGTCCTGATAACCATGCCGCTGCGGGCTATCCATGTGCCCGGAAATATTGTTCTGGATCGCCGAATTGCTGTTTGATCCACTGCTGGCTGGACTGTAATTCAGCGCAATGGGGCTGCCACCTAGTGCGCCAAAATACCCTTGTGCAGCGGACGCAGACCTTGGAGCTACGATTGGACTACCGTGAGCGGCGCCCTTGCCATGATCGCTATGCAAGCTGACACTGCTGGCCGCAGCGAACGCATTACCTCGTAGTTTTCGCAGTTGGTCGAACGTTGTTATGTCGCCGGCGTGCTCCGCAAGTGGTGATATTGGTAGTCGCGCGAGCGCAGGCGATGCTGGACCGTACAGTCCGGCGCTGGGAGGGCCAAACATTGCTCCGTGACCGAGAACGATCGAGTTGCGGGTGCTGAACTCGGTGCGCTCGCTGATGGGTGTCATACTTGGGTCCTTCCAGCTTTTCTTGCGCATCAAGCCATCGTCACCGTCCTCACCAAAATACCCACCATTTATGGCCGACATCTCGCCTGAATTCGGCCGCGCATTAGCGTAGAAACCAAAT
Source organism: Elasticomyces elasticus (assembly GCA_035926095.1). Classification (NCBI taxonomy): domain Eukaryota; kingdom Fungi; phylum Ascomycota; class Dothideomycetes; order Mycosphaerellales; family Teratosphaeriaceae; genus Elasticomyces; species Elasticomyces elasticus. Next base: position 1,255,972 of record JAVRQT010000003.1, read on the forward strand.
TCCTGTCCGTAGAACCCATCATCGTCACTCGCTAACGCTTCAGCATTGGCCGCTGCAATAACGTCGTCGTCAGCCTCGTAGTCATCTGTAATACTGTCGTTCGTGAGGACGTCGCCAAAACCGAAATCGAAACTCATCTTGGGCGGGCTATACGTCAGACTCTGATTCATCTTTGAGCCTGTCGTGCCGTCAGATATGCTGCGATCCAGTCCGCTACCGCCATTCGGTACTGCTAGGCTGTCTGCGCCGTTCTCTTCTCGAGAGTAATGACTGCGATCATCGCGGCTCTGATCGTCATCTAAACCCGAGGCTACACTTAGCGTCCGCGCAGTAGAGATGCTGGGCTGTCGTGCGAAACGTCCTTCAGCAGCCGCTTTATTCAGTGCATCAGCGAGTGAAGCATGATATGCCTGCATCTTCACCTGCATCTGTGATAAAGCCTCGGGACTTGCGACTTGGGGCGGAAGGGGCGGCACCTTGTTGCTGAGTCCCAGCCGCTTGGCGTCCTCTGATGGATTGCGCTGCGGTATGAGCTTAGGATCAACAGGGCCGCCCAGTGGCAAGTCTTGCAGTAGCATCTGCGACTCGCGTACTCGAGCCTTGACAGGATTGGAGCCCATCGCAAAGGAAGGATATGGTCCGTCACCGCCTAGGCTGGCAAAAGGCACAGCACTGGTTCGTGCTGCGTTATGGCGATTGGCTCCACCAAGGTAATTTGGATTGTCAAAATCGTCCTCGTCCAGGCTATAACGGCCGTTGCTCGTATCCCTGATATCCTGCTCGAAGCCGCCATCATCAAAATACATATCGTCTTGAACATCATCGTCCGAGTCGCTATCTGCGTAGCGATGGTCGTTGTGGACGGGTGCCTTGGATGGTTGCAGGGCCTTCGGAACGCTAGCCCGATAGGCTGCGCTTTGAGGATTGCTGTCCGGCGACGAGAAATACGAGCTCGCACGACCGTTCGACAGTGGCGTGCCCGAGGACCCGCGCTTCTGCATTTCAGCCCAGCCAGCGCTTCCCTGCGGTAAAGTCTCGCTATCTCGGATCCGGCGATTTATTCGTGGTTGATCGAGTGTCTCGTACGATGTCGGTCGCGAGCCATTGAGTGTGATGTCAGGTCCTTCGCTGAAGTTGAAGTCGCTAAACCCGCTCAGCCCTAGACCCGACGAATCCGTGCGAGCCTCCGAGAGCCTGCCGGCTGAGCTGCTAGTCCCTCGTTGGCCGGCATCAGGAATGCCTTGGCCAGACACTTTACTCGCATCCCGTGCGTGCGCTGGCTGTGACGCTGCAGAGTTAGAACTCATGCCACTTGCAACGCGATTGCGCTCATTTGCAGAACCAAAGCTCATCCCACTAGCAGCACGATTTCGCTCACTATTGCCACTCTCTCGGTGCGGCAATGGCGGCCTCTCTGTCTGCGGGCTGGCGTTGGGCGAGTACCCAGCAGCGGTAGGCTGCATGTAGAACCCTGACCGTGGTCTGGCACCGCCAACACCATTCAGCACGCTGGCGCGATCTGAAAAGGCGTCCTGCACAAACGCCGAGTCGCCAGCGTTATGCAGGTTCGTGTCAAGTGTAAGAGCAGAAGCGCTGCTATCAGCGCGCCTATGTCCCGTCGAGTTACCATCTCGCATGTATTGATCGATGAGATCGTCGTGCTGGTTAGTGGTAGCCTGAGATGCATTCCTGGAGTGCGAAGCTAGTGCTGAATGAGCTCGCATAGCAGGATGCTCCGCCCAAGTAAGATGGCGCAGCCGCCGCTCGTCGGTCATGTTAGGCACCTCATCTTCCTCTTCGTCATAGACTGACCCATCATCCGAGTCATCAGCCCGAAGCTGCTGCCGCGCATTCTGCACGCTCATGACCTTTTCCGTAGGAGGCTCCGCAACAAGACTACCTCTTTGCTGCTCCTGCACCTCCAACTCATCCATATCGTCCATCGCACTCTCATCAAAGTCATCCTCTTCCTCCTCCTCCTCTGGCCTGCCTACACCCTGAAACTCCGCACTCTCTCCCTTAATCTTACGGTGCTTCTCCTCCAGCGCCTGCTCCTCCTCTGTGCTTTCATTGAACTGGAATGAGAAGCGTGAAGCATTGGAGACCCGGTGTTTCGCCACCGCCGATGACCTTCTCGCATGCCCAACTGCAGACGCGCGCTTCTCTACCAACTTAGGAGCCTGTACATTAGCCAAATGCGGAGCGAATCGCATTGAGCTCGCAGTACCTATCTCAGGCGTAAGCTCGGGTGTAGGCAGATCCGAAGTACGTCCTGGCAATGGAATAGGCAAGTCCAAAGTGTCCATCGTACGCGAAGACTTCCGATCCGGTATCGTCACCATCATAGCCTCAGGTGCATCCGCGGAATTGCGATAAGGGCTACGAGCACGCTGCGTAGGCAGTGGAGGACTCTCAGCAACAATGTCAGCAGCCGGTGCAACCACTACCGAGAACGGCCGTGTAGTAGCTTCACTCGTCGTCCTACCACGTTTCTCCGGCGAATTTGGCGCACTCTGAGTCGTGATCCGAGGCGGGAAAAGGTCAGAAACCGCTGATATCGGCCTGAAAGTCTTGTCCGGCGTATTTGGTGACACGGGACTCAAGCTGTAATTCGGACTATGTCGCATCTCAGCCTGTTGCGCGCTGTTCCTTTGTGTGATAGGCGACACCTCGCTATTGGAGCTACCCTTCGAGTCGCGCTCCCTTCCGTTCGAAGGATCACTTGAACGGTGCGAATCTTGATGATTCGTCGTATCAAGCACCTGACTTCGCCTCGCGAACGGCGGAAGCGTGTTGCTGTCCTGCGAGAAAGCGCTATTCGACGAATGATGCGATACGCGCTGCAGGAACTCCTTGTTCTCGAGTCGCTCGGCGTTGAGGGAACTGATTCGCTTAGTCGCATCAGGATCCTCACCCAGCATCTCTCGAAACATGGGCGAGTGCACACTTCTCCTTACGCTCGAGCTGTCACTCGGTTGCTTGCTGTGCCCGCCAGGAGGCTGCTGTTCGAAGTAAGGGTCATACTGCAAGAATGGCACAGACGGTGCGCCGTTCTCGGACGGCAGTGGTGGTGAGTACTGATCTGCATCATTGTAAGACATGTTCCTTCGCGGTCGTGGCGCACTAAAGTCGTGCACCTTGTTGCCCTTGATCCGCGGGTCAAAGTCTGCAGGCATCTGTTTGACTCCAGCAGCTGCGACACTTCTTTGTCTTGCGTACGCAGCAGCGGCAGCAGAGCGCTCGGCGATGATGTCTTCGCTCTCTTGAGCACTTTTGCGCCGGGATAGCAGAGCCATGGGGTTGAGCAAGCGTGTTTTCCGCTTCTCGGGCTTAGTTGTACCACTCGCGCTTTCCGGCCTTTGTCCGGTGGTGTGGTGTGTCGGAACGTCAACGCCCGCTACTTTCGACATGCCACCCGAAGTCTTTGGCCTGACAGAGACATGTTGTGGAAGTGGGAAAGATGGAGAGGTCTCTTGGTAGGGCGTGCCAATGGTTGCCAACGGAGAGTGAGCAGACGGCGAGTGAGCTTTCGGCGCACTGTTTCGAGCATTGGATTTCCCGTTCCTTGTAGGCGCAGGCAGTGGTAAATCGTCCATCGGCGCATCAGAAAGCGTATAAGTCTTGGACATAGTCGTTCCGCTAGTCGATGATCGCTGCAGTAGTCGCAGATCTTCCACAGATGAATTAGGACTGAGACGCGCCCCTGAAATCTTGGGTGCTCGCAACCCATACATTGACGTAGCAGATGATGGGGTGGGCATATGTGGTGAAGCCGGACTTTGCGAGTAGAACGTGCTATAACTGTTCGGAGATTGCAGTGAAGCCATTGGCGAGCTTGCCGGTGCCGAGAGTGTGTTTGGCGATTGCATGAGTGGCATGCTCATGCTCGGTGACTTGGCCTGGTTGAAGAAAGCATTGCTGGTTGGCGAATGTGGAGAAGGAGCGATGGATGAGTCAACATCCGACATGAACGGCATGCTTTGGCTGCTCTGAACGGGATTTGGCCGTGCTGCAGGTGAGCTGACAGATGATTGGCGAGCTGAAGGGTGACTGTACGGCTTGTCTCTGCTGTCGATGAACTCACGGGTCATTGCTGGTCCGCTGTTGATAATGGGGAGGACAGGCTTCTGCGAGTCTACTCTGCTCGGGAAGATTGAAGCCTGCATCCTCGGTGTTGTGCCGTCCGTTGATGTAGAGGTCCTCTCCTCGAGTCCCATACCCGGACCCATTGGTCCGGATGTTGGCAGCAGCTCTACCGGCTCGACATCGCGTGGAGGGGGAAGTGCAGGGTGTTCGAAACTTCTTGAAGGCATTAAGCGTATACCGGTGCTCTTCCTGCTCCCCGCGCTCAGTGCACTGACGTTGTCGCTCTCATGTCTTGCTCCTAGGCCACCTTCCGAGGGTTGGGATATCGAACTTGCTATGCTCTCCTGTCTACTTGCTATCCGCGGTATAGGTGGAAGCGAAGGTGGCTGCAAGCCTATGGTACTCCTCGGCGTGTATATCCCCAACCCATCGCTCGTCTGAGGCCTGATGGCACTGTCGCTGCTCGGCCGAAAGGAGTCCACGGATAGAGTATTCGGTGGATCGAGTTCGAAATCGAAGGTCATCTGCAGCGGACTGACGAGCGGTGCGCCGACATTCCTAGGAGGCAGAGGTATGGTCTGCGCAGGAGCAGGAGCAGCCACAGTCGAGGAGCTGCCGCTACGCTCATGTCTGTTGCGTACTTTGGCGAACATGATGCCCGGTCAGGACCCAATATGCGATCTCTCTACGCGCAGCCAATCCCGGGCTCTCACCTCAGCTCCTGGTGGTGATCCCAGCCGACAATCACTTTACGCATCCAACCAGGTCAGCACGGCTGTCTCGAGTACAGCGCAGCCGAGCCAGTGCATGAGTAACGTCCTGGTTCCAAATGTCCAAAGCCACTCGTCTCCCACTTGCGTTTTGCTGCAGTCCGCGATCCTCCTGTCCTCGAGCTGCCTCTTACGCGTAGATCGGCACCCGTCTTGTTTCGTCTTCACTTTCGTGGCCCCGTCGGTCCTCCAATCACAAGTTCCAGCTCTTGGTTCTCGCGTATGGCCTCTCCTCAATAATCAACAAGAGTGTAGATGGAAAGAAAAGAACCCCTCAAGCATACACGGACCTCCAGGTCGCTTAATCAATTTGGCCGTGACCCTGAGCGAAGAACGAAGCGATCTGCAAATAGGTGTACAGATCCATGTCGATTGGTACGCCGGTACGCCACAAGCATCGCTCCCGCGTGCGCCACGGCAACGTGGGCAGCTCGATTTGTTTGGCGGGGAGACAGAAGTCAATTTCGCGCGCGAGAAAGGTAGACAGATGGTAGCAGAGGAGCCATTGAATAGCAGGACCGCGTCGACTGGAGCCCCAAGCAGACCTTCTTGCAGCAGTATAACCAGATCAGGCGGTGCAAACACATACAGCAACCGGCAGCAGCATTGGAGGTACTCACTAAACGGACACCCAAGAAGCACGCGACATTGCCGATATACAGCATCGGAGAATCCTGAGGTCTGGTTGTGATAGAAGTCGGGCAGTATAAGGTATGCGATCAGGAGGAACATGAGCTTGTAACACCGAAATACATCCACGCAGATGGCACCCTCGACGATCCACCTCCCCAATGGCCAGACCTTATCCGTCACCCCAGTGTTCGGTGGGATCCAATTCAAGGTGAACGATCAGCACACGCACCACAATGCCTTCCCTCCAGGCTGGACGATCGTGATCAACAGCGAGGACGAAGAGGATGACCACCCGAGCCCTCCGCCATCTACCTCAGCACATACTCAATCAGACCCAGATGCTACACCACGGGCTGAGGTGCCGAAAGAGAAGGTACACCATGTCCACCGCTATCGTCGACCAACGCTGCGGAACGACCATCTGTTCATATCATCAATCTCAAATCCTTCGTCTAATGACTTCCGGCCGGCGAGCAGTCCCACCAGGCAGATAGCAATGATGCTATGGGCGACGTTGTGGTGGTACTTCCATCAACCCGCACCTTCACCACATCTTACCAATTCAGCTAGTGCTCAGACGCCAGAAGCTGGCCGACCCAAAGCCGACTGGAGAATCAACGTCAACCGCGAGGGCATCTTCAAGGGCAAACACCTTCTGCCCAAGCTCGAGCGCATGGGCATCGTAGCCTCAGAGGACTCGTCCGTGGGTAGTGATCCTAGCGATGGCGTGACCAACGCAGGAGAAGGCTGGATGCACATGTTCATCTGCCAGCGCACATTCTGGCAGCTGGACCCTAGAATCTACCTATTCACGCTCACGCCCACGCAAGCGAACTCACCATACCCGTCCATCAGTCCCTCTGTCAGCCGTCCCAGCAGTCCAAACAGAAACAGCACCCTCTCCGCCTCACGTGTAGACAATGAAGGCGGTGTACTACAACCCGCACAAGCACTCGCCGCACACATCGGACGCTCGAACACCCCTCCAGGCCCATTCACCTCGACATCGCACCTACCGACCTTCTACCCCCCACCCCCACCACAGTACACCTTCACGAACAACGTCCGCCATCCCATCCGTCCCAAACCACCGCGCCAAGGCGAGATCATCTATACCCGCTGGGTACCGAGTCTAGGCCAGTACCTCAGCTTCCGCATCGCCTCGCTCAGCAAGCAGCCTTGCATGTATCGTGGACCAAGCTCGACTCCAACTCACACCGACAATTCTGGTTTCGGCCCCAGCGCGCGCGAAAGCTTACTGCGCTCTGGCATGACCACTTCGGCTTCCGAACCTGTTGTACCCACCATGAGCGGCCTGAATATGCAGGGGGACGACGCCACGATGCAGATGACTGATACTGAATTACTTCATAAATGGATGAACGATCCACGTGTGGCGTACAGCTGGGGTGAGGACGGGCCTGCATCGCATCAGGAAAGCTTCTTGAAGCATGGCTTGACGTCTAAGCACTCTTTCCCGGTTATTGGATGTTTCGACGGTAAGCCCTTTGGTTTCTTCGAGATCTACTGGGTCAAGGAAGACAAATTAGCGGGATTGTTGGGTGGTGAGGTTGGCGACTACGATCGCGGACTCCACGTTTTGGTTGGCGAGCAGGAATTTAGAGGCAGTCATCGTGTGAAGGTTTGGTTGAGCGCGTTGGTGCACTATTGTTGGTTGAACGATATGAGGACGAATGTTGTGATGATGGAGCCGAGGGTTGATAATGAGAAGTATGTTCTTCTTTTCCGGTGTGTTGCTCGCTGACATGCGTTACAGGTTACGTCGGTACTGTGAAGATGTCGGCTTTTACAAGGAGCGCGAGGTCTCATTCCCGCACAAGCAGAGCAATTTGATGAAACAGAAGAGAGAAGCGTGGACGGCGCCAGCCCTATGAGGTCTCAGCGCATTGAAAATGAGTGCTACGAGATCAACGATATACCCAATATACAAGCACCGTACCAATTCAGACTACGAGCAGCGTCAAGATTTTGTCAGCAGTGACTATAATGCATCTGTACAGCTGGGTTTCCCTCCCTCTGATGATACTGCACGACTCTCCAGTGCGCATGGAAGACGTATTGCTACCACTTGAGCAAACCTATCATGTTTTCGTTCAACCTTCACCACGATCAGCTCGAGCAAGTAGGCATAACGCGACTTGACACAGCTTTACGAGTGATCCAAGACGGGGCTGAAAGAAGCAGTGTGATAAGCCACGGCGCCGTATATTGATACAAGAGACTTCTTCGCGGTCTCAGACGGCCTTGACTATGGTTCTATCTATCAGTAGCCACTACTCCACAGCTCACCCTCCTCAACCACCATCTCCTCCTCCGTCACCACACCTCTCAATCCCCTCTCTTCTCTAGCCCTCTGCTTCCTCTCAGCTCGAGACGTCAAGTGCGGTGTCACCGGCGTCAAAGGAGTAAAAGGCATGTATGGCGAGTAAGGTGTCGCCAGGCCTGTTCTTGGTCCACCAAACTTGTCGCGACGAGGCGACACGAATTGTGTTTGACCAGGACCGGCGGAGAAGGGATAATGGGGCGATACGGGGTTCTGTCGAGCGTTGTGGAAATTCATTGGCGAGAGCGGAAAGAATTGTTGTTGTTGAGGCTGCGTTTGAGGTGACGGTAAAGCTGTGTTGAGTTGGCGGAAAGGTAGTGGTCGGCTGGCATTTGACGCTGTTGTGGGAGCAGTGAGTTGTGTCTTCGTCGAGCCATCGGGGTTTGTAGGATCTCTTCGCGTAGAGGCTGCATCGGTGAGTGCTTGCGCATCATTGTGGTAGTTGAATGTGCTCAGGCGGTTGGGATGTGCTTGAGGTAGAGCGCGGACCTCATCCAGCTCCTCGGCTTCGTCTTCATCCGGGTATTGCCAGCTCTTCGCTGTGCCTGGTGTGGTAGGTGCGTTCCGACTGTCCGTTGTCTCGGTGGTACGGGCAGTCGGCGGCTCAGGTGGGATTCCTGGATCAGTGTAAAAGCGCGGTGACAGAGGAGTCCGAGCACCATCGCTGTTGTCGTCCTGAAGCGGTGCGCTGATCTTGATGTTGCGGAGCGACTTGCGAATCTTCTTGCCAGTGCTGATCGTCTCGGATGCCATCGTTGACTTACTGCCAAGCGACGAAGAGCGATCCTTGCGGTTCTCGCGCAATTCACCGGACTGGTTGTACTGCGGCGACGACGGCATAGCCGGGTATTCTGCCCTTATCGGACTACCAGGTGACTGAGGCATCGGCGGTCCAGGCGAGTCAGGCGGGTAGATGGCTCGGATCGGACTCTTCGGTGTGCCAGGACTCCGCGGGCTCATCTCTGGTGCCTGCAAATGCTTGAGACGAGGATTGTCTGTCATTATCCGTGGCGGACGTTTTTGCGAGTAGTCCGGCGCCACCTCGACAATCGTGGTCTCCTCCCCTTGGGACTTGCGATCATCATGCGCCATGACCGCAGCGTACAAGCGTTCCATTTCCTCCTGCCTCCGTGCCCGATCTGCCTCCACCACATTCGCATCGAAGCTAACCACGCTGTCCATGCCCGGCGAACCTATATTGCTGTGTCCGCTGCGAATGCTAGATGTAGCACTCTTCTTGTTCCTCAGCTTGCGCGTACACCAGCTCCGAGCGCTTCTCGGACTGATGGGCGACGGGTCAAACTGCCCCCGCATCGGCTTGACCAGCTCTGTAGGTCTTGTTGCCATTTCCTGCGCTCGCTTCCGTAGTCTTCTTCCAACTGTGAGGAGTAATATTCCCAGTATTATGACAGTGACGACGTAGCTAAGGACAATACCGACTATCTCGTAGGGCAGTACGTCCTTGTTGCGGATGGCATGCGCTGAAAATGGAGGGCCGTCTTCGGGCGCTGGCGCAGGACCTTGCCAGATGCTGACCTTCCACAAGTCGCAAAAGGCGCAGAGAGCGTTGGCGCTTGACGGAGTAGATAGCAGGATCAGCGCTGTGTAGCTGAGATAGCATGCACCGCCTCTGCCCATGATTGATGCTGATATTCTTCCTCGTCTCGACGGCGTGAAGAAGTAGGAGAGCACGACTTACATCCTCCGTGCGCTGAGGCACAGGCGTGGCCTACCTATACATATCCGCCTCCATCACCGCACATGGTCCAATGCGGAGCTGGATGCTGTGCGCTGCAGGTCCAGACGACCGCCATTTGCCCAGTCACTGCGATGGAAGTCGATGTAAGGAAGATGATTCGCTCCCGAGGCGCTGTCGCTAAGTGCATGCATGAAGATGGATCTTCCCGCCTGCGGTCTGTGCATTGCTAGCGTGGGCGGCAAAAATCAGGTGCAGATCTTCGAGATGAGGCTTGCATACCACTATCACGAGTGTGCCTGACTGTGATAACCAGCTTCGAACGACATCTGGAGCTGGATTATCTGGTCGTCGTCCTTGCAGAGGATCCTCAACAGACTACGCCCGAAAGACAGTCTTACCTATCACCTCTCGGGAGCAGTTGGCGTTGGCTGACGACAATCTGGTTGCGTATCAGAGGCCCACGAGGTTGTTGCCGTTTGGTCGCTAGGCTTTCGCCAGTGTAGTCAATTCTGGAGTGCAAGTTATCCGGCTCGGCGTGTGAGGTTACTTACTCTACAGAAGAATTTGTTCAATCCTCAAAGGCTTCAAGTGTTTACAGAGCGTATCTTACTCCTGTGCTTGGACCGTTCACAAGCAGAATCACTAAGTGGTACCACATACCCACAGATTGCTCTGGAAGACATTACCACGAAACAAGCTTGTTGCCTTCGAAACCTTTGACTGATCTGTTAATCGCAACTGGAGAACTTCACTAAGGCGACAACGAGAGACGAACTATCACTACGTTACTCCCATCCCCGTTCCTGCCCCTACTTCTCTTTCCAGCACGACTTCAACATAATGTCTTCCCGGACGCGGCTCGCTTTTCATGTCAGCCTCTCCGAGAAACAGTTGGATCAGATCATCATTCAGATCACTGATCCTCGCGACGTCAGTGCTGACAATCTGGCACTCGCGACATGGGGCTCTTCAGAAGTCCTAGCCAACATGCTCCATCGACTTCCCGTCCCAGATCTGAGCAGTACGGGTCCCCAGACCGACGTCTCTCCAGTGCTTGAACTAGGCGCTGGTACAGGACTCGTTGGTCTCAGCGCCGCCGCAGTCTGGAAATGTTGGACATGCTTGACGGACCTGGCGCCCATACTCCCAAACCTGGAGGCTAACATTGCACTGAATCGAGACATTTTAGCACAACATGGCGGATCCGCTGCATGTGGAATCCTGGATTGGAGTAATCCGGACAAACACATCTTCGAGTCTACAGATCATGCTGTGGCGTTCAAGGCGAGGGTAATACTGGCGGCAGACACGGTGTACAGCGAAGAGCATCCAGAGCTGCTTACCCAAGCTGTAACGGCTAGGCTGGAGAAGAGCGACAAGGCGAGGTTTGTGATGTGTTATCCGCTGAGGATCGGGTATTTGGATCACATAAGGGATTTTTGGGAGAGACTAGAGACGGCTGGCTTGATCTGTGTGGACGAAGGCCGCGAGTCACTGGATAAGAGCTGGGACGAGGATACGCCGTACGAATGGTGTGTTTGGCGGTGGCAAGAATCAGGTATTCAGCAGAGGCCGTGAGAGGATCGAGAGAGTGATATGCATGCTTCGTCTGTGATCCAGCGGAAGGTGGCACTTGAAAGCTTTGACGCCTAGTACGAATGGACAAGTTTCGGCATAGAGTTCTCTAATGCTGGCGGCCGTGCTCTAAAGAGGGATCTTCTGGACAAGCAAGAAAAGACTGCCTCATGCCGTCTTGGTCTTGTCGTTCTTGTAGACCCGAAGGTATACGAACGGGTGTATGAACTCCGGCAGCAGAGTCAGAAAGATTGTGGCAATGCTCGACCACGAACCAACATACTCCCAGTTCTGCGGCACATTGACATAGCGCCATACGAACACCGCAAAAGCGAGAATGCAGCCGAGTATCCTCGTCATCCTATCAAAAGTCAGCCTCAACAGTACACTCTCGTGCAATACGCACACCTACCAGATCTCGAGACTTTGTCCTTTCGTGTCGCCACGCTGGACCAGATAGTACAGAGCACCCCATCCGATTGGCAACTCGAGCAAAGCACCCGTCCAGTACCCAGTGAGCTGCTGCCTCTCATCTGGATAGATCTGGCACAACCAATGCAAAAACGCCACTCCCAGAGCAGCGCCAATCACCATCCTCGTCGTCACCGCGGTTCGTTGCTCGCGTGGATATGCCGATGTGATTGCCACAGCCGCGAAGCAGGCATCGAAGAGAAACCAGGCCAGGAAGCAATACAACTCGAAATTTGTCGAAGTAGTGGTGAAGGCGTAGTAGATCTCGTACGCCATGGTTCCGCACAAATACTCGACATGGCCGGCAAGGAAGCGGTCCTTGTATGTCCGGATCATGTAGAATAGATAACAGAGGACGTAGCTGATCGAATTAGTCCACAGTCTGGCACAATATCGTCCTCGAGGACGTACAGCACTCCGCAAGAGATAATGAGGCCATCCTGGGTGTAAAGATACGATTCTGGTGGGTTGAGGGCCAGGTCCGACGGCTGGACAATGAGGTGGTGGCCGCGGAGAGAGTTGGCGAGATCGAAAGGCATCTTGGGTCCGAAACACAGTGCACTCAGTAGTTATGTCCAGATTAGTTGACTGTTGTTGTGTTCGCGCAAGACTTAGTAATGCACCTGTTAATTGATAGAGTTCACGGCTGACGACAATCTTCCGCAGCTTTCCGAGGAGGATCGCGAAAACCTTGGCAATCACATGCAAGCTTTGGAGTGAGGCAAGGGTCGAGGTGAGGCTCACAGTTCACTTGATCTGGAACATAGCGCATAGGATGATCCTCGAGGACAGCAGCCGCCTTTAATACAAGATCGATGCTGCATCGTTATCGACACTACCGCGAGGCTAGATGTCGACATCGGCACTGTTTTCTTCCCTCCACCCTCAGGGCAGACAACGACATCGAGTCTTCTTGCGTCGCGATTGCTTTGCAGAGATAGCAGCAGCAAGACACAACAAAATCCTCAGTCTCAGAGGCGCTGTCGATCAAGGAAGCCCAGCCCATCCGCCTCACCATCGAATTGATCGCACTCCACAACCTCAAGACTATAGCATCTCTGCATCCTTTTATCAAGCTGTACCGGCCCATCAGGGACACATGGCCATTCTTCCGCGAACATTCCCTGTTTCTCTCCCCTTTCGTGTTGCGCCACAGCAAGTACTACGAATGTCCGCCTTGCGAGGCCTTTTTCACGTGTCCAGGCCTTTCAAATTCCAGCTGTCGGGAGTCCCTGTTCGGCCCCAAAAGATACCGACTACCAACCGCTCGGCACGCGTAATCTGGACCTCGACCTGCAAGTTCCTATGTATGTTGTCCAGGCGCTCCATTGACCGCGCGATGTCTGCGGCACGAATCTCCGGCAGGACTTGGAGGGGGTCTTCGCAAATCAAGACATTCTGGTATCCCGCGGTCAGCGTGACATGGCGAATGCGTGCCGCGATGGCTGGTCCGGAGCGTCCGAATCGCGCTTCGAACCCTTCGAAGTATTCACGAAGGTTCAACCAGATCCCGAACGGCAATTCCGAGGACTTCAAGAAACGCACATGGTTTCCCAACTTCTCGTGCTGAAACTCGAGTCGCAGCGGAATACGATGTGCTGTAATTTCTACCCAGACCCCGAGGAGCTCGTTGCCAAAATCCTGGGAAACGAGGCGGCATGTACCGTAGTCAACTTTAGAGCTCGGGGGTGTGTTCTGAGGTATGGCGCTGTTTTCAAGGCAGCTATTGGTCGTTCCGGATAGACAGGGGTTTTTCTTGTCGGCTTGTTGCAGGATGGAGCAGATTTCGACGTACACGAGCTCTCGGACCTCTAGCGGGAGATCGAAGAATTCCCGGCGTGTCGGGCGAGACATGGTAGAGTATATTGTCTTGATTGTGTAGGTAGCTGCCAGGATTGTGCTTTCTTCCAGCTCGATTTGCAGATAATGCGGATATGTTCGAGAGGGCTCTCGAGTTCGAGTCTGCGCTGATATGAGTCCGACTTGATGAGTCACTGTACGATCCCCGCTCGGTAATCCCATACTCAGAGTCACATCACGCCAGCGAGCACTGTTCCGTCCACCCCTCAATCAGCTCACGCCCACTCAATATCCTCCTGTTCTAGACCATCTGCCTTCAACCTAATTCCTGTCTGCACCGGCTTCTCGTCAACACAATACCAATCGGCCACCCGGGCACACCTGTCTTCTGCCCTCGAAACCTGGGTAGGACTCACCACGAACGTCCACCTCCCTAACTTCTGCTTGTACCCTCTCCTCCCATCACAAAGCAGCGCACTTGAAACGTACTGGTCACAATCTCGTGTGATCTTCACCTCGATCTGCAGATGATCATGTATGCCTTCCAGGCGCTCCAAGCACGACATGATATCCGTGGTATGGAGGCCTGCTAAGACCGTAACAGGGTACTCACCATAGCGAAAGAATTTGAATTGGCCGCTAAGCGTGACATGCCGAATACGTGCCACGATGGCTGGCCCGTATCGCGCCCGTAACGCATCGAAATGATCGCGGAGGTGCGTCCAAATTCCGTAGGCCAATTCTGAGGACTTGACGAGACGGCCGTTGACAGGCCGCAGGAATTCGATTTCCAGAGGGATGTGGTGTGTAGTTGTCTCCGCCCAGATACCGAGGAGCTCGTGGCCGAATTGTCGATTTACCAGGAGACAAGTTACCATGTCCAGAGTTGGGATAGTGATGTGTCTGCAACAGCATTGTGTCACACGCCTATACTGACGAGGAGGCGTTGTCGTGTTTTTGCATAACGCCGGAACTGTAGTTGAACCAAGTCCCGAACATACGTCGGCGTAAATCACCTCGCGGATCTCGAGAGGAAGGTCGAAGAAGCCGAGTCGTGCTGGGCGAGTCATGGTGAAGAACTAAGATGGCTTCGATGCAGTGTCGGGATTGTTATTCTCAGGTCATGTCGCAAGCATAGATGGTACGCCTCTCGAACATGAAGTACTAGTCCACTTTCATGAGTCCGATAAATGAGTCATCTCAAGACTCATCTGTACGAAACTGATATTCACACAATGCCCCACCACTGGCACGACGAGCGTGCCTCCGCCTGCGAACCTAATCAGCTGATCTTCACACTCGTCCCCCTCCCCACCGACACTTCGGAGGCACAACACTAATTCGCCGCCACCCGACGTCCTCCTCAACCAGCCTCCGCCCACTCAACCTCCTCCTTGTGATCCCACCCTCTTCTCAGCCTTGTACCTAGTTGTACCGGACCCTCAGAAACACACCGCCATTCAGCCTTCACCGTCCTCCCTCCACCACCCTTACCAACCTTGCCCTCCTCCTTTACCTTATCAACAGGACAGAACACAAAACTCCGTCGGGCAGTGAACTTCTCATGCCTCCAACCCCCATCAATAAATCCCCCATAACCATGCGTATATCGCATAGGACTGTCCCATCTAGGCGAACAAGTAACCTCTACCTCCACCCTTAAATTGCCGTGCACGTCATCCAAGCGCTCCAACAGCGCGGCAATCTCCAGGGGATTGAACTTCCGGATGACTACGTCAGGGTCCTCACGGGGAAGGATATTGGTGAAGCTGGCTGTCAGCTTAATGTGCCGTAGACGTCCCACTGTCTCTGGTCCCCAGCACCCACAGCAAACGTATATGCGGTTGAGGTACTGGCGTAAATGGTCCCAGATGGCAAATGCGAATTGTGAGGAGGTTAGGAGGTGCGTAGATGGTTTTATCATCCGGTTCCGGTTGTCATAGTGGCGCCAAAACTTGAGTAGGAGTAGGAGTGTATGCACTGTGGTCTCTGTCCAGATAACGCAGAGCTCGAGGCTGAAGTTGCGGCTCACGAGGAGACAGGTCCTCATTGCTCACGAGCAACATCGGCGCGGTCCTCAACGACTTTGATTGACTTTGAGAGTGTCCTTGTCGAACGAACATTCGAGCATATGTCGCCGTAGATGAGCTGTCTCACCTCGAGAGGAAGGTCGAAGAAGCCAACGTGGGTTGTGCTAGACATGATGCAATAATTAGTCGTACAATCGCTCGTTGCTGTGTGCAATGATCTCGCCAGCTTGAAAGTTATGTCGGGGCAACACTGGACTTTGCTGCGCTTTAGTAGTGAGTTCGCCGTGAGTCACGATTCAATCCCAGTAAACCTTACTGCACGATTCTTACCTATACACACCTGGATGCGTTGCATACATATACGTCCACCAGCGAGCTCCGAAATCATCGTCAGATTTGTGCGCCATCCGACAGGTGATGGTTTATGTCGTTTCATGTTGGTACATCAGCCCTGGCACGTGACTGCCTCATTCGCGACGGCTACAGCGCAACCCATGTTACCCATCTACCGTCTCGCGCCTCGATTGCCGAACGTAAGATTACTCCTCGCCGTCGTACCCAGCCTGTGAACCGCTGCCCGCTTCTCCCACACCCCAGACCGACCCTCAATCACCGCAATAATCTCCTCCGCCACTCGTCCTGCGAACTGATCGTTCCCACTACCCCTAGATTTGCGCTTTGAAGCCGCGTCCAGAATCCAGGTGAAAGCCGTCCGTCGACGTTGCCGAAGTCCGAGAGGAACAGGAATTTGAAGAGCTACACCACCTCCAGCAGCGCCACGTTGCGAGCGGATTCGAAGGAGAGGAGCTATGCTGTCGATCGCCAATGTCAGGTAGAGTACTGGGTGGAGCGGAAGGTGGCCAGCAGGCGGTGCGCCAGGCAAAAGAGGTCGAGCCTTACTGTAAGTCGGTGGTGGCGCCGTTCGGAGCGTGGAGAGAATGACAGCCATATTCCTCTGCGCCACGCTCTTCTTCCCATCCCGCATGAGGAGGTTAGTAACTTGACTGACGACTGGATCGTACCGATGATCTTTGTTGCCATTCGGCGGTAGTGGCAAAGCAGGGAGAGGAAACTTGTGGCCTTTCTTCTCCTCTTGTACTACCTCTGGTGCCAGAGGCTGGGCTTGGTGTTGTGCGTAAAGTGCACGTTGTTCCGCAGACGGGAGCATGGAAGTAGGCAGAACTTCGCCGCCAACCATTCCAGACGACATATCCTCAGCTGCTCGCCGCCGCGCCATAGTCGAGAAAGGTCGGCTGGTAGAAGGCTTCGAGTTCTGCGCGCCCTGATTGCCGGCTTTAATCGAGTCTTTCATGACTTGTGGCGCATGCTTTCGCTCGTCTTTTTCTTCTGCTAGAATCTTCACAACATCAGTTTGTATACTCACGAACACTACTGCTTGTATGCTCACCTCCTGCACCGGCGTCCCTACGCTCATATCTGGCCCACTTCCACCAGTAATCTCTGCCATCTTCGCCGCTTCCTCGCTCACGTGCTCCTGCTGCTGCATATTGGGTCCTGAGTTTTCTGTCTTCGCAGCTTCAGGCAGTTTGTCGCTTCGTCCATCCGCGAAAGAACGGCATGTTCGCTTCACGCCAACCGCGGGCCTGAAGGAAGTCGCTGGTCGTGGACGGAAAGCCAACGCACGCATGGTCGGTATGGGGTTCATTGCGGACGGCATTGTCGATGTGTGGTGCTGATGTTATGGTCAATGGCATTGGAGTCACTTGAGATGCAGCGGCTACACCTCGGCAGAACTTTCGACGTCACGCCCAAGATAACCACGAAACAGACGGGATGACCACTGAAATGATTCGAGTACACCACAAACGCCATGGTATTGAGTATCTAGGTGGTTGTCTGGAACGAGCATGCTTGCTACACACACCTAGCTCCACCCCGACCGCGCCGCCCTCTCCTATAGATCAATCAAACTCCCACCCTGCTGTCCACCCTGCTGCTGCTGCTGTCCCTGTGGCCGAGCACCAAAAGGATTGTTGTTCCCACCAAACCCTCCTGCAGGTCCAGTCTGCGCCGGATACTGAAACTGCGCGGCGCTCTGCTGCTGATTATAAAAAGGGTTGTTCCCTGTCTTGGCAGCTTCGAGTCTGCCCATACTTCCCGCGCCTGCAGAGTTGACGAAAGTGCCTGGAGCAGTGTGTTGGGAGGGTATACGCATATCACCCACATTTCCAAAGGTATCCTGACCTTCCCCAGAGGATAAGAGGGCATTGAGGCGGGCTTGGTATGGATCTTGCGGCTTTTGTTGAGTTTGTTGTTGAACGAGCGGTTGTTGTTGCTGTTGTTGCTGGACAGGAGCCTGGAAGTTCTGGATCGGATTTGGTCGCTGGTTGAATTGCGTAGCCGTCTGTTGTTCCTGCAATGTCGACAACGTAGGCGTGGTAGAGAAAGCATGTTGAGCCGTCTGTGGACGGTGAGTAGCGAATGGGTTGTTTGAGCCGGTAGGTTGTACGCCGATAGGTGAAGCTGTTTGCGGTGTAGACCATGGGTTGTTAGAGCCGGGTTGTGCGGTAGGTTGTTCTTGCACAGGTTGCTGGGGTTGCATTTGCTGGGCCCAAGGGTTGTAGGTGTTCTGCGGTTGCAAGAATTGGGCTTGCGGCTGCTGCATCTGCTCGTAGCCGGTCAGTTGAGGTTGTTGGTAGCCTGCGAAGCCGTTCTGGAAACCTGTCTGTTGTGGTTGCATCCCGGTTGGCTGGCTGTAGGCGTTGTTCAAGTATCCGGTTTGCTGAGGCTGTTGCTGCTGTTGTTGGTCTACTGGGTTTCCAAACCAGTCTACTGCTGCCTGTTGCTGGTAGCCCTGGTTGAAACCCGTTGGCTGCGGCGCCTGTACAGGCGTGTCGTCGAAAAGCAAGTTCGAGTTGTTCTGGTCCTCCAGCTCTCGCTTCCGCAGTTCCTCTTCCTCCTTACTGAGCCTAATCGCCTTAGCCAGATCATCGTCCGTCTCCTCCGTGCTCGGTCCTGCGCCGTACTTCCTGCGCGCAGCCTCCGCCTCTGCTTCGTTCTTCGATGCTTCCAAGGCGAGCTTATACTCCAGATCATCGTTGTCGTCTCCGCCTCGACCCGTCCGACGTCGCTCCTTTCGGCGCGGCGGAGTCTCATCCTCGTTACCATAGCCTCCAGCTCCAGCTCCACCCAGGTCCTCCAGTCCAGTAACGCGCGACTTCCACGATCCTCGGTTCGCTCTCTCAGATCGCAATCTCTCCTCATCCAGAATAAGCGAGGTCAGCTCCTTTGCAGAAAGCCGGACTGTTACCACCATTAGCACATCACACTATCTTATACCAGCAAATTACAATGCTACTCACTGCTCGCGCCGACGTCCCTCCCATCCTCATCCACATGTATGAACTCCCGCAACGTCTTGATAATATAGATATTCTTGCGCGCCCAAGTCACCACCAGCTCACTTCCCTCATGCAAGCAATAATCCAGCACCTTCAGACTCTTCAGCACGTGCCGCCAGTTCTTGCCCTTGTCGTTGAGGCGTTTATCCAGCATGTCCATGACCTCGTAGAAGTCCGTGGAGCTGTTGTAGGTGATGCGCGCAATGTCTGCCATGTCTGTGCCTGTAGGGCCCCATGGGTCGTTGGAGGTTGCTGAACCATACCGTCAGTACTTGAGAGTATGGGTCTGGCCATTGGTATTGCTGTCTTACCATTGCGCACCTTGACCTGCACCGAGGAGTAACCCTTGGTCACATTCTTGACGCTTCGAAGTACGCCTGACATGGTCGCGAGTGTATGCGCTGATCAAGCAAGTAATAGCAGTAACCTGTTCGTGTGTTGCCGTCGCAGTCCGTGGATGTCTTCAGCAAGTAGTAAGGTAACTCTCAAGCTTCGACCTCTGCGCGGAGCATGTACGATGATGTAAGGTCACGCTTGCGCAAGAAACGAGAAGGCTGGTGTTTGCGGTATGGTGTACAGACTGTACAAACAGTGGTAATGTTGCAGTGAGGCAGTGATCGGAAGAGCGCGCGTACAAGCAATCTACGGACGTTGTCGCATTCAGCAACTCATGGCGAAGCTCGAGGCGAGGTCAGCCAAGATTCTTCGTCATCGACCTTGGCGTTGCGAGATTTAGCCGTGTACCATTCACATGTACACTACTCGTTGCTATGGACGTACATCACCAGCCTGGCTTCCTCGCCACCGCCGTCTGCTCGTGAAACCATCATGGTCATGCTCTCGTACTGCAGCATCTTGCCGCCCATCTCCGCGATGAAGTGGGCGTTCCAGCGACTGTCGACCCAAAGTCCTGGTTCAGGTATCTCCGCAGCCTTGTAGACGAGATCCTCCAGACCGAAGGCGTGGTCCAGCAGATCTGGATCCAGCACAAGATTCTGCGGCTCCTCCCACGAGTCGATATACTCCGGCACCATCCCTCGGGTCCAGTCGCCGGGGAATGCCGCAAGCGTACTCTTCAGATAGATATAGCAGACCAGCAACACCATCACATCGTCTTCCCAACCCGCCTGCCTCAATTGGTCTACATTCACCGTTCCAGAGATTGCCTCGATACCAGCAATAAACGGTGCCACGACCCGAGGACTCGTTCTGCGGCTCCAGAGGTCCAGCAGACCTTCAAGCGTCACGAACCTCGACCCAGTAGCCTCAGCAGGCTTCAGCAACGACCGAGTGAAAGTCCGCAATGCTGCCATTGTAGCTTGTATGATCTCCATCTGTCCTGAGCGATACATATTCGCTTGCAGCTGCTTAGAAACCCCTGGACCACCCGGTGGTAGTGTTGCACTTTGCAGCTTCTGCAACTTAGGAGCCAGAGACTGCACGATCATACGCGCTATGTGCGGTAGATACCTCCGCCCTCCAGGATCAGTCTTGAGATATACCAGAGGTGACTGCTGGAACTCAAACCCCAGCCTGCGCTCATGCCGCAAGATATACAGCAAAAGCTCAAGTAAAGCCTCCGGCAGATACTCGAACACCAGCTCCACGTCCTCCATCTCCCTTGGCATGCGACGGAGACGAAATGTAGCTTTATCACTACTCCACTGGCCGTCCGTAGTGAAGTAACCCGGATGCACCGTTCTCAACTCACCCTGCAAGTCGTCCGGTGGCGGCTTGAGCGTGAGCATGACCGTATCATACGGATTGTCAGGAATGCAGAACCCGTACCCCATCAGTAACTCATCATTGCCCTTCGGCCCGTAGTTGTTGAACACCTCAGCGCCAGCTTCCACGGAGTCAGTAAGCGAGACACTAAATCTCCCAGGATCATACGCCCAATCTACATGAGCATTGTTGCTGTGATTTCCAGCATCTTGTACCGGAAACAAGACGGAGAAATGTAAGTCCTCGGCCGGAGCGTGGGACATATCTAGTAACACTGTCTGCCTCCGACCTTGGGGGTTCATCTTGTAGGTGGTCCAGTACTTAGATTCTTGGGGTCTGATGACGGCAGAAGAGAAGGCGCGGGAAGTAAACATTGTTATGGACCAGCGGAAGAGGTTCCTAGGAGAAGAAAGAGATGAACGGATGGTGACTTACTGTGGGCTGTGATGGCCTGACTTACCATGTATACGGCGTCGTATCTACGCCAGCGCTGTGCAGGGAAGCGATGCCATCAGAGTAGTACTGTTCGTAGACTTTCCTGCGTGCGAGCATAGTGTGTAGGACATCTGTGCCTTCTAGCCAGGCAAGATCCTCAACGTCATCGAACCATAACGGTGTTGTCAGTTCTGAGTCTGGCGATGGGAGCGTGTCGATGTACGCTCTCCAGAAAGACCGCTCGCGATGGATGTACTGCGCCATGAGGTAGAAGAACCCAAGGTTCTCAACAGGAAACTCATGTCGTTTGTCTCTGAAGAAAGGCAAGGCTTCGTCAACCAGAGCATTAAGGTACGATAGAGCAAGGGAGTGCGGGACGGTCGTCACGCGAGTGCCTTCCACTAGAGATGTCTTTGCTTGCCACTGTACGGGAGGTCAGTCGGATGTCATGAAACAGTCGACGCCAACGTACTCGATAGCCTGCTTCTGAACTGTGCGCGATATGGACGGCTGGATTGAGATATCCGCCATGGTCTCTGAACCACTGCTCCAGTGCCTCAGCCCTTTGTTGATGGCCCATGCTGCGATAGTTTGCATTGTTTGTTCGCTTGAAGTGAGGCAAGAGTTGTCTGTGTATAAGGTACTAGCGTGATAGAAGCTACTGTGCAGTCATGCTCAAGAGTTCCCGTACAGAAGATCCGACGTCACCTCTACCACGATTGCCACGTACATAAGAAGAGTACATGTACATTGAGCATACTTCAGTGCGATGATTGCTCGCTGTGCCTCATGCATAAGCAACGCACCTGGTACTCGAACGACTACTCCGCTGTCCAAATGGACACGCCATCATGGGAGCTGGCCTCCTTTCCCTTCGGACTCAATGCTCATGCGTTCTCGACCCTGTATTGCTGTACCTGCGACAATGGCGGCCAAGCTCTCGACTAAGCTCTGCCGTCGCACCACATGCGCCTCCTTATCATTGTACTCGCGCGGACGTTTCGATGATGTGACAGGCGATAGGCTGTCGCGTGCACTATCCGTGAGATGCCTACCTTACATCTCGCAAGAGGTCTCCCTTTCTGACGGCTCCGGTGGCACTCTTGGAAGACTTATTGCACCTCCTGTGGAAGTTGTGTTCCCAGTCTTGCTGACTTGAAGCTCGTTCTAGAACACCACTGCTTCACCAAAGGAGACATGAGCGGCGCAGTGCACCATGTACTCGATGACGATTCTTCGGGCCAGTCCCACATCGACGGCGACTTTCCAATTGATAACAGCATCTTTGCGGCGCTACCTCAGGGTACCAAAATTCTGGCAGCACAGCGATACGGTACATCAGCGTGGACTGTCACCGCTCGCATCAAAGCCCAATTAGTGGACGGCTCCGAGAAAAAGTACTTTCTAAAGTGTGCTTCTGAAGACTCTGGTCGTGTTATGATGGAAGGCGAATTTAACGCCATGTCCGAGCTGTACAGGTGGGCGCCGGATCTGGTTCCTAAGCCTCACGCATGGGGCAAATACAAGGCCGGCCATCCCGAAACGTATTTCTTCCTACAGCAATACATCGAGATGAGCGATTGTGTTCCCGATCCAATTCAACTCTGTCGAAAACTCGCGAGACTGCACCGTACGAGTGTGTCGCCGAACGGTTGCTTTGGGTTCCATATAACTACCTGCCAGGGCAGTATACCTCAATCGGTGGGATGGGAGACAAGTTGGACGACGTTCTTCGCAAAACTACTCAACCATGTGGTAGAACTGGACCTGGAGCTTAATGGGCGATGGGAGGACCTGGAGACTTTGGAGCAGCGCATCTTCTCTCACGTTATACCTCGCTTGATTGGTAATTTGGAGCGAGACGGACGAACCGTGAGACCATGTCTGATTCATGCCGATTTATGGGAAGGCAACACGGGAACCTCGATCGAAGACAACACAGTCTACATTTTCGACTCGGGTGCGTACTATGCACACAACGAGATGGAGATCGACGACTGGAGATGTCACTACAACAAGATTCACGATAAGGTCTACACCGAGACGTATCTCCGACACTATGAACCCAGTGAGCCGAAAGAAGAATGGGATGATCGCAATCGCATGTACTTGGTCTACTACAACGTTATTTATTCGTGCAACCATATGAGTCAGGGCAAGGCAGTTCGTCAGGTGTGAGTTGATTCGAGCCTGGTAAGACATTCGAAGTACTGACCACTCAGTGCTTACGACGACATGTATCATCTGGTCAACAAGTACGCACCGTTTGCTGACGGTGAAGGCCCGAAAAGACTCGCTGAGTCAGATTATGCATCATTGTCAGCCGAACGAGACCATACAGCTGTAGAAATATGACTGTTGGAGAGTATACACTGCTCTGGCTTCAACACCCGCCCAATCTCGGCTGACCATAGCAGCGATTGACTTGGTTCGTAGGCATGTAGACTACGGCGCTCTAGGCACTGGGCAGCAGGCCCTCGGCGGAGGTCGAGGGAACGTTTCGTGTCGAGCAGTCCAGTGACTTATCTTTGAACTTCAAGTATCGTCTTTGACGTACCTACACAAGCAATAGCTGTGCCGATTAGTGGGACTCGTGTGACACTGGGCAAGCTACAACATATACAAGCTCGAAAAGCCGATAGCCTGACCTGCAACATGATACTGACGCTCATTCACGCACTATCATGCCCTCGAAGCAACGATGACGACCGGAAGTTCAGTCACAACGCCGCCTAGTACTCAAGATGCCGACTCAATTTCAGACGGTACTGGAGCCACGCACCCTCTTTCTCGATCGAATGTCGGTCAGACACCACAGTCAATCATCCATCTCGACATATCATCCGACCCTGCACTCGATACCTCGCACATGGACTACACGACTTTCACCAGTCTGCAACGGCGATCATTAACTCTGCTGGTAGGCCTAGGTTGTATAACGTCTCCACTCACGGCCACGATATACTTCCCACTGTTACCTCTGCTACGCATACACTTTCACACGACCGCTCAAGCGATAAATCTTACAATAACGATCTACATCATCTTCCAAGCACTATCACCATTGCTTTTCGGGCCCTCTTCCGACACTCTTGGACGCCGACCCGTATACCTACTTGCCCTGTGCATCTATTGCGCCGGCAATCTTGGTCTCGCTGTCAACAAAAACAGTTTCGCCACCCTACTTGTCATGCGGGCTTTTCAGAGCTTGGGCGCCAGTGCCGCTTATGCCATCAGCTACGGTGTAGTGGCAGATGTCTGTTTGCCTGGCGAGCGTGGCAAGATGCTGGGTCCTGTGAACATGGCTCTCAACCTGGGCACGTGTATAGGCCCTGTTCTTGGGGGCGCGGTGGCTTATAAAAGCAAGACTTACGAATTGTGCTTCTGGATCTTGGTCGGCCTCGGTGCCATTCTGTTCCTCTCCAACTTGTTATTCTTACCGGAGACCGCGAGATCTTTAGTGGGCAATGGAAGTGGACGGCAAGCCCACTCACGCTATGAAAATGTATGGACTCTGCTCAAGCTGACCCTGCAGCATAAGACAATCTCTAGTGGGACGAGTACAGATGAAGGACGTAGTATTCCTGAGCCTGTGAAACGAGACATTCGCAAAGTTCTCCGGACGAGCAACCCTTTAAGGTGCCTGCGAATCTTGGTTTATCTTGACGCTGCACTCTGTTTATGGGTTCATGGATCCTTCTACGTTGTTGACTACTCTCTGGTTGCAGCCGCACCTGATATCTTCAAGAACATATATCACCTCAACGAATTCCAGATTGGCTTGACATACCTTACTCGAGGAGTTGGTATCATAGCAGGGTCATACTGCAACGGAAAAGCCATGGATTACAACTTTCGCCTTACAGCCAACCGATTTGGCTTGGCCGTCGACAGGGTGCTAGGTCACGAGTCGAGCAAGTTCTCGTTGGAGCACGCACGATCCAGAGGCAGTTTCTGGCTGCTTGGTGTGTCTACTATAACTCTGGTAGCGTATGGCTGGACAGTGACCAGACATGTACACATAGCTGTGCCGATCTTCCTGCAATTCGTGCTCGGATTCGTGCAAACGTGTTTCTACACCATGTACAGCACACTGCTTGTCGATACCTTCCCCGAGAAGCCAAGCACTGCGGCTGCAGCTGCGAGTATGGTACGCTGCACGATGGCGGCAACTAGCGTGGCGATCATGCAACCCTTGCTCGAGGCGATGGGATATGGGTGGTACTTCACCGTTCTCGGGTTGTGGAGTGGTATCTGTGGGTCGTCAGCGATCTTGTTGATGAGGACGAAAGGTATGCAATGGAGGGTCACAAGAATGAATGGAGCACATGTCGCCGGAAGGTAAGACGCATGATCGGCGAGCATCTCCACCTACGCGCTGTGCAGTGAGCTTCTGGTAACCTAAAGACAATGCAAGAGAATCCAAAGATGACAACGACGGATCGATTTTTGGATGGCGACACAAGTGGCCATGCCCACACCATGGCCACTCCGAAGAGCGCTGGTCCTGGGCCTCGATTTGAGAGGTCGTGAGTCACAGCTGTGGCGAAGGATGCAGAGTCTCGTCCAGCTGTAGACGATAAGCCTCTCCTGCTCTTGCTACGATCTGCTTGTGCTTAGACAACGACACCGTGGCATTTGTGGTGCAGTCACGTTGCCACACTGGCACCGCCTTGTCACACACCGACTCCAGATTGACCTGTGGAACGACGTGGAGTACCGAAGTTGATGGCTTCCATGGTTGGTGATGTTCAGCTGGGATTTGTGCGCGTGAGACCTGTACTCTGGTCGACGGCCTTGGTAATTTTGAGTTGGATGTTCGAGACCTACCTCGCTGTTACCGTAGAGCGTATCCGGCCAATGCCCTAGCGTGCCACGAGGACGTCTGTCAGGTTTCACCGTCTATCAAATGTTTTATCCTTCAACTAGTATCGCGAGGGCCCGAATGTGCACATGTCATGCTTGCTGAGAAACCTTCTGGAGACCTGTACAGTTCCTTCCAGGCGCGCCACTCTACCGATTTTGCCATCTTGCGTCCCTCTCTGATCCATCAGCCTGGCCTGCAGGTCTCCACCACCTCGGCCGACTGAATCGTCGTGACGGAATTCTTTCATGCCAAGATTTCAAATTGACAAATGCGGTGGATGGGCAGTCTCCCCAACCCTCGGTCATACTCTTACGCAATTCGACACGCGTGGTTGTTCCCAATGCTAGCGTACCTTGCATAAAAGGCGTGAAAATAGAGCGGCAAGCACTCCCGCAAAACGTGCCAAGACGGGCCGCCGCAGATCTGCACGTGGATGTCATCGCTGGACCTCACCTTGGTCGAGGAGAGACATTTCCACTTCATTGTCCTCGATTGATGTCTCAGAATGCCTCAACACGGCCGAACTAACTAACTCTTGGACCCGTGCATGACACTGACGAGGCAGGTATCGCTGAGACAACCCTTGCGATGCATCATCTGGCAAAAGCGAGAGTTGTTCCGCCTCCGCTTCTGGACTCTCTTCAGGCCCACCTAGGGCACGCTATGACTTTTTCGACACGTTCGAACGTTTTGAGACAGCGCAGAGGCCACGCTTGTATCCTCGTGCATCCTGCTGGCCGGCCCGAGGTGTCCTGCAGGTACGACCCGCGCATACCAGGACGGCGGTAAATGTCGATCTGGAGAACCTGGCGCTTAGGTATTGGAATCTTTGCTGCTGTCTACCACTACACACTTTCAGAAATGTATCGAAGCCGCCTTCGCGAGCTCCTTAATCGGCATCTCGACGCTGGTCTTGCAATCCACGTACGAACAGAGTTTGACAGCTGTTGGGGTAGCCCTTCTGGCGTTGCCACCCGCCTTCCAAAACGTTATAGGCGTACAGCAAGCTTTGAGCCTCGCGTGCTCCCGTCTCTCGTATTCTCGGATCCAAGTCCAAGCTTCTACAACCTTTCTTCACTATAGGCTATGGACCATACCACAGCAGACCGCGGGCCATCGGCTCATCGGTGCATCACAGCCTTCACAGCTGTGCACACGACGCACGGTGGGGATCCAGGCCCCAATAGCGCCGACACAATGCAAACAATAGCTGCTCTGCCGTGAAAGGCCAAGACGGCAGCACCGGGGGCATTGGCCTGTGGTCTAGGTATATATGATCGACAGCCAACCCGTTGTTCAGTTTCTCATCATCCTCACCAGCAAGCATCCAGTCGATCCAACACACTCGCTCTACCAACCACACTCGCTTATCACATCAATCAAGATGCGATCCAACATCATCATGGCTGCGGCCATTGCCCGCATGGCTGCTGCTGCCCCAGCACCTGCACCTCAGAACTTCGACTTTGCCATGGTTGAGGAGGCCCCCGCACCATCAGTCACTGGACCTCCGATCACTGCCATCGAACCGACCAGCACCTTCAGTGTGGACACTGCTTCCATTGTAGCTTCCCTTGCAGCTGAGGTTACGACTGTGGCCACTGCCAGTGTGACTGGAGCATCTGCCAGCGCGGCGTCGACTCAGGACCCTACTGCGACTGCCTTGGCCAAGCGCGGCCTTCTCGACTGGTTGTTCCCAACAACGTCAACGAAGTCGAGCAGCAGCGCCAAGCAGACCTCCACGAGCTCCTCGTCGAAGCAAGCCTCAACGAGCTCGTCCGCCAAGCTGACTAGCTCTACATGGACCTCCTCCGCCGTTGTCAAGACTTCTTCGACCCTTTCGACCTCTTCCTCCGTCCCTACCACTTCTTCAGCATCCACCACCAGCCAGCAGAGCACCACCTCCACTACGTCCTCGGACAGCTCTTGCCCAACCACCCCCGAGGAGGGCACCTACTGCGGCTTCATCAACCCTGAGGACCCATGTGCTCCTCAACCCGACGGCTACGGGCCCCAGGTCAAGCCAGACACCGTCGCGGCTTTCCAGGCCTACCCCGAATTCCAGAAAGATGCCCTCACCGCCGTCACGCCATCCGGCTACGATCAGGTTTTCAAGAACCTCAACGCTTCCACCAGCGCCAACTCCTACATCACCTTCATGACCCTGGAGTCCTACGGTGTCTCGGAGTGTGCTAGCTACTGTGACAACACTGATCTGTGCACTGCTTTCAACATCTACATTGAGCGCGACCCGGGAATCAACCCTACCCGCAACGGCGACTCCTCCAACTCGACTGGCGAGTACTGCCCCAACCCTACGTCCATCACAAACTACAAGTGCAGTCTTTGGGGCTCCTCCATTGACAACTCGTCTGCGACCAACTTCGGCGGTTACCGTGAGGATTTCCAGGTCGTCATTGTTGGCTCCAACGGCTACGACAAGACCAACAACACCACGCCCCCGAGCATGCCGGGTTACGAGGCGCCTAGCCCGTGCGACGGTGCTATCTCCGCTGGTGGATCTTACTGGTAAGTACTGATGCGTAACTTGGTCTCCAACGTGAACAAGTATTGACTCCTTCTTAGGTTGGGCAGCAAATTCTTCCCTGGACCATTCAACCCCTCCGTCTGCAGTGCGTACGCTCAGGCCCAGGTTTCCACCAACAAGAAGGCGGCCAAGGCCTCTGGCGCGACTTCCTACGTCCCTTGCAACCAGTTCAACGCCTACATGGTCAAGAAGAACCAAATCGCGCAGGGTACTTACTGCTCTCTGTTCAATACCGTGCTCAGCAACAAGTGGGCTGGCTTCACTGGTGGGTGGCAAGGCAAGAACTTCTTCGGTGTTGAGAGCAGTTACACCTATGCTCTTAGCCAGCAGGACAGTGGCAAGTGGTAAATGGATTTTAGGATTGTTTTTTGGCGAACGGTTTGGGAGGCTTGATCATGAGTGAAACGTATCTTGAGGAATTCGACGAACATGTACATAGAAGGCATAGGAAATGGAACCATGAAGACGCAATCACAACGCCAGTATCATTTTCTTCAATTGGCTAGCATTGGTAACAAGCAGCAAGGATATAAACAGTTCGCGATGAATTGGAAGACAGACAAATCAAGATGAGTGTCCTTTCAGGAATGACTACCAGCGCCATTACCTAATGATGACTATCAACCCTCAACTCTCACTCCGTCAAGCAATGATCACTCTCAACATCCGCAGCCATATTTACGACATCCTCTGCATCAAACGTCTAGGAGACGGTGACGCTGGCACTTCCACTGCCAGAGAAGGCCTCAACAGCCAACACCTGGAAGTTGTACGAGGTGCCGAAGTTGCCATGTGCGCGCCAGTAGTTGAATGCGTTGCTGGAGCGAGTCAGCAGATGTTTTATACTGCAACGATGGATGCACTTACGCGACAGTGACAGTTCCGGAGCTCCGCTTGTTTTGCCTGACAGCCCAGAACTGGGTGAAGGTGCTGGTACCGGTGATGGATGGCTGGTTGGTGCGGGTGTCGGTGCAGACTTGGTAAGACGAGCCATCCGAGGTGTAGGAACCTAGCTGGGTTACACCAGACGAGCACGGGTTGTAACCACCGTAGTTCTCAACGATGTAGTACTCGGCCTGGGGGGAGTTCACCCATCCGTAGACGGCCAGGTACGATCCAGACGTACCCGGCGAGTACGT
Organism: Elasticomyces elasticus; assembly: GCA_035926095.1. Classification (NCBI taxonomy): domain Eukaryota; kingdom Fungi; phylum Ascomycota; class Dothideomycetes; order Mycosphaerellales; family Teratosphaeriaceae; genus Elasticomyces; species Elasticomyces elasticus. The sequence goes on from JAVRQT010000003.1 coordinate 1,285,456, forward strand.
CGCGGAGTAGACGATGGAGCTGGATGTTGTTAGCAACCTATCAAAGAGTCATGCATTGAGACACTTGTGGACCTACCGAGCAGCTCCAGTCGACCATCCGAGACCAGCAACGATGTCGGTGTTGCCGTTCCACTGCAGGGAGTATGTGCCAGCACCCTGGTTGTACCTAGAAGCGATGAGTGGCAGTGTTAGCGGAGGTCTCAAATGTTGAAAAGGTTTGGCCTGGCTGCGCAAGATCTTTTATTAGAACCACCGACCGACAAGCTAGGGCCGATAGCCGCAACTTGTAAGGACTCGGCGATCTCGAGATGACTGATTGCACGCATCCAAGGGTTACACCCATCGCTTTACTCACTTGAAGTTGCCTGCCGCTCCATTGTAGTTCTGGACGTAGTTCGCACCGCCTGGGTTGGCACGCGCTTCGATGCTGACGGGCTCAGCAGCTGGGGCAGCAACAACGCCAACGGCGAAGAGGCCGGCGAGAGCAGCCAAGAATTGCATGTTGGTGATTTGGACTGGTGGTGAGAGTGTGTGGAGAAGTTAAGCTTTGTGGAAAGGAGTGCCGGACTCTTGGTGGAAACGATAGTGATGAGAGAGGAAGCTTGGTATTCCTGGGCGAATGCTTGGTTCTTATGTATGACTTACGCTCGACGCTCCATCATCTCATCACTCGTTTAGCCGGACCAAGTCTTGCAGATGAGCATCTGGACCTTCTGCCGCTCTGGGAGCGTTGTTACATCTTTGTGAAGAACCAGGAAAGCCGCTGCACCAGCCAGATGCTGGATCGTGTAGAGGCATGTTGTGGATGTTCGGTCCAGCGGCGCCATGCACCGGCTCTATACAACAACACTGCGTGGGCAAATGAGATTAGCCAGTGGCTCGTTACATTGCAAGCGTTGACATGTAACTTAGGAGGTGGAGTTGTTTCGCACCTCCTGACCTCAAATATAATGCTTGCCGTCATTCGGGCCGTCTCCGCACAGGGCAAAGCTTGGTTAAAGTCTAAGGTTAATTGCCGTGACACGGCCTTTACTGAAACAGCATCTGCCCGGAACATTCCACTGCAGTTCTCGTCAGCATCATCTTGTGAGCCTTCAGCAGGAAAGCCCAAGTGCATCGAAGCGAGGCGGGGCTAGATCTATGACCGCTCCAGTCTACTAAATTCGAGGGTCATGTGTTCATTCATGCAATCAATACATGTCTCGATCAAAAGCCGGAGAGTGCCAATAGGCTAGGTTCGTCAACTAATGCATACTGGATGCATCTTCGTGCTTCTTGTTGCAGCATAATTCATCCGTCGATCAATTGAGCTTCCAGCTTCTACCCGCCGCCCGCTGGCATGGAAGCATTGTTCCTAGCGGCCGCAGCATCGTACAGACTCTGGATGTCAGCTTGCCACTGCCCAACATCAGGCCGCAACACTCTTCGATCGTACGAGAGCAGACCGTTCACCTCCCCCTCGACATCGGTGGTTTGAGTCCAGATGCCTCCACTACAGGAGTACATCTTGACTTGGTCCAGAAGCTCGCCAAGCAGACGATGCCCACGGTAGTTCCAGGCCTCGATGGTCGTGTCTATCTCGTACGTCTGGTTGATGGTATCGATGGCTCCCTGAACGTTCCAAAGACTACATCTCGTTAGCTCACAACGATGATTGGTCCCATCCGACTTACTGCTCAATGGACAGATTCTGCCCGATGCCTCCGAACTCGCCCTGTACTCCAATCCGGCTTGGGTCGTATGGTGACGAAGCTATCGAGTAGAATGGAGAGCCGCATTGTGGATTTGCGTAGTGATGGTTGTCGCTGAAATCTCCAGCACCATGATCATACCAGCCCGATGTAGAGTCCACTAAACGAGTTGGATCTAGTTGCTTCACACGATCGGTAAGGGCAAACTCCGGATAGTAATCGACCAGTTGGCCCCATCCCTCGTTATACACAACCCAGGTCACGATGGATGGGAAGTGCCTTTGTTGTACGATCAGTAGCTCCAGCTGGCGAGCAAACTCGTCCTGTTGCGCGGCATCTGGCAGGACAGTTTGGACGGTGCAGTTGTCAAGCGTCCGCTGCTGAGACGGTCGCAGCGATGGCATGTCTTGGAAGAGTAAGATACCCATCTCGTCGCATGCCTGATAGTATAGAGCAGGCTCGACTTTGATCTTTGAGACGACATCAGCTGGGAGTCATAACAACAAAAAGTCCGACGGCACTTACATGCTTGCGTAGCATATTGAAACCCAGCTTCTTCAGTGTCTGCAGATCGTACACCATAGCTTCCTTGTTAGGAGGGAGATAGATGCCGTCAGGCCTGACCACGCTCGTCAGCCGGAATTCACGATGCTCAACGGAGAGTACAGCTCACCAAAAGCCTTGATCAAGGGTGCCAAACTGGAACACAAACTCGCCATTCAGAAGAGGCCGCTCAATGCCGTCAACTTCGCCACGAGCAATTGTACGGAAGCCAGTGTAGCTAGTGACCACGTCGTCGCCGAGAGTGACAGTAATATCGTACAGCGTCGGTGAGTCGGGAGACCAGAGGCTCACGTCCTGTACGGAGAACGTGCACTCTACGTTTGAAGCGCCATTGTGCGTGGCGACCGTTGTGTTGGTTTTCCGGTCGATCACAGCGATCTGAACTTGTGCACTAGAGTTACCAGAGCTCGACACAGTGGCGTTGACTGCACTTGTCAGCGAGGCTGGAGAACAGTCTGTCATGAAGCAACTCACCCTGTCCGTCCATGCCAGCAGCGATGTCGAGTTGGGTAACATGGCTCGCGGGCGCCGACTCAATCCACACGCTCTGCCAGATACCACTGCACGGCGTGTAGAATATGTGGGAAGGCCGAAGCGTCTGCTTGCCGATCGGAATCACATAAGGATCGCTATCCGTCGGATCATGGACGAACACGAGTCTAGAATGATTAGCAAGAACCTTTCTCCATTCTTGACCCAAAGGCACTCACAAGTCATTCGATCCGTCTGCCTTCAGGTAGTCTGTAACATCCACTGTAAAGGCGAAGTAGCCGCCACGATGGAATGTAGCGTTCCGGCCGTTGACAAAGACAGTAGCCTCGTAGTCTACCGCGGCAAAGTTGAGAAGGACTCGGTCTCCAGTCCAGGTAGAGGGTACACTAAACGACGTAGCAAACCAGGAGTAAATCGTGTATTCGCCCTGTATGCCAGAGAGTCCGCTTTCCAAACAAGACGGGATCAACACCTCGTTCGCCAACTGACCGCTAGGTAGGCTGTTGACAGCATCGAGAGACGAAGCATTTTGATACGTCCATATTCCGTTGAGGCTCTGCCACTGCGAGCGTTGCAACTGCGGACGAGGGTACTCTGGCCATGGATCTGTGCCGGCTTCATACGTCCATGGAGTCGTCAGGGGAGGCGTCTTCACGGCATACTTGGTGCTGTTCGATGCCTGTCTCGGGACACTGAGTGCCGAGGCAATACCGCAGAGGGTGAGGAGGAGTGAGTGATGCATCTTGGAGAGCGGACGGTGCAAGCGCCCGGTCACCTACCGTCGGGGTCGTTGAAACTTTTATAGGCCTCATGATCGCAGGTGGTTGCGTCCACAAGGAACCGACACGAGCTACAGCATGCCGCCTTGGCTTCTTGGCCATGCGCGATCTCCATGACGATGGAAGTCGTCCAATCTTCGTTCTCCAGTTCCTGAGAAGGATCGACTTGCGGGGGCGGGTTGTGGAGGACCGCATGAGGGCGCGGAGAAGATCGACATCATGGTCCCGAACAATTTTCCTACATTACCGCGATGAAGCAGACGGCGGTGACCGTTAGACAAGCAGAGTGTGGTGGCCGTCGCACAGCTCACGCGGTCCTCACGAGACGCACCGCTGGGACCCCGTCCTTACATCGAGACGGACGTTCACTGGAGCCCGCTTCAGCGCGCATGCAGAGGCCTCGTGATGCCGTCACCTCGCACAAGTCGCTTGAAGCATCGAATGAGACGCACGAATGCAGCAGAAGGGAGCTCTGGAACTCAAGCCGCTGGCTTTGCGATCTCACACCTAACGTCAAGCTTGCTTTAGGAGACTTTGAGACCTATCGAAATCGCCTGCTTGTTCCCTGAGCGCGGCCGGCACAGGAGTGATGCCAGCGGTGTGGCGAGGCCGAGACTGAGACTGAGAGGGACGGGGATGCTGTCATTGCAGCCATGAGGGCATGACGCTCTCGTCGCTGAGACATCCCCATGGTGCGAACGAAGCCGAGGGCATGGGCGCCAGGGCGGTGCTGCATCGCGGGGATGCTGCTCAACTCACAGCAACCACACCCTTTCTTGCCCACGAGTGTCCTTCGCACCTATAGCGTTCAGCTTGCCATAGTGCAGACGCAAGCCTACTGCGATGATGGCGGTGGCAAAGCTGAAAGCAGCGCATGTGAAGTTTCCAGTGGGGTATCTGATGGCGATGGGCATGACCGTCAGCAGATGTGCGGACGTGAAAGGTAACACTCATCGGGAACGCACCCCAGATGTGCCTCTTTCGGCTTCCAGATCCATTGAGCAGTAACTTGGCTTACACCGGCTGCACTGTTGTTGAGAGCGGTTGCGATGCCCATCGTGACTATACTTGGGACGTTGCAGGTCACCCAGGCGCTGAGGGGACCGGCTGAAGGAAAGGCTCCGCACGCACACAACATCAGGCAGCCGTACCTCTGGATGTAGGCGTCTTTCGGCAACAAGCCCGCTGTCAACCATCCTATGCCTAAGAGCGATGGGTGTAAGGTTAGCTCTTCGTTGATCAACCTGGCTTCTGCAAGACGATCCCAGCAGAGCGACTCGGTCTAAGACCCAAGGAGCCGACGATAGCTGCTATCCAGCATTTGGCGGCTCCGAGACTGTCTAAACTCCCAAGGGATACATCCATTGGCTTACTTACCTCCGATTATTGAGCTTGCCATGATGTGCCAGCCGCGTGCGTTGTACCGGTCAGCCGACCAGCCAAGGAACAGGCAGAAGCAATAGCCGACGATCCATGGAGGGACAGTCTGACCAAAGCCAAGATGTTAGCTATCACAGTCTCACACATAGGAGATATCCTTCGGACTCACCATCAATTGGGCCTGCACGGAGGTGTAACCAAGACCTGCGACGATCGTCTGGGGGTAATAAGATCAGCAATGCGCTGTAGAAGATCCTAACCAGATGCCTTACCGGGCTAAAGAACGTCAAAGATCCAAGCGGAACCTAAAAGCCATGGGTGGTATAGTTAGCGGATGTCTCAAAGTTGAACAGGCTTTGCCTGGCTGCGAGACATCTCTATCTAGGTTGGTTGATATAACAAGCCAAGACGTTGGGACGCAGCTTATAGATACTCGGCAGTCTCGAGATGGCACGCATCCAAGAATTACACACATGGGTTTGCTTACACAGTCGCATGTGTATGCGAGATAGTGCGCCATCATCCTCGGGCTGAAGATTGTCTCCATGACTTCTTTCTTGGTTGAGCGTTCATTCGTGTAACCACCGCCTTTAACCCTGATCCTCGCTTCGACAAATCTCTTGTCATCTTCCGTGAGAAACCTTGCGGTCGACGGATAGTCGGGCAAGAGGAAGAGCACCAGCAGAACACAGGCGACTGTTACGAGACCTTCGATCTGTCCGAGCGAGCTATGATCAGCAGGTTGGTCAAGAAAGGTGTCAATGAGCTTACAATGAACAGCCATCGAAATCCCTCCAGGCCAGCCACGCCGTTGATATGGCCGACTCCGTAGGCGATGCAGCCTCCGAAAGCACCGGCAGCTGTAGCGGACGCGAGTACGAAGGCTATCCTGACTGATCTTTCTTCGACAGGATACCACACTACCGGACATGGTTAGCGTCGCTATGCAGGATCTCCAACTTAGTCGGGGCGTTCGAGAGGGCGAGATCGACTACTACCGACGTCTCACATAATTTGACGAGCCTGGAAGACTTACTAGTGATGAAGTATACCTGAACGATCGTGAGAATAACCGTCAGCGGATGTCTCGGACACACAAGGGCTCCAAGGGGCTTTCCGTACGATTCCCGGAAAGAACCCAGCTTCGAACATGCCTGTATCGTAAGGTCAGCAGGGATGAGGAGTAACCTTGATAGGTCTACTCACCAATAAGGAAGCGCAATACCACTACCTGCGCATAGGTTCTAACCCCGCAGAAGCCTATCGTGAACAAGCCCCAGCAACCAAGAAGGATAGCCAGCCAGCGTGATGGACGGACATAGCGCTTCATGATCCAGTTCGACGGAACCTCGAAGCTGAACGTGACGAGTCGATGTGTTAGTAACTTCGACAATATGGACAGCTCAGTGCTTACACCGCGTAGGCTACCGAGAACAGCGAAACTGCTACGGCGTAATTTGTGGAAGTCATGTTGGTCTGTTGAAGTAGGTCGTCGCCAGATTCTGAATTCAGGACTTTACTGGACACCGCAAGTCTGATCAGCCATCACACTTCGCGATCGGCTTTCACTCTTCACACTTACCTGTTTCCAATGTTTCTGTTGGTTATTGTGATGTAGTTGCTTACTTTGATCAAAAGGAGCAGAAGGCTCCTTTTAACTACTCTAGCTAGTGAAGTGGTCTAAGCGTCAATATTCACTGACTTCACCAGCTGCTGCCTATTCATGCCTCAGGTTACGAGGTTCGACATTCAACAGTTTCCACGATCCAGATAGTTCTGAGAGGCTATCAGTGGTCGATCGATACCATGCCATGTTGGAAGACATACCAAAAGATATATCCAGGCACATAAGGGAAGGATATGAAGATTCATTTTCCTGACCAGTCTTCTGGCGCGCTTCTTGTCGTTGAGGTCGATACCGTCGTCGATACTTAATGCTTCGCTTCGCTGCTGAGATCGATATCAGCCCTCATATCGTCGTCCATACTGACTTTACTGACAGGCGAACCGTCGCCGGATGCTTCATGGTGAACGACCTCTTGCTTCTCCATCTCAAACGTCGAAAATGCTCTTTGGTGAGCGATAGTAGTGGATAGGTTTGGAAGCAGTCGAGAATGGGACAGCCAGGAATAACGCACAGAGGCTCGTGGGGTTCATTGCCGACTACCGACTTGCTAGTGATCACGGCCGGCATGCCTACATAGGCGTGATGGGGCGTTACAGATCTGCAAGACTGTTGCCAGAAGCGTAGCGGGCCTTCCACGTGTGTGGAGATCTTGGGGCAACGTGCGGAGAAGCTCTCCCGTGGTGCATGAAGGCCAAGTGTCCGGCAATGCACCGGTTTCTGAAGGCATGGCGCTGATAGATCATGTTGTGTGCAGGGTGCTGGCTCATACATGAACAACGTCTCGACTTTCGTCGATGTACCAATCAAGCTCGTGCCTTGAAGGGTCAACGTTCAAACACTAGATGAGATTATCCTTGCTTAGTGATTCGTCCCCTCGGTGGGAGTTCTTGCTTGCTGTTTCGGCTTCCGATTAGGGTGTGCACGACGGTAAGGCCTGGAGCAATAAGTCGTTGCCGCCTCTGAGGAGAAGGAGGCCTGTCTTTCCAGTGATTGTCTACGAACAAGGCTCGTAGGCTAATAGACCTCGTACACGGCGCATTCGACGGTCTCCTAGATGCTCACAGCCTTCAGTATCAAATCGGCCTGCCTTAGACCTCAAAGCCACTAGGAGAAGCCGAAGATCGACACCAGCATTGCCTTCTCTTCAACACTAGCTGGACGCAGTGAGCGCAGCGCTTCGCACGAAAGCGTTCTCCTATCGTGGTATGGACTCCGGTTTTCTTCTGCTCATTACTCCCCACCCACGCGCACGAGGAGCTTGCCTTTCGTTCGCCCACTCTTCAGGTGTGCAAATGCCTGGTCTGCCTGTTCGAGCTTGAACTCTTTCTCAATTACAGCCTGAGCAACGGTGAGTATATCCCTCACACATACATAGGGTCAGACTCATGAAAGACGTACCTTGACCTTGCCTTCAGCCATCATTTTCGCTATTGCTTCATAGTCTGCGGCCTTGCTGGCAGCAGTGTGGAACACGAACTTCCTTTGGCCGCCTCCCAACATCGTCGGCCACAGAAACACTTTCAAAAGCTCGACAACGGTACCAATTGAAGGTGATCCCGCGATTGTGACAAACCTCGCCGAAGGCTTGAGGTAGTGCTGGGAATTCCAGTATAGCGCTGGTGACGCCCAGACTGTATCGTAGAACAAGTCGTACTGCTTTCCACTTCGTTTGAGCGTACTAAGCACGTCGTTCGACCGATAGTCGATGACTTCGTCGGCCCCAAGGCTCTTGCACAGTTCTACGTTCGGACCAGAGCATGCTGAAAAGCCAGGAGTATACCTGTCAGTAGATGTTTGGACACACACAAGGGGCTGTACTCATGAGCGACGCACTTGTTGTGACGTGGCACCCCAACGCCTTTGCGATCTGGATCCCAAACGTCCCAGTCCCGCCCGAGCCACCATTGATAAAAACTTTGTCGCCAGCCTTTACGTAAGGGGCAATACACTGATACGACGTCAAACCCGTAACGCCAACACACGCTGCTTGTTTGAGCGACACGCCGTTGGGCACGGGCACGCACCCAGCTTTACCGACGACAACATATTCGCCGAGAGCACCAAATGCTGGCGGTTCGGTCTTGCCAAAGACGAGCTCACCGGGCTTAAGATGTGCTAGGGTTGTGGCGACGACCGTGCCCGAGAAGTCCAGGCAAGGTGTTGCAGGCTTGGACAGGAGGAACGGGAAGAACTCAGCCACCTTGGCTAAAAGTGATGGGTGGCAGGGTCAGCGGATGTCTCAAAAGTTGTAAGAGCGGCCTAGCTACGAGACGTCTCTCTTGTAAGACCACCGAGATAGTAAGCTAAGACCGATAGCGGTAGCTTGTAGCTATTCGGCAGTCTCGAGATGGCACGCCTCCCAGGGTTGTACCGGTTGGTTTGCTTACCTGTTGAGACATCAGCTGACGGTCTTAGGACATCTCGGAAATCTGCTCACTATCAATCGGGTTTGGTGTTGTGTAGGCGACTTTCACAAGTGTGTGGTCTGCTGGGAGGGAGTTGGCGTTCTTGGGAAGTTTGGCGCTCGTATTCACTCTGAGGTTCTTCTCGATGCCGCCTTTAATCGTGCTCCACTGGCTCGCACGCATGGTTTGGGGAATCGTCATCGCCATGTTGGAATCGTGTATGGTTGTGCTTTGTTATAGTCAGTAAATAATCGAGGTTAAGTACAACATTTAACGTGACGTAGCTCGGGGCCGGATTCGGACTACGTCCGTTGCCGTTGCGGTGGAGGAAGATGATGAACATGCTGCTGTATTCCGCTCTGATTACTCGAACCGGAGGTGAGAGCTAGAGAGGGCAAGCGTTGTATCGATTGCAATGCTATCTGCTTATTGGAAAGCGTCTTATCATTCATCAAACATTACGATACCAAGCCCCAACGTCGAACCGCAAGTTGCCGAGTGTGCTCGAGGAGGCTGTTTCATCAGAGGCTCACAGTTCTTTACTGGCGTGTTGGAATGCGCACTTGAACTTTTCAACGACGGTAGTTGTGCTCTGTCATCATTTCAGCCCTTATAGCTGCTCCATCAGGCTTGAAACGGCGGGGAGGCTGAATTTCTCTTTCCTCAGCCCTTGCTACGTCTGCCTAAGCACCGTAACCGTGTGCACCAGCCTTCTTCACAACAGTGATCTCGTCGCCGACAGATCCGTCAATTCCTTTGATGTACTGCGACGTCAACACCGTAGCGTTGTGGAACGTCAGCTTAGAGAACCCGTAATTGTACTGGTTGAGCACTGCCGTGATGTTGAGGATGTTGCTGGCGTTGAGAGAAGAGTGCGACTCGACGTTACCAGCCATGCCGTTGACGATGTGGGTCATAGACTTGCCCGGGTTGGTCTGGTACGTGTTGTTGTTCAGGATCGACGCAGTGTCGATGGTGCCGTTGAAGCCCATGGGCCAGATGCGCTCATACCAGTGGATGTGTCCAGCGTAGTACATGTCAACGCCGTTCTCAAGGAAGAGCTCCTCGAATGCGTTCCTCATGTTCTTCTGGTAGGAAGAGACTTCAGAGCTGTACATGGGACGATGCGACATGGCGATTACCCAAGGAGTCTTGGTGCGGTCGACGCTCTCAAGATCCTTCTTCAGGAATTGGTATTGCTGGTATGCCGTCTTGACCTTCCACTGGTCGTCCTCGATGGTGCCGAACGGACCAGAGTCAGTGACATAGGTCTCGTCTTCAGTCGGAAGAGTCTCATTGCCCTTCAGATCCCGCACGAACGGCCACTCAGGGCTGTAGGGGTAGTCTGTCTCGCCGTCGAACGTGACGAAGTGGGCGAGACCATAGTCGAAAGAGTACCACATGTTGCCGACACCACCAGTCTCCTCTCCTGGCATGCGGAAGCGCTGCTGGAAAGTGGTGAAATTCCTCTGCGAGGGTGGGCAAGAGTACTAACAAAGGCGAATGGTATTAGCCATCTATGCCTCACACATGGGTTATATCCTTCAGACTTACGTATGTCAAGGCGGAGCTGTTGGCAGTCGAGTTGGCCTGGTCGTTGTCGAGGTAGGCCGTCAAAGAGTTGTTCGCACCATCGAACTCCGCACAGGCGGCTTCGTGGTTGCCCGGGGACACCATGTACGGCACTTTCTTGGTGACGCTGTTCATCCAGTTCTGCCAGAGATCCCAGTTGGACTCATAGACAGCTGACATGTCACCACCGTTGGAACTACCCTGGTTGGGGACTTCACCCTCTGGCACCGGGATCAAGTACTCCGCGGGGAGAGGCGCAGGTGGCGTGTTGGGCAGTCTTGTAGACGTGCCGTTGTAGCACACATCCTAGCCACAGTTAGCAGACATCAGTTATTTATGGTACGTGAAGCTCACCCAGTCAGCCTCGCAAGGCAGGATACCATCAAACCAATCATCCGCATAGCTGATGTCGCCACCGTGCCACGCAAACTCGACACCGTCATTGTCAACGGCGTCGTTAAGCTGCTTGTAGGTGCCCTGTGCGTTCGTATATCCCATGTCATTGAGCACAGCGACAGTGAACGGCTTGTGGTCCCCAGCAGAGCGAGCGGTCTTGAAGCTCAGCACCGAAGATGCAGTCGTCCCGTTGGCTGCGGCGATCTGGTAATAGTAGGTTGTTCCAGGCTTCAGCTTTGTGAGCTGGACGTTATGAAAGAACTCGCTGCACTGTGTCACGTCCTTGATTGCAGAGCATGATGGAGTGCGGCCGTAGCTGGTCGTTCATTAGCGTCCAAACATTAGATGAGATGGGATCACTTACGTGCTGGAAGCACCGTGTGCGGTGTAGCAAAGATCGTTATGCTTCGGGCCCCAGTGCACGGTAGGAGCCTTGCCAAGACCGAACGGCGTCTGGAAATGCACATTGATACCGCCTGGCACGTACGCAGTATTGATCACGTTGATGTTGTTCGTCGGCTTGCGGCTCTTTGGCTTGACCGCAGGAGGCTCGACAAGGCGGATGAAACCACCCTTGCCACTTCCATTTGGATCTGGATCAGACCAATCGCCTACGGGGACGTCCGGTCCTGTGTATGGAAAGCGTGTGTCGACATCGCGGCCGTTGATATCCCTTGGCTTCGTAGGTGCCGCGTTGGCCAAGATGGCGCAGAGCGCGACGGATCCGATGGTGGCCTTCATACTGTGCTGTGAGTACGAAGTTTGACAGGTATGGAGCAGAAAGATGGGCAGCCCTGCTGGCTATCTATGTAGATGTACCCTGCATGCCACTAAGATGTTCATGGTCAACAGCATGCATGAGCCCAGCCGTTTCTTGAGCACAGGCGAGCCCACGTGTGCGAAACTCTTCCAGCATCTTGGTGGCGATGTCGTTATACCACGCAATCCTTTTGGCAGCTTTGGCAGATCGTGGGATCTTGTCCTATCGACGCGGTGAGGGATCGCACGTGTAGTGCTGATGTCCGGCTAACGCGGAAGAAATGGACACCTTCCTAATTAAGCTACGCTAAGCTCACCCAAGGCTCCACAAGTCAAGCGCAAGCTTTTTCTTGTTCCTGCCAAGAGTGCAGAGCCTCTCCAGCCGTGAACGCCAGGGATGCGCGCGAATTCATAGCACGCATGGGATTAATAGTTTCTAGCGCTAGATATCATGGGTTCTATTAATTAGTCGCAGCGCTAACTCCACTCTTGGCACTTTTTAGGGCTAGTTTTGGCCGAAAGCGATATCTTAGTGCCTAGTAGGCCCTTAATCCAGAGATTCTAGAGCTGAATTTTAGAATTACCTACGACCGTCGACAAGATAGTCCTATAATCTTCAGAAAACACGCTTTAGGTACTATTTCTTTTTCGAGAATTTTTGAACTTCCTGATTCAGTAGGCTACCCCTATCTGCGTGCTATTTATGCTGTTTATCACCCAAATTGATAGCACGCGCTAGTAACCAGGATTTTACTCGTTTGCGTGCTATTTGAGCAACACTGGTGAACGCTGTCAAGCACACCAAAGAGCAGCGCCTGTGGTAACAACAAGCATAACACGAGCAACGCGACGAACATAGCACGCCTTGATGCATTCTCATGGATGCAAGCACATGGAAGGGTTGCTTGTTCGTTCAACCTCTCACATCTCCCACCACGCTCTCACGATGCAGCGACGCTGCCTCTGATGGACACTCATGAAGTCCACTACCACGCTTGCCAAACACCGACCGAGGAGAGACAATAAGAGTTAAGAAGCAGGGGTGACCGCGCCGAGCAGTCCGCAGAAGAGACGGCAAAAAACCGTGTTGCCTACCCGTCTGGATTTTGGGGTTTACCAACCTCAATCATCGATCAGCACTACAAATTCGCAAAAAAAGCGTTGGTTCGGCGAGATGGACAAAGGAAGCGGATCTACGTTTGTCGTCGGGCTCGAGCGGCTCTATCGGGAAGATGCATACCCCCGCCCATGGCTACACACAGACGCTCAGCCTTGGAAGCAACGTGAGCAACACGCGAGCGACCTGATTGTATGCCGGCGAGTGGCCTTTTGTGAGCAATGGTGAGCAAGCATCGTGAATCCCGTGTTGTTCTTGCATTCAGGCTCGATATGTGCCAAGCCTTCATGCAGCTATGAGGTGGGGCCTGCCACCATAACAGCAAGGTGACTATCCGGATTTGTCTCGTCGAAGCGCGCCAAGGTGATGGTCTGAGCGGCTGCCGACGGGCGTAAACCTGCGAACTGCTGATCGCGCACGATGCCGACCGCACTCCGCTCGGCCCGTGTCTTCCAGTTCGGCCAGTTCGTGCTCTGTGCTCTGCCGACCAAATTCAGAACATCGCGAAGCCAGAGGACGATGAGTGAACCAGACATCTGCCATACACGAAGACGACGAGTCCGAGTTGTCCAGCACGGTACAGGTCAGTTGCGTACACTTACCGCATCTGTCAGAGTGTCGTGATCATCCAAGCACGCGGATGAAGATCGCTCATGTTTTCCAATTCCTGAGCGGTAAGCCAATGGATACCCATCGTCCGTTTGCTTCTTGGAAATGCAATCGGAAACGGAAGCAGCGGTCTGCCCAACCTTGACATGTTGCCGGTACCTCTCAATCTTGGATACGGCTTGACCTTGTGCTGAAGTGGATAGGCAAACGGTGTGTGTCTCATACTGCGACTCGCAATAACGGATGTGCTCCGCTTTCTGCCACTTCATCGATGAGGCAGTGGCGAATCAGAATGCCAGGCACAAACTACTTTGTCGACATCTTTACTCTCAGCTTGCTGGCAGCAGTCTCGACGAACCCCTCCCTCTGTGCACCTCTACCGTCAAGGCGTTTCTATCACGGCGTCTCTCGCCTTTGGCGTCTAAAGACATTCCTTAATTGGCGTCTAAAGACGTTTTTGATTTGCGTCTCCTGACGGCTTGCTGCAGCGCTTGAGGTCATATCTGCGAATCGGAGGCTGTCTCTGCTGCAGCGCTTGAGGTTTCATCTGCAAATGCGTTGACACAGAGTGAGCGCCATGGAACAGCACGGCGATAGTAGCCGTAAGCGTGGTCCAGATGACGAGACCTCTGGCAACGACCATCACCCCAAGCGCCGAAACAACAAAGGCAAAGGTCGCGCGGTTGATGCAACAGGTAAGCGACTCGATGTCAATCCACATCTTATCTAGAATGGCAAAACTAACGACTCTACACACAGACTCACACGACTCCTCCAGCACAGCGACTTGTAGCACTCCACTACCTCCGGTCGCTTTCGATCCAAATACTCGTTCATACTTCACCTGTCACCAGTGCCACCTTCGACGACCTCACCCACTTCAGCAGAGCAGTATGATGGACGATAGTTGCGAGTATTGCGCAACGAAGACTCTCGGCGCAGATTCTCTCAAAGAAATGATGTATTGTCTTGCAGGTAGACACGCCACACCTCGCATTTTTTTCATGAGCCGAAACGGGGCGCAACTTTCGGAGTGCTGTCGCAATCATGAACCCATACCGGATGCCGGGCCTACTCCCTCGGTCAACCTCCTCGATGGTGCCGATCTTTGGAGCACTAATGCGGACGCTTCAGATGATAGCTGGCACACGATGGCGGATCAATCACCCGAGAAGGTGAATTGGGTGCCGCCGTTCGTGCCACTCTTGCGGCAATCATTTCACGGCACTGAACGCACCAATATCATCCTGAGTGGCCGCCCCGACATTCCATCGACACAGTTATCCACGGTTTCTCTACTTCATCTATCTGGCGGCCATCAGCTGGAGAATGTGTCTCCGAACAATGACGCTGGACCTCCCACCATCAGCGCACACCACAAGGCAGTGGACCTCGAGTGGGCCATCTTCGCGATATGGCGCGACGAGCTTGCCAAGGGCATCATAGTCAAGCATGATTCTATTGGTGGCGTCTACGCCTTCGTCGGGGAGCATAGGGGGCGTGTCTTCCTGAAGGTTGGGTTTGCCGAACACCAGTCACCAGGGTGCGCTAAATTGCCTATGAAGAAGCAAGTGGAGCTCGTCCGGGTCGCGATTGCGAAGCGTGTTCGAGAGCAATGTACCATGGGCATGTGGTCGAGGCCTCGGACGTGGTACTGGTGGGGTCCATGCATTGAGTATCGATTGTTGGAAGACTGATTCAGATCATGCTAACCCCACACCGACTATCTATGCGTTGCAATAAATACAAGCACGGTCAACACGTCGAATGGTTCTCTAACGTTACTGGAAAGCTTCTTGGAGAGGTGGTGGACTTCAACCTCAATTTCCTTCGCATGGAATCATTCGGCAACATTCCGGACGTTCCTAGCACGCAGACCGCAGCGCTCGATCGTCGCCTCCAGACTCTCTTATTCTTCCAGAATGCGCAGTCCGTGGCCGAGGGGCAACGCTGGGGTGACCAAATCTGTATTCCTACGATAATGGCGACGATCGCACGTCTGGCTGGGGTTCCAGGTACCGAAGGCGTAGGCGAAGAAGATGAGTTCCCTGGCCACGATGAACCCAGTATGAAATGGCGGATGCTGGCGGCCATTGCCGGCACAGAACACCTGCTGGTGAAGTACGAGCATTTGCAGACCGATACTGAGATCGGCGTCGAAGATCCTCTCGGTCTGCCTGCTCGCCAAGCGAGAATAAAGAAGATGAGGGCGAAGCGAAGTACGCGAGCGAAGGTGAGAACGAAGTTTTCGAAATTGCTGAGTAGGACTTCGACCAGAGTGACAGGCCGAGGCCGCATTGACGACAACGTGCACGGGTCGAGATCTTACGTCCTGTCCACTAGATTACCGAGCCTGGCCGACGATGGGTATGACACGCCAGCCGATGTACCTGAAGATGACCAGCATATCGGACATATCACGCCATGTCATCCACGTCGTCGAGCTTCCGATCCTCTGCACGGCGTGAACGCGGAAAACCGACGATCAGATGTCGCGAACGTCGATACACGGTTGGCTTCAATTCGTGCCCGCACCGCTAGTCCAATGAGGAATCCACAACGCCTGCCACTGACTACGGCTACGCTGAATGCGACTACATCAGGCACGCCGACACCTTCTCAATCCGCACCACGTATTGTGGCGCCGGCCACACCATCCAAAGGTCGAGCAATTGAGCTTGATCCACGGACACCTCCTGCGCAGATCCAGTCGACAACGTTGCCATCTTTCCCGTCGAGTTCTAGGTATCGGGCTCGGGCGTTGCCAGAAACACCAGTGTCCCAAGGCACTCGTTCGGCCAAGAAGCGCAAGCCAGTGGGTAGCAGATCTGCAGAAGCGGATTTCGAAGGGCTGAAGCACATCCTCGTGCCAATTCTTTGGGCGTGTAAATTGCTGTTCGCCATCCCGCGGGCAGCTTTTGCCTCTCCCCTCGAAACCGAGGCAATCAGCCAAAGGCGTCTCAACAACATCCTCACCCACTTTGGACACCTTCACGAGACCTACGGCCATGACAGCGCCTGGGGCCGCGACGCTCGAGCAGATTTTCAGAGTCTAAGACGAGAGATGGTCGATATCGTGCATGAACTGTGGGACAACGTTGGGGGTATACGGGAACGTAACAATATGTTCAATGCCGCCTCTCCATCGATCCCGCGCGTCTCGGTTCTCGTTCGAAGACTCGCTGGCCGCCTGCGTGTTCTCGACTTGAACTTTGCTAGAAGCATCACAGACCGTAACGAGATCGTCTCTTCCCTTGGTGCTAATCTCAGGGGTTTGCAAGCAATATCATCCATCACCGAAGAGTAGGTACAGTCCGCAACGAGAGGTGCTCTTATGACTAACTGAGCAACAGGAATCTTCACGGATGGCAGATCGTGCCGGCGGAGTCAACGGACTAGAATGAGTCGACCTCCTTTTCAGCTCCACGTCGAATCAGCGTATCTATGGAAAATATACTTGTGGTCGCTTGCTGCCACTATGGTCTGCAGTTGTGGTATTGATTAACGGAAGGGGCTCATGGGCGGCAAAAGGGAGTTTTGCATTGGATGCTTTCATCGCGGTCTCGGTTGGTCGGACTAGCTTTTTGCTTATAGTCCTCATAATCTTTGTAAATGTCTCAATACATGTCGTCCCAGGTCCGTAGTGCTTCGTAAAGGCGTGGTCGCCGTCCTGAGGTGTTTGTCGTCCTTCGGCGGAGACTTGGCAATCCCGACTTCATCTTTTGATGAGCTCCCAACTTCCATTCACGATATCATCGACATTCACAAATTCTCGCATTCACCTGCTCACACTGCTTGCCCTGAAGCTCTGAAGGAGAGCTTGACAGCAAGGGGTGAGGACGAGGTGGACGGAGGAGGTTGTACAGAACATGGTTCTGGCCAGCTCCCGTCCATAATACTTTGAGGGACGACGACCATCGATGCGGAGGGCTACCGACATGTCTTGCATGTCTTTGACATCCTCTCAACGGACTCATCTCCGTCTGCCGGGAAAGATTACAACAGTGCAGCTCGTGACAGCTCCCTCAAGCCACCAATCACGACCCATATCGCACCTCGGTCTGGCTCGGTATATGCAGGCGTGTAATCCCTCCTACCACACCTTTCGAAGCTCCAAATCTCCCACCTCGAGATGCATAATAGTGATGTCGGTAGCGGCATGTGCCTCGCGATGGACGAGCTAGATGCCATCCGTCCTAAGGTCCTTGTAGTCCTCCTACTCCTCATAGCTTCCACCAGTTCATTCCCATCATTTAACATTAAGCCCTACCACTGACTTGAAACAGCATCGCAAACCACTCTCGAGATAGCAAGCATGGCCTTCGTCGAATGGCTCGTCCACGAGACCAGCCTCCACTCCCTCTTCACCCATGGCACGCGAGACATCTACATCATCCTCCTTTCCCGCTTCTTGAGGATGTACGCGTATGGCGGTGCTGCATTGGTACTTGGCATCTATCTCTACACAGCAGGCAACAGTGGTATACAGATTGGGACGTTCATGAGTCTGACCTTGCTCGGCGATGCTGCGATCAGCTACCTCTTGACAATGATGGCGGACAAGATCGGTCGACGTAGAGTGCTACGAATAGGCTCCTTACTCATGACACTAGCTGGGACGGTCTTCGCATTCAGCAATAACTATTGGGTTTTACTGTTTGCTGCAGTACTGGGCGTGATCAGTCCAGGAGCGCACGAGGTTGGGCCCTTTCGTGCTGTTGAGGTATGTTTTGAGTGCCGTCTAATTTAGCTATTATACTGATTGCTTACTACCCACAGGAGTCAACGCTTGCCCAACTCACACCCATCGAAGCTCGTACCGACGTGTACGCTTGGTTCGCCGTTACCTCGACCCTTGGCATGTCTCTCGGGCTATGTGTGAGTGGCTGGATTACATACCTACTCCGCACCTACGTTGGATGGGGCTGGAAGGATACAGCTACATATCAGCCAATCTTCGGCATCTACGCCATTGTTGGTCTGATCAAGTTCTGCCTGACCTTCCTCCTCTCCGAGCGCTGCGAGGCAAACTACGATCGTCAGACGGAGATTGACGTCCAAGAGGAACAAGCTACAACGCCATTGATGAGTGAGCATCGAAGAACATCATACACTGGCAAAGCCCATAAGGTCACTGCGAGAGTCCGGCAAATTGGCAGCACAGTACAGACCAAGCTGTCACCCGAAAGCCGCACGATTTTGATCAAGCTTTGCTTCCTCTTCGCCATCAACTCGTTCGCAAGCGGCATGCTACCAGTCACGCTAATGTCTTGGTATGCCAACTGGCGATACCGCTGGTTCCTGACATCCCGGCTCGGCTACACCATGGCTTTAGTATGGCTTGTGGCTAGTGTAGCGAACCTGTTCTCTGCCTCTGTTGCGCGACGGCTGGGTCTTGTGAGGGCGATGGTGTTCACTCACTTACCCAACGCCATCTTCCTTGCTTTCATCCCTCTTGCTCCGACCTGGTGGCTGATGGCTATACTCCTGCTGGCCAGCTCGGCATTTGGAAGTATGGATCAAGCTCCAAGGTCAGCATTTGTCGCTGCCGTCTTCTTGCCTTCGGAACGGACAGCCGTGATGGGCACACTCAATCTTGTGCGCACGCTCGCGGCCGCAGGCGGACCTTTCGTTACTGGCTATTTCCATGAACACAAAATGTGGGGTGTGGTTTTCGTCATTAGTGCAGGTCTCAAGATTGCGTACGATGCCGGCCTTCTTGTTATGTTTCTGCACACGAAGCTGCCAGAGAGTCAGAGGAGGGGTGGTAATACGACCGTGGCGGACGTGGATGTTGGGATCTTGTTGAGCGAGAGCCTTGCGCCGCCTGAAGCTTTTGAGAGCTTTGGTGATGAGGACGATGATGGACGTGGAAGCTTGGGGGGCAGCTCAAAAGCGAGCTATGAGCATATTGAAGAAGTGTAGAAGACCGTACTGGTTGGGTTCTCACAAGAGACATCCGCACAGCTGCAGCAGACTGGATATGTCGCGAGAGCTCAGGCTTCAGCCATGTCCGCAAAGTTGTTAGATGTCTACAAGAGTACTGGACGAACCCATCGTGCTGAAGAGCATGCAAATAATGGCTGGTGCCAAGCGAGCCGCCGAGGTCCGTGTACAGGATATGGTTGGACGAGCCGCTGAGTCTGGCAAGACACCACAAATACGGACAGCTATATGAGTGGGTCCAACTCAATCTACAAGCCGGCCCAGTACTGCTGCATCTTGTCCGCGACCCTAACATCATGGTGAAGTGGTCAATTGAGAGGCGTGCGGCGATGAAGGTGGTGTCGTGAGTGATTGACTGCGAATCAAGGCAGTGGAAGTGGTAATAATTGTGCTAGTTTCCACTGCCATGATACGATTACCAGTATGTATTTCCACATTCACTGCGAGCCGGTCAGTTCTTGGTTTGTTGACGATGTTCGTGAGCACATGCTCGAGGAACCATGACTCAGCAGCGGCCCGTCACTAGCGCGGTCTGGAATCATACTTATTCCTCGGCCGCCTTCGCAACCTCTTCCTTCCTCATACTTACCTTCTTCAGAAGAAGTCGCTCACGCATGACTTTCTTCCGTTTGAACCTCCTGCATTGCACAGCGCGGAGAGGATCATTCGAATCTCTCCTTCGGGGGGTGAGTAACTTTCCCTCAACCACCATTTGACCTGAACTGATTTGTTTCCAGCGATTTGAGGGCAATTTTTGATTGTACAACACCCACTCTTTCATCAGTCACCTCAGCATCACCGCTGGGGTCTGGAGAAGGCGCTGCCCTCTCGTCGTTGTGTACATCTGGCTTGAGGCAGACTACACGCGACTGCTGAATGGTTGGCACAGGTGCTCGTTGCTCACGGTGCTCAGCAGTACCAGCACGGTGGCAGTAGTGAGCCGGTGAGAAGAGACATGATGGTATGGCAGTTGGGCATGGATCCGCGAGCGAGACTGCGGCAACAGAAACGCAGACAGAGTCTGCCATCACACCCTGGCCATCGCAGGCTGTATGATTGAAAGGAGAGTAAGCTGGGCGCCGTTGGGCAGCTCGAGGAAGGTGATGCAGGGCGCAGTGACGGCGGCGAGGAGGCAGCGTGTGTATGAGATCACCCTCGGAGGTTTATGCATTCTCGAGGCTCCTTGACGCAGGAGCAGCTACAAGGACAGACAAGAAGGGTCAGACTTAGGTTGGTGCTGTCGAGACTGGCAGTCTCTACAGGTGGCGCGCGACGGAAGGACAAGATACGAGCCTGTAAAATGGCGAGGGTCACAGCAATAACAGCAAGCTCTTCATAACATCTCATTTCTAGCGCTGCCAGCGGAAATTGTCGTACCACAAAAGCATCGAATGAACAGCGCCAGAACACCACGCTTACATCCAGTCATCATGCCTGTCCGCCCATACAAACATCCTCCCAAACAGAGACAGGCTTGCCAACCCATCCAAATCATTTCCAATTACTGCAAACAGATACCCAGAAAAGCCTCACGATCAATACCGCCCTCTCCACGAACATCAAACTCCTCGATCATCGCTCGCAACTCCTCCTCTTGCAACCCTTCACCCAGCTCCCTCGCTACCCTTCTCAGGTCTCCAACCTCGATTCTGCCTTTGTTGTCCGTGTCAAATAACTCGAACGCCCTGAGAATCTCCTCCTGCGGATCGCGTGACACCATCCGTTGCGCGGCTATCAGCTGGAACGCAGCTTCAGGTAACAACAACCGAGCGGGACCGGTGAATGCTGGCCTCGCGTCGGGATGTGCTAGTGGTTGTTGGCGGGCGTTAGACTGGTTGAGAGAGGACGCTGGGATGCCGTGGGTTTGCAGTATGGCGAGGATGTCTGATTTTGGCAAGTCGAAGCCTAGTGCTTTGAGAGCAACCCGGAGTTCGTGGTAGTCGATATGGTGGTCTTTGTCGAGGTCGAAGAGGCCGAACTATCATAATAATCAGCCATGTCCGTATATACATTTCTGCCTTCACTTACTGCCTCATTGATCTCCTCTTTCTGCTCGTCGCTAATCTGCTCTAACGCACTCCGTTCCTCTGCCTCTCTTCGCTCGCGCTCCAACCGCTCCTGCCGTTCTCGTTCTAGTCGTTGTGCCTCTCGTTGCTGTTGTGTTGTGACTGCTGCACCACTTGCTGTGCCCGAAGGACCATATCCTGGGTTCTGTGGTTGTGGTGCTGCGAAAGGTGTTTGTCCTGCGTATGGTGTCCCACCGAACGTGTTCTGGCCGCCTGTGCGGCCTAGACCTGGCGCATATGGGCGGGAGGGGAAGGGCTGGTGGGTAGTCGAGGTCGCCATGGTAGCTTGAGGAAGCTGCGCGGGTCAGAAGGCCGTTGTATGCGAGTTGCGACAATATGTTTGGGCTTCATGCATGCACGCGTCTGAAAGACGCGACTCAATGCACGACACGGGATCGACCGAGCCAGACCTTACACTGCCAAGAGTGTTTGACTTCACTTGCTCGAGAAACACCGAACACTCACCTCCACCTCCACAATTTGTCGATTCTTGTCAGACCTTCATCGACTATCACAAGGTCGGTGCATGTGGCGACGACTGAGCCACCTGACATTGGCCTCCTGATCCGCCTCAGATGTCACGTTCCCAATACGCTACGGCACAAGCGACAAACCGCATGCCTCGGGCGTCGTAGCAAGCTACAGATGAAATATTATGCGCCGTATCTTGCTAGCACACGCTGTGGTTGTGCAAAGATACTTACACGGGCACTAACAAGATTGACCACTCACCTCACAGTTCTGTCTTTCAGCGGCATGGTACTCTTGAGAATCTGAGTGTCCGCCTGTCCAGTCCGATAATTACAATATCTATCATGGTCACTTCACGTATCGCGCACTTTGTTCATTGGACGTGATGGAGCTGACACTTGTAGAAAGGGACGGCTGCCGAGATATGCGACGGAGCAGATCAGGAAAAGCAGACTGTCTCCTGGGCACTTTCTCTTCGAGCGTTGAACTCAGCTTGATAGCGAGTAATGTTGACAATATTCTCAGTGCATTGGACGGCGTTGTTTCACTTCCTATACCGCGCATAGTCACCAGGTCGCACCGTGTTCAGACTTCCCAATGGCCTGTTTCGTAGTCGAACAGACCAGAGCAAGCTGTATGCATGATATGCTGGGTGTTGCCACGTGCAAGAGTATCCTTACGCGCACTTTCGCATTGTTGCTTATACCATCGCCGGAAGGAATGCTTCCGCAAGAGTCAAGGAAACAAATCTAAGTCGGCGTCAGTTCATCATCCCGATGGTGTCAAAGACGATGGCGTAGCCACAGCGAGCGATCATGTGTCAATAGACACTGCTGTCTACGGGATCATGACGGCGTATGCCTTTCTCGGGGCGACAGGTAGGTTTGGTCGACACAAACGGCGAGCCAATTGTTCGAGGGACATATATCTGACCCCACTCCGAAATTACAAGGCTGCGCAGAGACGCTCCCAACCATCGAGAACATAAATACTTACGACTTCTACATTGTCTGCACATTGTCTCGCTAACGACTTCATCTCCAACAACTTCGTCATGCCCACCTCCCGCAGCAAGTGGTGCGCTCGTAGCCACATCAATAAGGAGAGCATTCAAAACCCATTGGATTCCGCTTGGTCAGCAGTCACCAGGTTCTCACTACCATTCCAGCCCGCCTACCTCGACAACGGCTGGTCTGAAGAGCGACTCGCTCCTTACGAAGGATATAAGCACTTATACTGGGAGCGCAAAGAAGCCCACAAGTACTCGAGCACGCCCAACCCGTTCCTCGCTCTTCCGGCAGAAATTAGGAACAAGATCTATGGTTTTGTACTCTATCACGGCGCCATCGAGCTCGCTCCTCTTCACGCTATAGGCAAAAACAATGGAAGACTTCGCATTCACCATATGAAGAGATATAAGCTCGAGATCGTGCCCGGGCTCAAAATGCTGCGTGTTTGCAAGCAGATCAATGCGGAAGCGACGCCTATGTTCTACGGCCAGAACGAATTCCGCTTCAGCAACATTTACGGCTTCGACATCTTCGCACACTTCGCCCGCACCATTGGGAAGAGGAACTTGGCACTCGTGAGGAAGATCACAGAGTGCTACCCGAAACCTTCCTCTCGCCCGGGCATCCGTTCGGATGGTCAGACAGGCCGATCCATAACCGGATTGTGGAATTTCGAGACGGTGATCCGCAAGATGGGCTTGAAGGTCAACACGCACCGGAACGGCAATCCGGCGAGGGGGTGCACGCACGAGAGGACGGCGGACCTCATGAGGTTGGATGGTGGCTTGCAAAAATATAGGTTCGTGATTGCGGAGGAGCATCTAGTTGATCCCGACTTTGATCTTGCTACTGTCGGTGGTCTACTGAGTCACATGAGTTGGACGAAGCTGGCTGGGATCAGGGTCCAGGTTGTTCTGCTGCAGGCTCGCGTTGGATCGTGGGATGTGTTCGATGAGTTCTACGAGCCGAGGCGTCGGAATCATGATGAGCAAGTGGGGCAAATCGTGGACTATCTGTGAGACCTTGGGTGGGAGGTCGTACACGCTACGTACGAGCTCGGACGGTATGAGGTCGGTGAAGATGGTGGCGGGTACAGCGAGAGTATCAGCGGTAACGAAGCAGGCAGTTTCTGGTAGTATGGAGTGGTAGTTAAGATGTACGAGGTGAGCCGCAACGATGTCGTGGAATGCATTCACAACCAGAGCCACCCGTTAGCGGCCGCTTTTTAGAGCAAATTAGAATCCGGTAAGCAGACTCACATCGAGTAGATTACCCGCTCTCTTTTTGATGTTCCTGGCCGGAAGGTATAGAGCTTCTTACAGCCAGTGCCCTGATGCGTCGCGTCGTGGCACACCACTGACTGTGTCCCTCACGGTGAGCCGCACGTGTGGAGTCCACTATCTTGCAACTCGTGTGCACAATTCAGAGAAGCATGTATGGGACAGAACAGGTTCGCATTGGCATTGCATGAAGGGTATGATAATAGATACTTCTGGCTCGTCCTCCTGCATATGCTGCAATCACCCCTGTACAATATTCTTCGAGCACCATTCTCTCACCCCCGCGGCCTCGTGGCTCTCGCTTTCGGCGCTGCTGGGGGCGAGTCGTTTGCTCTAAGTCGGTAGACTAGGAAACTATCCTTGTAATTGTCAGCGTGTGGACAGTAGATCTCGAACCGTGTGCAAGTGCAGATAT
Source organism: Elasticomyces elasticus (assembly GCA_035926095.1). Classification (NCBI taxonomy): domain Eukaryota; kingdom Fungi; phylum Ascomycota; class Dothideomycetes; order Mycosphaerellales; family Teratosphaeriaceae; genus Elasticomyces; species Elasticomyces elasticus. Next base: position 1,310,035 of record JAVRQT010000003.1, read on the forward strand.
GGTTGTGCGTGTCAGAGTCTAATTAATAAGTCTTCGTCGCCCTGAGGCTCGGACATATGCTTGTCTGAAATTGTTCTTTCATCATTGTAGGATAGTGTGAAGAGAGGAGGAGAGGGAGATGTGGGTAGACTGACTTTGATTGTTGATGATGGGTTGTTGTAGAGAGGACGTTGAAGGTTTTTGTGCATCTCGGGTTTACCCCAGACTTCCGCCCCGAGCCGTGGTTCTTGCTGTTTCGATCCAGTCGTGGTGTTTCGGGAGTCTCACACGACATCACTCACGCCTCAAACATCGCCGCTGCTGTCGCCTTTCTATTCTTCTGGACATGTACATTCTTGCGACTACCTTACACCGATAGCAGACCGCCATCTGCTCAATTGAGCGTCCATCCATACCAGCAGGCGGCTGAGGCTGCGTTTCATACCGACGATGGCGTTTCAGGCGCCGGCGAGCGCACACCAGATTGTGACGGAGATGTGGCCCAGCGTGGCTGCCGTGTTTCGGGAGCCGTTGAAGAGTACATCACGACGACCGGTGGCGCAAAGACCTGCACCCGTGAAGCAGGAGAGCACGACGTTGGTGCACCAGGCTGAACGGCCAGCACTGCCAGAGTTCATGGCATCTGTGCCTACATCTCGCCTACAATCGGCAAGACCTACAGCACAACCCATCATGACCGCCAGCAACATCCTCAGCGCAATACCCAAAGGCCACCTCCGCTACGCCTCGCCACTATCCCGCTCTCGCGCCTTCTCAACCAGCACTCGCTTTGGTCCACTCAACCTCCGCACACCACCGCGCACATCGTTCGTCGGCTTCACCCAACAACGCACTCTCTTCGGCTTCTCCACGGGCTCCTCTCCAGCATCCCAGCAATCGAACTCTAGCCAACGCAACCTCCTAGGCCACATGGAAGCCACAGCAAACAACAACCCCACATCGCCCACCGCCCAAAACGCTTTCTACCAGACCCTGCTCCGCGCCAATATGCCCGAGATCCTCGTCGAACGCTACCAGACCGGTCGCTACGCCAGTAACACTGCCTGCGAGAACGCGTATATGCGAGCGTTGGAGCGAATAGGCGCTGCTGAAAGCGGACAAGCTCTTGGTGCCGGTACCGGCATGGCTGCAGGCAAACTTGCGAACGGACAGCAAGGCAGTGCATTGGGTAGTGAGCAACTCCAAGCCATTGGTCAAGCGGTCTCGGCTCGCATGAACGGGAGCTCAGTCGCTATGTCCAACAAAGCCGGCTCTGGCGCACGACACGAACCTCTCTACGTTGTGGTAGACGAGAGCTGGGCTAGCCAGGCATTCAAGTGGTTCCGTTTTGTGGTTATCTGGGGTTTCATCGCCTATGCTTCGCTCGTGGTGTTCAGCACTGTCATTGACATTACTGGCTCCATCAAGAAAGTGACCGGTGGCAAGGACTCCGAAGCCAAGCCCGAACTGCAAAAGACACGCTTCAGCGATGTCCAAGGCTGCGACGAAGCAAAAGAAGAAGTACAAGAACTCGTCGATTTTCTCAAGAACCCCGAAAAGTTCAGCACCCTCGGCGGCAAATTGCCCAAAGGTGTCCTCCTCGTCGGTCCACCCGGTACAGGTAAAACGCTTCTCGCCCGCGCCGTCGCAGGAGAAGCCGGCGTACCCTTCTTCTACATGTCCGGCTCCGAGTTCGATGAGATCTACGTTGGTGTCGGCGCCAAACGCGTTCGAGATCTCTTCACCGCCGCCAAAGCCAAAGCACCAGCTATCATCTTCATCGACGAGTTGGACGCTATTGGTGGCAAACGACAGGAAAGAGATGCCGCGTATGCGAAACAGACTCTCAACCAGCTGCTCACTGAACTCGACGGTTTCGATCAGAATTCTGGCGTGATTATTATTGGCGCTACTAACTTCCCGGAGTCTCTTGATAAAGCTTTGGTTCGCCCGGGCCGTTTTGATCGCAATGTCGATGTTCCTCTCCCGGATGTACGAGGTCGGATCGCAATTCTGAAACATCACCTCAAAGCTATCAAAATCGATTCCTCGGTCGATGCTAGTGAAGTCGCTCGCGGCTGTCCTGGGTTCAGTGGAGCAGAACTGGAAAACGTCGTCAACCAGGCTGCTGTCCGTGCCTCCAAGAACAAAGCCAATGTCGTTGGATTGGAGGATCTAGTCTGGGCAAAGGACAAAGTCATGATGGGTGCCGAGTCGAGGTCAAAAGTCATTCAGCCAAAGGACAAAATCATGACTGCTTACCACGAAGCTGGACACGCATTAGTCGCTATGTTAACCGATGCTTCGACGCCGCTGTACAAGGCTACGATTATGCCGCGCGGGCATGCGTTGGGCATGACGCAGCAGTTGCCGGAGATGGACCGGGTTTCCGAAAGCAAGAAGGAGATGCTTGCGCATATCGATGTGTGCATGGGTGGGAAGATGGCGGAGGAGTTGATTTATGGACCTGATAATGTTACTACGGGGGCTAGTAGTGATATTCAGCAAGCGACTAGTACGGCTAGGCAGATGGTTACGATGGCTGGGATGTCGGAGTTGCTTGGGAATGTGGATTTGAGGAGTGATTATAGTAAGTTGAGTAATCAGACTAAGATGAATATTGAGAATGAAGTCAAGCGGTTGGTTGAGGAGGGGAGGGAGAGGAGTATGAGGCTGCTTGTTGAGAATAAGGAGGGATTGGAGAGGTTGGCGCAGGCTCTTGTGGAGTACGAGACGCTGAATAAAGACGAGATGGAGAGGGTGGTTAGGGGAGAGAAGTTGCCTGAGAAGTTGAAGGTTGATGTTGAGACGCCTGTTAAGTTGCCTGAGGCGGTACTGCCGCTGCTTGGTGGTGGTGGGTCGGCCGGGCAAGGAGGCTCGGGTGGCACGCCGCAGGAAAGTCCGTAGGAGGATCCTTCGGAGAGGAGTAGATGGGGTCTGGAGATGGCGCTGTTGCTGGCTTGAGTAGCCTCCGCCCGGGACTGGGACGTCGGAGGTAGTGGGATGGGTCGGGTGAGCTGATCGTCGCACGACAGTGCTGGAGGCCATGTGACGACGAAGACATCTGCGGACTGGGGTGTGGACTACCGCAACTTCGAGGCTTAGATATGTGGGAGGTGCTTGGACACCGGAACAACTTTTAGAGCATTGCAAAGCGTGGCATTTGCATTGTGTGTAGAGCAGTCGCTGAGTGAGTCCATTTGTATCAAAGCGATAAAGAACATTGCACTGCATATTGTTGATGTGAAGATATCTTCTATAGGTGTTCAAGCGTTGCCAATACTCTTGTTGTAGGTACACGCAGGAGTTCTTAACGGTGGAGAAGAAAGGAGTTGTGAGATGCGGATGCGGCTTAGTCCGATCGCCTGAGAAGGAAGGCACGAGAGATTACAAGTGTTTCGTCCATCCAGCGGAGTCATATCTCAAGGTGTGACGCAAGTCGATTGGGCCATTCACTCAGTAGGAGCAAAGCATATGTGAAAGCACCCCGGCGTTCCTGATTCGCTTCCCAAACTCTGTCAGCTAACGGGTGTCTAGCGTGTCGTTAGCGCGGAAAAATCGTTAGCGTGGCAGATGCAAAAATGCCAAGCGATTTTCATCGAATGAAGGTACACCACAAGATGAAGGAAGGAGGAAGAAGAAGAAAGGATGGACAGCCGTTAGCTTCCGCGGTTGAGCAACCAGTAGGCTCGCTCTTGTGATGTACGTACATGCATCAGCGATGTCGAATTTCTGGTTGTTTGTTGTGCGTGACTACCTCATCACTCAATTCCCGACTGTTACTGGGTCGGTCCTGGATACACGAGATGGTTCACCATCTGGCAGGTTCAAGAGGAGAGGTTGCTTGGTAACTATGCATACCATTTCATGGATCGCAGGCTCAACAATGTAGAAGTGAATTCCTATCAGTAACGCCTTGTGCAATGCCGCTACTCTGTAACGCCTGTCCTGTCCTCGGACCCTCCATGCAACAATATACACAACCCATAGCAGCAGTAACATTTCCGTCTTACTTCCTCTTATGCGGCCCGATGATCTGGGGATAAAAGCGGGAAAGGTGGTAGTTGATGTCGTTCTTTTTCGCTTCGACGGGTTTCTGCACACGGATGTCTCATCAGCAACTCGCAATACCCCAGCCAGTCGTCAAGCGTAAACATCGCCTATCGTGGAGGCCGCAGGGGATCGGGAGACGGGCAAAACGTACCCTTGCATCCATACAAGCCCTCAGACTCTGCTCCAACATCGCGCACCCTGCCGCACTGTGGCCTTGGGAAGCCCAACATCCTATTCATACCGTAGAATCAGCACATCTCCTAGAAAGCCGTCCAAACGCAATCCGATATCCAACATAGCCCCTCGCAGCCTCTATTTTGTCCCCGCGCATCCTCTCCGATTCACACAACCCGATCCTTCCCTATAACCTAGCTTAGAGTAGGATAGATGTAATACGCACCAAGCACACTCCCCATAACCCCCAAACACGGATTCGCATCCGCACGATTCGGCTTCCGGACCCTCAACTTGGGCAGTGGCGGTAATTTGGGCGAAGAAACGGCTTTCGCCAGGTTTTGCGAAGTATTCTTGCCGACGACCATGGCTGCGCTGTACTCAACAAATTGAATAGAATCTCGAATGTTGGTGTCTGATGTCGGCACTCCCGAAGTCCCGCCGACCCCAGATTTCGGTTGTTGTGTTGACGTCTTTCGTCCACGCGACAAACAAATGCGCGATCCAGCACATTGATAGCCGATATGGATACGGATACACCTTCGCAAGAAGACGCGCGGGACACTTTCGATCCTACTGCTTGGGTGGCAGACGACACGACACTGCTTCGGCCGTCTAATTTGCCGATCGCGAGGGTGCAGCGGGCGTGGGAGAGGAAACCTGCGTCGCCGTTGGCGAGAGGGAGGTTTAGAGTGGGTGGCGGGAAGGTGTGGAAGAGAGTGCTAATGCCCAGCAGCAGTGGTACGCGCGATGGTTTGGCGCAAGCAGCGGGGTTTGGTGTTGGGAGCGGACTAGCGAGTCCGCAGTGTCCGACTAAGCGCCTGCGCGTGGATGCTGCAGCAGGCGCGCATGTGTCGAGGTGGGAGGCGAGGCAGAGTCCGGTGCGGAAGATTGTTACGAGGAGCGCGTTGGACGATCGGTTGCTTGAGTTACCCTTATCGTTGGAGGAGGAAGGAGATGGTTTGGTAGAGGACGAGGGTGATGTTACTTACGAGGTGCTTGGTGAGGATGGCAGTGTGCTGGAATTGAGCGAGGAGGGTGCTGAAGCAAGTCACGAATGGTCAGACGTAGATGATGAGGATGAAGGAGCGGAGGTGGTTGATGCTACGGTCATGCAGTCTGGTGATGTCGTGCCCGAATCTCAGCCAGTAGACCCATCATCCTCGTCTGCTTCGTATCGGGAATTGAAGTCAGCTATCTCGGCTCCAGGCACAGGCACACCACTGCGCGAACCACAAACAGCTACAGCCCTTCAAAGTTCATCAGCAGCATACCATAAGCCCGAGGAGAGAAACGCGACATGGACGCCCATAATTGCAAGCGTAGCCGCACAGCTACCGCCAGAATCCATCATCTCGCCTTTTAAACCAGCAACTGCCGTTGAAGAGCACCACAGCCTTCCAGAGGGTTTCGTGACTCCTGCCAAACAGCCGCAGAGACGAAGACTGGGTTCGCGGACTTCGCGGGATGTTGTGGATTCGAGACGAAGAACGCTGTCTGTGCAATTCGCTCCGGAAGTGCCAATGGGCACTACTGTACATGCGGAAGCGGTAAAGGTTGGCGAAGTTGTTGAGGCTGTGGAGGGTGGCGATGAGAGTACAGATGAAATTATGGACAGTGTGGACGCAATGGCAGACCGTGGTAATGGTGCTGAGCGTGCTGATGATGAGCGCTCGGTCCAGCCAATGAGGACTGCACAGGTGTTGCTTGAGGAGCGTGACGGCGACGAAGACATGGTTGCGCCGACCACGACTGCGCAAGCAGAGGTAGATGTGGGTGAGGAGGAGTGGGAGGATGTGGAAGACGAAGCGAGTGAGCCGGTCGCGACAGCTGAGCCATTAGACTCGTTTGATGAGAGCATGCCGGAGCTTTCGATGCTATTGATGGAGGACGATGAGCACACTCCACCACCATCAGGAACTGAAACTGAAACTGCATACACCTCAGATCTTACGATCAGTGAGCCATCAGCAGCGCCAGAACCGGTCCTCTCAATCGAAAATTCGCATGCGGACATGTCGCTCCGCCGTTCACCGCGGCGGAAATCCACGAGCCCCGTCAAGCCGAAAACCACCACATTTGGTGCTGAGAAACCACACCATGTAGCTTTCACGCCACTCCGCCACTTCTCGCCTTTCGTCGATCTCCGCCACACCTCAACAGGCACTCCTGACGACAACTCCACGCCCATGAAAGAAGACGACGATGCAGCCGCAACAAGTCCCATCTCACTACGTGCCTCCTCAGCACTGCCCGAAGAACCGCAGATCCAGCCTCGCCATAGAACTGAGAAGCCGCGGATATCGGACGATACGGCTTTCCTGCACGCTTTTTTGAAACAAGCTGAGGAGAGGAAGGGTAGGGGTGTGAATGAGAGTGGGAGTGGAAACGGAAGGCGTTTGTCCGTCACGGAAAAGGAGTCGGTGTCTAATAGACGAGATTCGGATACCGTGCGACAAGCCTTGGCGAGTTCGCCGCAAGATACGGGGCTACCTGAAATGCTTAGGGAGAGGGACGGTGGTAGTCCTTCGCCCCGGAAACAAGCTGTAGCGCTCGTGGATGCACCTGTTGCCGGGCAAGACGTCAGTGATGCTGCGAAAGACATCCTCGAGGACGCTGCTGAGTTGGCGGAGGGTAGTCGTATGAGGAGGAGTGGGAGGGGTAAGCGGAAACCGCAAGTCTATTCCTCTTCTGCTTCGTCTGGGACTGGTCCGGCCAAGATTAGTATTCGTGGTTTATCTGGTTCCGGGGATGTGGTGAAGAGGGACGAGGTGCCTGTGTTGACGAGGAGTAATACTAAGAAGAATAAGGGTGGGAGTGTGTTGCCTAAGGCTAGGTTGGTGAGACTTGCTCTCGAGACTGTCGCTGAGGCCAGCAGTAATGCTGGTCCTCCTGCGATCTCTGAAGACCACGAGATGGACGATGTAGATGCGGTGGAGAAGGTGGGCAAGAAGAATAAGAAGGGTATGTCCCTCCACTGGGCCGAGGAGCTTGTGTCTTTCTATCAAGGCGGTGAGCGGGAGGTAGAGATGGGTGATGAGGAGGAGGTGGAGGAGGTGAGGATGCCGTGGGAACGAGGCGCGGATTTTGATCCTACGGTTGAGGTTCCGGTGCCGGCTAGCGAGACTCCTAGTAAACCTAAGGGAGGTAAGGTTAGGAAGTTGAAGGCTCCGGCGAGGACGGCTGGTGCGTCTGCGAAGGTGAAAGCGGACGTGGCGAAGGATGAACTCGTGGTTGAGCAGACGGTCGAGAAGCCTGCTGCGATCAAGCCGAGACGATCGCGCATCGCTACGCCTGCTGCGAAGGGAGTGATGAAGGGAGATTTGCTTCCTGCTGATCTTGCTGTTGCACCACTTGCTGCAACATCCTCAGTGAGCGAGGACGCGAAGACAGCTGCTGCACCGCCAAGCAAGAAGCGGACAGCGGGAGTCTCGCGGCTACCGCCACCAAGAACTATCGCAAGTCTGGCTCCCGCACCTATCGCAACAACGTCCTCGATCAACACCGGAGGCAAAGAGAACCTCACTCTCACTTCATCCCCGCCGAAGAAACGTAGCAGAACTACCACCGCCTCAACTGCTCTCTCAGCTGCGAAAGTAGCGAGTGCCCTAGCGCCACCCAAGCTGGACTTTGGCAAGGCGATGACGGACCTTAAACCCAGCACGGCGAGTAGTTTGGACGCGGTCGTGGAGAGCGTGCCTGGACTAGCGAGTCCGGCAAAGAAAGTAGGGAGTCGGAGGGCGGCTATGTTCGGGAGTTCGGTACAGTCTACAAGGGTAGCAGATGCGCCGCCGCCGATGATGAGTCTAAGTAGTCCGGCGAAGAAGAGGGGTGGGAGGAGGTTGGGGGGTTGATTACTTGTATGTGTATGCGGCGGACGTCTTATTGGATGAGGGTCATGAGGTATGGTTCTTGAGGACAATGTAGTAATGTCGAAACGTTATTATCGTACTCTCCTACAGAGCAAATCTGCTTGTTCGGATATCGCCCTTTTGAAGGGCTCGTAACTCATAGGTCCTCGGGCAGTGCCCATTCATCAAAATAAGGTCTCCATCTCCCTATAACTAGCCCGGTCGAGCACATCAAGCCCTGTTTGCCGCCGCCAGACGACCCATCTCATGCTCAATCTCCTCATCTTCATCATCCTCATCGTACGCGCGAAACCGACGAAAGCACGTCCACCGCAACATCTTCCACACTCTGGCGCAACCCCTCTCCTTGCCCTCGTGAAGTGCGCAGCGCCAGCACCGTGTCCGTCGCATGCGGTGGTGCCACGTGCCTTTCGCACGTGTCAGTGCTTGGAGACGTGTCTCCCCAGGAAGCTGATCTGGAGTGTCAGAAACGGCGAAGTCGATGGCTGATGGGCTGGCCGCGGACTGTGCTTGTGTTTGCGGCACAGGAGGCGGGTCTTCCTGCGGCGGAGGGAAGTTGGCGCCGTGGTGATGACTATGTGATTGGTCCTGATCTCTGTCGGACGAATGCTCGCCGTGCTGACCGCGGTGGTGTCCGTCGAGCTGGGGGATACTTGGGATGATCGTAGGTTGCTTTTTTTCCTTCGCCAGATGTGATGCGAGCTTGTGTCGGCACAGACGGCCGCAGGAGGTTATGGTCACTGGCACAATTGGTGCTTCGACGTTCTCGGCAATTGGAGGTCTCGATGTGACGGAACGTGGCGTAGACGTGCGTGTAGCGTGAGTGTCCACTGTTTCTTGCCCATCTGGTGAGGCGAGGAATCGTGCACGAGACGGTGGTGGTGACAAGTTCTCAGCAACGTTGCTTGATGCGCTGAAGTACCGACTGCTGCTCGTTTGACCACTTGCCACTCTGGGCACTTCCGAGGGTCTTACCTAAAGCCATGGGTGTAAGGGTCAGCGATATCTAGCACAGTACACAAGAACTCGGTCTGTCAGCGAGACATCTCTCTCGACTTGACCGAGGACAGCAAGCTGTTACCAATGGCCGCAGCTCGTGGACACTCGGCGGTCTTGAGAAATGTTGCACGCATCCGAGGGGTACACCTATCAGTCTACTTACTGGTCGTGAAGATGGCGGAGAGGGAAACGCTGCGAGAAGGTCTACCGTCCTTATCGTGCTGTTGGGATAAGGAGTCGTGCGTCCGGATGTCGCTTCGCCCACTGTCCACTTGGCTCTCTGCTGGCACTGAGGCAAAGAGACCGACCTTCCACTACCACTTGCATCCGCCGCCCGAGCTGCTCGCTCCGGCGTCACAGGCAAGGCATTGCCGTTCAGCGCACTTAACGTTCTGCTGGCTGCTGGAGCAGTTGCAAATGGATGAGTTCGAAGGTCTCCGTACCGTGCGGTAGCATGTCCGCTCGGTGGTGGCCGCCAGACTTGTGGTCGAGGTGTTTGCTGAGACTGACGTCCGTGCCGCTGCAAGAAGTCGCGCAGTCCAACATTGCCATCTCTAAGACCTCTTATGTCGTCAAGGAGTGATGGTCTCCTCTGTATTGGTGCTCTTTGTGCCGGATCTCGAGACCATCGGGGGACGCCTTCCGGAGTTGGCACACGCATAGGAGGATCGTACGGTGGCTCCGCCGGTCTGGGAGCCGAGCGATGTGGTGAGATCTCATCGCTACTGTGCACGGTCGACGACTAGCCTGCCGAGTTGACCTGCGAAGTGCCCCTTTGGTGAAGCCGGAGCAGGGCATTCTCGTCCAACGAGAAGTATTTCAGGCCCCTCGGTGTTGCTCTGCTCGCTTTGCATGGACTACCAAGCCGGGTAGGTTGCTTACTAGCACTGCGGCACGAAGGCGTGGTATCGGTTGTGGTGTGCTCCATGATGCTGTACAGTGGTGTGCCGACCATGTAGGACTCAGTATCATCAGAAACCGCCAAGGCTGATGGACTGCCTTCCGTTGTGCCGGGAACCGAAATCATTACTGGTCGTGGTCTGTTGTTGCAGTCTGCAGGAGATTCCTTGAGCTTCCCTGCTTGATACCGATCGGCAATAGTTGACGATTCGATGAGATCTGCCTGCAGCCCGTCAGGATCTGCAGAAGCCGCATAAGATGCGGCACACGAGTGTGACAAGATCCACCAATAGTCGACGCTTCTCCGTTTCTCATTGTGATATTTCTGTTGCCATGCTCATTAGTATTGCACTTGAGTGTGTATTGCTGATTGTCCGAAAGACCAAGAAAAGAGCGTGTACAAGCCAAGAAGGGGACAGCTTAGCAGTCATTACCCTGAGGTTTTCTGGCAACAACGCTCACGGTGGATCAACATCGCGACTTCTGCATCACGACCACTAATGCATGGATTTGCTTGTAACAGGACCCCGTAAGACGCCGCACTTCCAGGAATACTTGTCACCTACCAATTTCCCTTCCCGGCCCCTTCTTCTATGTCATATGCATCTCACTATACGAGTATACGAGGTACCCATACAACAACCCAGCCCCACCGCACCTGCCATGCAGAGGTGTTGACATATGCAGACGCTGCATTGGCGTGCGATGAACATTGAGAGTCGTTTATCCACGTCACAGTGCGGCGCCGGTCGTGACAATCAGGAGACAAGTCATGGTCGTCCGATGAGTTGCAGGCGACTCTGAGCTCTGCGCCCCAGTGTATTCCGTGAACGCAAGGCGCATCGCAAGCTCTGACGAACACGGCCGTGCCTTGATTACTGCTCGATGGAGGAAAAGCTAAATTCAAGGCTCAGTTCTGAAGGTTCTCTCGCATCACAAAGGTGGTGTACATATCATGGCTTCTCCAGGGCGAGCGAGCTTGCCAACCACTAGCCACCGTCCCGCCGGAACACATACTGCCCCGCTCCGGACATTGACTCGCGCCGGACGTGGGATGTTTCGCTCATCGATACTTTCTGCACGAGCGGCATGTTTGACGACGAACAGCGCACGCAGCATGTAGCGCTAAGTTTTGCTGGAGTGGGCCAAGATTGACGAATGAACAGCAGTGTACGCTGGACCCGCAGTTCGAAGGCGGCGGTAGCCTGCGGCGTTATGTGGACTAGCTGGTACTTGGCGTGCAGCTCGGCGGAGTGCGTGCCTTCGAGGAATCGAATCCCGCCACGGTCCGCAACGGTTCGCCAAAGAGTGTCGCTTCCACTGTCAAAGGATGCAGCATTCTAGTTTGCATGCAGGGTAGGGTTCGCGTAGGAAGGAGCGAGTTTCCGCTTCTCGTGCTACTCATGAGATGTTGTCTACCAGTCGGGTGGGCTTGGCTGCCGTCTGCAGACTATATGAGAACGGTCAGCACTCTGCTTGCAGTGTTCGGCACGCAGACCCGCAGTGTGCAGACGCAGCCGTTCCACAGCGACTAGACTCGTATGCGACCAGGCTGTTTTACCAACAAGAGACCACAACTTTCTAGATTTGCCATTACTTAGGTTGGGAGCCTCTTTGATGTGGCCAAGGCCGGACTGATCAAGCTTCTTTGGCAGTACTGGCCATCAGAACTTGGTGTCTGACAGTTCAGTACCCTGCCTCCGGTACGTGAATCGTGTCGCTAGTCCAGTGTTGGCCAGCTGTCCGACGTTCGCAGCCTCTGCCACGTCCACAGCTACGTACGGGTGCTGGGTAGTCCTCGTATCTCCGAGCAGTCCCTTGCCAATTGCGTGGTAAGGTCGACATCAAGGCCTATAAGCGGTGGGGATGCACCCAGTGCTACAGTATACAGTATGTGAGACTCCACGCCTTGCTCTCTTGGAGAAGGTCACTCTCCGCCGTATGAACGTGCTAGGTTGATCCCTCGTCGCATCATGGGTGCTTTGCGACTCGGTGGCAGGGTCAGCCTGTGGTTTCGCCGTGAGGTCTTGGACCGGTATATGTTGCCAGGTACCGATGTCGTCGAGATACGCCTCCCGTTACACAACCTATCCGAAAGTATAGCGCACGTGGCAGCCCGGAGGGTCAGTTAGGGCTCTTCGGTTGTCTTCCGATGAGGAAGCACGGACTCAATTTCCTTCTTCCTCGCCTAGTCGTCCGCCTTTCGTTAGAAACTTTGGAAGCTGAACTTATCAGCCTGTTTCGTCGGCTATGGCGGTCGTCGGCATCTCGTTGTGCCATCCCACAAGGCGTGACTGACGACGCACAAGCTGCCGTCATTTACAAAAGCGGTTCTTGCAGAGCCAAAGAACAAACCAGCCTGGATGTGCTGTATGTTGCCATGGCGGCCTACACAGCGCGATCGTTCTGGCGAGTCAGTTGTCACTGGCGGAATGTTCCACATCCACTCTAGATCGGTAGCAAATATTGGAGGACGTCCGGCGTAACCCGGTTCGCACGCTAGTAAGGCAACGCATATTAAAGAATGGTAGCTTGTTTGAGCAGCTTCGCTTACAGTTACAGTTGGACTCTGCAGGACTCGCAGCGGTGAAGGCAGTCGAGTTCGTCCAATAGTGCCCTCACCGGACTTCACGCCGACCTGTGGGAGGCAGCAAATTGGAGAACAACCTGTGCTGTGACACAGTCTGGAACATTGCCTCGTATGGATGAGACAGCAGCGCTTCGTGTAAAGCTCTCGCCAGGACCTATGGCCGAGCCAGTCAGATTATGCCGCGGCCTGCAGAAAGGACGCCATCATGCACGCGAAAACGTGGCAGCCACCAAGGATGCAGACGCGCTAGAATGGTGGCTTTCCACCTTTATGCCGGAGCTACATCAGTCACGCACGCATCATTGATTGCACGCTCTCCGTAGCAATGATATGCAATTCCAACCTGGTAATAAACCTTCTTGTTCATCGTCCCCTCAAGACCAGATCGGTCGCTCCCAGATCTGGCGCTCTCCAGCAAACCACAGTCACCAAGGTTGGCATGTAGCCTCACAAGCTTCTCGGCAATAATGGCTACATCGTATACCGCAGAAGGATGTGGGCCACAGGTCACGAGTCAAAGCAAGCTATCTTCGCCGGACCGCATCGCGGTAGGAAGCCGCAAACGGTCGTAACGGCAGGGAAGCTGGTTGTATCCCTCCACGCTTTCGCCCGGCCCTGGCCCGCTGACCACCACGAGATTATGGCATTCGGCTTCGTCGCCGACCACGCTTGTAACGCCCGTTTGCTTCATGCATCACACAACACGTTGTGGTGGATGCTTCGGGTGTGTTGCAGCTGTCGACTCAAGGTAACACGTATTTACTGTCGGAGATATTGCTTCTACCCGCGGAAGATCAGACCACACACAGTCCAAGCTGGTTGACGTGCGCTAGCTTCGAATAAACGCTGCCCGACCCTCTGTACCTGAACCGCGACTAGGGTTCTATATTGCAGTGCCCTCCAAGCTAATAAGTTCGGTCCTGGCTCTCGGCTTACACATCCTCCGTACTTATCTTCACTTGTCCTGCTGTTCTCTGTTCATCCGAACTCTATCCCACGTACACTCGGCCTTGGAGAACTCTCAGCTGCGGCCGTTGACAAGCCCCAAATTGAGTTCACTCGTCAGCTCGGCACTTCTTAGATCCCGCAACAAGGTGCGGCGTTCTGCGATGGCACCGGCCCGTCAGGCATTGGCTCAGAGCGAGTCTAAAGCTAGATTCTTTGAGCGTCTTGGCCTGGACGACGGCAATGAAGTACACCGCCGAATCTATGCGATGATGAAGGTGAGCAGGCGTTCAGCAGACTTCACGCCCAGACCCGCTGACCATTTACGCAGGAGGAGGCTGTAGAGGCTCGTAGGCGGTTGACAGAGAATCGCGAGGCGCTGCTGGTGGAGCTCAGACATTCTGGATTGGAGCCTCCTTTCAGCCATGCCCACATCAGCGAGACCTTCATCCACCGAGAAATCCTCCAGATATACTACAACGCCCGCGCAGAGACCAGAGCGATTTATGACCTAGGTCATGACAGAGAGCGCGTGGAGGAGGAGAATTGGGTTATCAGGTGGATGCTCTGGCATGTGTTCCGGTATCGCGACAACCGCAACAGGAACCGCAGAGGGCCATCAAGTGGCAGTCCTGGAGACGACGACGACGACGATGACACTGAATCTGGAGACGGCGCAGCAAGCGCTGGAGGCTCTTCGACAAAATGTAAGTCGGCGCCCAGATGAGATGCAGGCGCGCTGGCTCAAGTGCACTTACTGACTTTGCATCAAGCTCCTTCGGATCTAGCATCACACAGAGGAGGATACTGGGACCCGGTGAGGAACGGCTGATACTGGCCGAATCGCTTCGCTCATGGTTCGACGCAATGCCCCGCAAGCAAATGGCAACAAAGTGACACATGAGACTCCAGTGGTTATAGCTCGTTCGCATGCGTATCCAGCGACGGTCAGGAATAGGTCGTGGATATGACTATTACAAGAGGAATGTGGTGTGGGTGCAACATATCCGGAGCAACCAGCAATATCCTCGCGGGGCACACATGCGTCGGCGTACTCTCCACGAAGGCGCTCTGTGGTTTCAAAGCTGTGGTCAAAAGAGGGAACCTGGCTAGAACCCTACGACCTTCGATCCGGGCCACAAGACTATTGGTAATTCCAACCACGCCATGCAGGGAAGCCACCAAGTCAAGGTCGCTTATAACCGCAGCTTCCACGGGCCCGCAAAGGTGGCATTGCAGTGTACACGCAAGCGAGCTGCAAGCTGTAGCTTCCAATAGCCAGATCGATCGATCGTGTACAGGGTGTGGATAGAGCTACGGCAATTGAAAGATGTCTGGTTGCCGGTCGATTGTATACATACATGTACGCCAAGGTCGCATTGCATCAAGTCCATCGAAGAGCATGTGAAGTGAAAGTGGAGTCTCGGGCCGCTCTTGGCCGTTCCAGTGTTCTAGAACGACGACGATCAGCTTTGCTACATGAGATAGATGAGTCTCGACACCGTAGGCTTTCACTACGAGATGTAAAGATGTAGAAGGGAAATCGACTACCGACGATGAGCCCCGGGGAGGTATAATTACAAGTTCATCGCTCAAGACTCCCATGCACAGACCGAACAGCGATGGACAAGCAACTCAGGGAAAAGATACAGTCAGAGAAAAGCAGATAACAACCTGGTTGGTTTTGCGCGCTAGTACAGAAGCATGGTGCCGCCTTACCGACAGCAACAGTCGAGGAAATGGTATCTCGCTGCTTTACTAGATAGATGCCATTATTCCATCACAGCCGCGCCGGCAACGACTCATTTCTTTAACCCTTGCAGCCATCTCAATCAATGCTCCCATCTCATTTAGACGCAAACAGATCCTGCCAGAACTGCTTGAAGCCATACTGCGGCTTGCGGTCATCGTACACATGCGAGGCTCGATCCATCCCGAACTTGTCCAAGACCCCACCCGGAGTATGCCCAATGACCTCAACGTTTCGGATCTTCGGTGCCAGTGCTCGCTCACGTATGGCACCGGCAACAGTAGGCGCCACGTCCGCGAAGCAGTTCCGCAGCTCGCGATCCAGTGAAAAGTACGGCTTCTTGGCGAGTTGAGGGGCCATGAGGTTGTACGAGCGCGTCAGACTGTTGAGATTGTCCACCGCAAGTCGCAGGTATGAGCCTTCTGTCTGCTCCCATTGTGAGTCTCTGAAGGGCGAGACGGTCGGCTGTCGGGGTGCAACCGGGATGGCAGATGCTTCGGGCTGTTCGGCAGTGACCTTGACCACAGCCTCTGGCGGTTTGAGATTGCCGTAATCATCAAACTTCTGCTCGAGGACTTCGATCTCAGTCTCCGGCGATTCACTAGATGCGGACTCTGACTTGAGTCCTCCCGATAGTGTGATTTGAGAAACATGGCCGCTGTCATCCACAGCATTCAACTGTTCGGTCTTCTTGGCGCGTGGATTCATGACACTCTCGGCGAAAGCATACTCGTCAGCAAGTCTCATCTGGTGCTCAAGAGAGCCTCCTTTGCTAGCGATCGATCTCGAGACATGGCGCCTCCAGTCTGCTCTCAGTCTGCTGCGGAATCTCGTTGCAGTTGAGACGACTTCTTGCTGCTTCTCGATCCATGGCGGAACGATTTCTTGCTTTTGTATCATCTTGTTCATAAAATATTCGGTCGTGTCGAGAAACGGATTGCTTGCGTTGTAGTCCCTCACAATCTCCTTGCCACGCGGAAGATTCTTGAACTGACCTCGTGCGATGGCGTCCTCTATGCGCTCGTTCGCTAGCGAATTCAGTCCTTGGATTGTTGCAGGTACTTGTCGTGCATCGGCTCGAAACCGAGCTTTCATGTCCTCTCGCATCCTCTTGCGTTCCTTCTCGGTCAGGCTTGGGTCTTTCGACGTAGCATACCTAAAAGCAATGGGTGGCAGGGTTAGCGGATGTCTACAAAGTTGAACAGGCTTAACCTGGCCGCGAGACATCTCTGTCTAAGTCCGTCGAGATGACGAGCTATGGCACAAGACCGCAGCTCGCAGACACTCGCCAATCTCGAGACGGCACGTCTCCGAGGGTACACCCAGGGTTTTGCTTACACTGAAGTCTTGTCTCGCGCATTAGCTAGCCTTACACCCGTCCCAGTTCCTCCCTTGGTGCTCGACCTGCCCGTATCCACTTTTGTAGGCATACGTACGCCAGGTATCCGAGAGGGCACTCTCAA
The DNA here is from genome assembly GCA_035926095.1 of Elasticomyces elasticus. Taxonomy (NCBI): domain Eukaryota; kingdom Fungi; phylum Ascomycota; class Dothideomycetes; order Mycosphaerellales; family Teratosphaeriaceae; genus Elasticomyces; species Elasticomyces elasticus. The sequence goes on from JAVRQT010000003.1 coordinate 1,326,760, forward strand.
TGGTTTGTGCGCATCGTTGAGCATCCGGAGGGCGGCATCTGACACACTCTCGGTGCCCGTCCATATCTCACCCGCAGCCATGGCCCTTGTTCCTTGACCAGCACTGCTCGGGACGCTCACCTGAGCGAATGCATTTGTATTCTCACTTCGAAAGGTCGCATTGGCAATCTTCTCCTCCAACCGTCTCTTCAGATCCTCGCCAAAACCTGCTTCTTCGACAGCCTTGACTGCACTCTTGCCACCGGATTCGAGAGTCTCTTCACTCATCTGCTCCAAACGTCTCGACATCGCTCCTCTGTCGCCATCCACTCTGCCATCGTCGCCATTGCTTCTTTCTTCCGGTGGCGAATGTGCGTTCGAGGCGAAGCGAGCATGTTGCGTCCGTACCCTAGGTCGCAAGCAGCGAGCGCAGATGTACGGGTTGGCTCTCGTGGCTCCTGGCATCCAGCAATTGTACGGACGAACTTGTTGCACCTTTGACGAGCTCGAAGATCGACCGAATGGCCGTTGATGTCATGGGCGTTCCTTCGAGTTTAAGCACGCAGCGGGAGGACTTCGGCGCTGTCTAACTCGATAAGCCATGACTTATCTCACCTTTTGCCGCATCAAGCTGTAATACGCTAGGATAAATAAATAGACCACCGTCTTATCTTGTTATGGACTGTTATTCCTCCGATCCTCAATGCGAGCGGGGCGACCTCACTCCTTCAGGCCACCAGCGACGTCGCAACCACCACCTCTTTAGCTCAAGCTGAAGTCCCGCAGTATGTGGCGCTGGTTGGAATCCTTCCAGCCTGCGCGTGCGAAACGATTTCAGGACACGGTGGAGTGTCCCGACGGGCTAACACAATGGCTGTGGATAAAACCTACGCCCGTGTACGCTATTCATCCCACGTACACTACCGCGACGTGAAAATCGACAGATCAACGTAAGTATATCTAGTTGCTTCCTGTCTGCTCATATCACATCACAACCACAGCTTCAGCGACGGCAACGAACAGAATACTAATCTCTCAGATATACCAGACAATACAATCAGCCAACCTGTCAGACGCCAAGCACCCAAGACCGAACAGCAACAATGCCTTCCACACCGATTCGCAAGGTCGTGATCCCGGTCTACGGGCCTGAGTTGGAGAACGTTCAGGTTGTCTCATCCACAATCGATGATCCGACCCATGATCATGTCCAAGTTCGCGTCATCTACAGCGGCTTCTCTGGTATGATATCCTGCAGACTCTCGCAAATTGTGTGCTAATTACAGCAGGCACCGATGTCAACATGAGATTAGGCCGCTATCCCATGCAGAAATCCACCTCTCTTCAAAACCCCGTAACTCCAGGGTACTGCCTTGTCGGTACGATCGAGAAGAACGGTTCCGGCAGCAAAAAGTTCAAAGCTGGTGACATGGTCGCCTGTCTCACGGTCTACGACGCTGAAGCCGAGCTGTGCAATGTTCCCGAAAAGTACTTGGTATCCGTACCAAAAGGCGTGGACCTGCAGAAAGCATGTGCACTCATCATCGACTGGACTACGGCCTACGGAATGGTGATGCATGTTGGCAACGTCCACAAGGGTCAGAAAGTGTTCGTCCATGGTATGAGTGGCGCGGTGGGCTACGCCGTAGGTATGCTCTGCCAGCTCCAGGGAGCCGAAGTCTTCGGCACAGCTTCGCAACGCAATCACGAGACCATCAAAGGCCTAGGCTGGACACCGTACGATTACAACAACAAGTATTGGATGCAAGCCATGAAGGGCATGGGAGGAGCAGATGTTGTCTTCGATCCTCTCGGCTTTGAATCCTGGGACGAATCTTACAGCGTCTTGTCCTCGAATCATGGCCTCTTGATCGGATATGGAGGCAACCTGGCGACACTGAATGACCAGCCTTCTCGTGGCGTGCTCTTCCCGACCATCAAACTGCTTTCACGCAACATGATGTGTCCCGTAGTGCACAAGAACACCAGGTTCTACTATATCACACGGGACGACAAGACGTTTCTACCGGACTTGCAGTCGCTGTTCTATCTGTTGTCTGACAACAAGATCGACGTACGCATCAAGGCGGTATATGATATGGAGGATGTGCAGGAGGCGCACAAGAGTTGGGGCAAGACCGGAAGTATCGGCAGTATGTTGATGAAGGTCGCGCGCGATGTGTGATTTATTGGGTGCATGTGCTGGAAGGCTTTCAAGGCGCGATTGAACCGTTTGTTTGACTTTCTAGAGTCATGATCAAGAGTGGAGGTTGCATTGCTTGGCGTCGACTGCAGAGTAGGTCAAATTATCACGATTGTAATCGTGTTTGTGGCCGTATATTCTCGCTCTCCTCCTGCGTCAGCTCCACCCCCAGGAATTCTTTGAGCGCCTCTACTCTCTCTTTCTCGGTGTTCAGCTCTCTCAGTACCTTTTTCTTGCCACCGACCTGAACGATTGTGAGTATAATCGTTAGCAGATGTGTCAGACATACAAGGGCTTCTACTAATGGGAAGCTTACATTCGGTCCCCTAGTCCTTCTTACTTTGTCGCCCCCCAACGTTACATCGCCGACGATCTTTTCCTCGGCTTCGTCCATTTCCATCTTGATACACAGCACCATAGATGTGAAGAATGATTTGGGGTTGTTCGAGGTGAAGTAAGACATCATCTCGTAGTCTTGCGGCAAGAACTCGGTCTCGGTAAAGCAATAGACAGGCACCCATTCGCCTTCGCTTACAAGCTTGCTGCTACTTGATGTACCTTTGGGCTGAAAGCAAGCATCATAACACCACAGCTTCTGCGCATCCTCGTCCTTCGCAGCAGCATGCTCGGGTATGCTTCGCCACTGCAGACGAATCCGTCGTGGTGCAATACTCTCACACTCGTAACCATCTTGCAGCGGATACGGAATATTAGGTCCCATCGGTCCGTTACCTACATCAACCACCCACCACTGCCCCTCGATCCGCACCAGATTCAGCATGTGGTTAAAACCATCGTACGTATTACCCTGTTTCTCGCGAGTTTCGGCGTCTGGACTCATCATCCGGCTCACTCTGCCAGCGCAGTTCCGGACTTCGTAGCCTATGGACCGTAAGACTGTGCCGAAGAAGCCATTGTGTTCCATACAACGACCGCCGCGGCCGTATTTAAGACCTCGTTCTGCGAACCTGACATAAAGGTCGTCCATGTTGAGGGTGATGGTCTTGTGCGCCGAGTACTGAATTTCCAAGTTCTCGAATGGGACGTTGCAGACATGGTAGCGGACTAGAGCTTGCAGGAGCGGAAGGCCGTGGTCTTTGGTAGGCGCGAGACTTGCATCGGAGTGCACTGGTGAGTCTAAGTACTTTTGAGGCAACTTGATTCTTTTGAAGTAGGTCTGCAACTGATCTTTGCTGTACTTCGGTCTCTCGTCCGGATCGATGGTCATCTGCGTCTGCTTTAGACTAGGAGTGGCGTGTGCCATAGTGAAGGCGTCTAGATGTTGTTCAGGCCACTTGTATCAGTGTAGCAAATCGTTCAGTGTCTGCAGGTTGCTCGATCACTGCACAGCTTGAACCCTGCATATCGAGCTGGCGACTCGACGAGCCGACCTCGACTCTCTTCGCCTATCTCGATGTCAGTGCTGCGTTGGGCCTTTCGGCAATCAAAGCATAACACGCACAAAAGAACAACAGCAATTGCCATACACTGGTAAGTATGGTCCAACCAATCGTACATTATTCATCTTACATACCCAACTCTACGCTGCCGTACCGACCTCCTTCATCTGCGCCTCCAGCGCCCGTCGATACGCCTGACTAGCTACCTTGATGGCCTCGACCGTCGGCCGTACCATCTGATCGACGACCTTCTTCCCACCACCCACAGCACTATCATCGATTCTCCGCTTCTTTCCCGTCCGCTGGAAATACTCCTTGACTTGCAACCTCATCTTTTCCAATCGCTCCTCCCGTTCTTTCTCAGCTTGCGCACCAACAGCATTGATACGATCTAGCGAGCGGTCGAGGGTGGCGACCAGCCCGGTAAGCTCGTTGACGCGGGAGCTGTCTCCCGAGAGAAAGAGAGTCCAGAAGTAGTGTAAGAATTCCGTCGTGGTGTTGTGGGTCATGGTCAAAGTGTCGAAAACAGTCTGACTCAGACCATTGAGGCTGTGGGCGTCGGAAGAAGCGTTGCGCCGTCGTTGTGAGATGGAAGAGATGATAGATGTGGAGGCGTCGGCAAGCGAAGCTTGAGAGCCAATGCGAACCTTCTTGGTCTTTGCACCGTTCGTGTGACCGTTTGACCCATCGTCCATGTCCTCGTCTTCGTCCTCATCTTCGTCGACGCCAATCACACGATCAAGCTTGAGCGTGCCCTGCTCGTCACTACCGAAGTTGACCGGTTGCACATCGTCCCGCAACGACGTTATGACTGCTGATGGGTCTTGCTTGGCATATAATCGTGCATCGGCTGATAGATCATCATCGTCCTGCGCGTGAGTGTAGCGTTGCTGCTCTCGCACATTCAGCACAACACGATTATCCGAATCCTGCATCGCCAGATCCCGCAACTGCAGCTGATCAAAGGTTTCTTCGTCCATGCCGATCGGTGCATGAGCCTCGCCATCTTCTGGCGCCACATGACTGAGCAGCTTCTCGCTCATCTGGTTTAGCAAATGTAGGATTGGCTTATCGTGGCGGCCAGCCTTCATGGTAAATTCGCCTTCCAAGCGGAACTTCGTGTTCTGCTCGTTACCTTCCAGATCGATGGTGCGCGGGATGAACGCTAGCGACGCTGGCCCCATAGCTTGTTGGTAATCGAGATACTTGTCCAGCACAGGGTCAGCCGGGTCTTTTTCAGGCTCGATCTCCATGCCTTTTAGCTTCTTCAGTAAGCGCGAAGCAAAGAAGCGCGACCAGAACGTCGGCGGGTCAGGAAAAGGCTTCGGCAAGAGTTCGTTGAATGCCACAGCAACCACGGGATATTGTTTGAAGATGAGAGCAATCTGCTCTTTGGTCATATTGAGCGTCTTGATCGGCTCGTCGTTGACGATCGTGGTTGTGTACTTGATTTCGGGTAGCACGTTGTACTCGCTTACATTCTGCGCCGTCTCCATTGCGTGTGCGCGCAGAAGATGCAGACGAGTTGACCAGAATTGCGCCGTGAACTGCGGAACTGTGACTGAGTCCGGCTTGTCGCTCAAAGCTCTTGTGAAGCGGTCATTCAATACCCCGTTGGATACCAGGAGGGAACGTTGGAGTTTGAAGTCGGACTTCAGTCTGCTGTCGTCGTACCATCCTTCGTCTTGCGGTTTTGCGGACACAGCTTTGGCCATCGTCAACGCACCACTCTGGTTCGCCGCACCCTCGCCATTATTCTGCGCAGCTCGCGGTGCGCTTGGTAGGGATGTACCAGCTTTCAACGCAGCTATCGCATCTCTCAGGGTATCTGTGACCGCTACCTGCTCCTTTCTCGCCGCGTCCTTGCTCGTGAAATTGAAGACATAGCTTTCCTCCTTGACGAAGACCTTCAACGCGACCTTTGCGCTCGCCTCGCCTGTTTGCTGTAAATTCGTGATATCCGCAACGGGGATGGTGACGGCGGGTGATGCGCCTGGTGGTGCTGATGGAGTCCAGAAGAGGTACTTCGTGTCATCGCCGACAGTGAGTGAGCCATCCTTCTTTTTGTAGACGACCGACGTCTTTGCAGGAGGCATGGTACTTTTGTGATGCGCGACGTTGCGCCGGCTTTGTCTCCGAATCGCTCGATTTGGTCGAGCTCACTTCACCTCCTCCAACATCATGAACTGGTCACTGTTACAAGAGCATGGAGCATCGATAGGACACTACGAGTGCAAGAGTTGTGTCAAGATACCCGATTGCGCATTGTCGCATGATGCACCCAAGGCGTGGAGGATTATTACCGGCTTCTCCCAGGGTTCTCAAGGTCCTGAGCAATTACGGCGGCCGAACTCATACTGAAGGCAGCTCGCATCTATAAGGCCGTCAGATAAGCCATCACAAGGGCTACAAACCTGCGAGCCTCATTGCCAACAAAGCAGAGTTTCCTCAGAGTCGGCAACGACTTGATTCCTTGACCCTTGCAGTTTCTTCTTCCTCCAACATCACAAACTGGTCACTGTAACAAGACGAGGAAGCATTGTTCAGATTATACATGGACAATAGTTACGACTCTGAATACCACTGGTTTACAGGGAGAAAAGGCAAATACGGAATATCACAACGGGAGCGGCAGCTATTGACCATGTCTGCGATGCGCGTGAGACATGCTCTGAGCACCTCAGACATGAGGGTACACATGAATACCTGTTTTAAGCTACCTTCACCTCCCTAGGCACAATGAGCCGCTCCAAGTACTCCACAATCAGTTCGAAACGGTCCATTCCTGACACATGGCCAATCAGACCGTCTGGGCGAAGCACAATAAGAGGAGACAATCGTCAAAGTATGAACAGTACCATTTTGATTACAATGAACCGCTGCAGGAGTGCTCTGACTGTGTCTCCGTACGAGAGGTAGATATCAGCTTATGCTGGCCAGCATAAGAGCCACATCTCGTCGTGAAGCCAATGTTCCAGCGCACGTCTGGTGCCCGTACCTGCTCGACTCGACGCCTACGGTTCCCCAATCTCGAAGGACTACCTCAGGGCCTGATCAAGACAGAGCGAACCTTGGGCTCGCAACACGTATCTCGGGATCCTAATACAATGCCCTTGATGGCGTCCCTTTGTGCCTCGAACAATCTACAGCACGTGAATTGCACAGAGAAGAGGCTGTGCCCCATATCGCGGACCTCAACCTGGCCCGAGCACTGCCTTGTCGATACACTGCATGTCCGTCTGGTGCTCGCAACAATGAGTACAGGGACAATGGTGTTGTCCTGGGCCTCGAATTCACCTCATAACCAGGTGTTTCATGGGTGCTGTAAGTCTGATGTCTTTACTTTTCTCCCATCAGGTCAATCTGTACTCTCCACATCCATCCTCTGTCTCGATCCAGTCTCTCAACAGCTTCGACTATCTTACCACCACTTGACGTGTCTCATTTCTACCTACGAACCCCGAGACCAACCGAATCTCAGAGCATGGCGACAGCAGGTCTGTTCTCCGTACTCGACACGATCACCGTGGAACTTCCAAGGCTCAGGACCAACGCACAACACCACTCCTTGTCCGAGATAGGCCAGGAACTCGCGGATGCAGTTGGATTCATTAGCGACAAGGAGCAGTCGCTGCGGTCCACTGTACTATCTCTTAACACTAGATTCGGTTTCCACATTCGACGGAATCCACGATCCAAGATATTCTCTCTTGTTCTGGACGTCTTCCGAACCAAGATGGTGGAGTATCTTGAGCTTCACATTCGAGCAAGTACATTGGCCACCATGCGCCAGGCAGTGGCACCTCACCCACCGAATCACCAACGACACGCGCTCCGCTCAAGTCTCCCCAGTGTGCGACCAAGGAGCTACGTGTCTGCATTTTCCGCCGAGCGGCTGCAGCAAGGGCAACTGTCAATGGCGGGTCGATTATGGCATGCAAGGTACGCTGCGCTCTCCCAACAACATCCGGCTACATGGTTTGTGAACTCACCGCTGTAAGGCTTGTCTTTCGGCGAGAAAACACCAAAAAGGGTCGGCAGTGGTTGGGGCAGCTTTTCGCAATCTGCTGCAAGTGACTTGTAATGTATCGCACGCTGGTTAGACGAAGATGAGTATGGGAAATCGTGACGGTGGAGATGGACTGTATGTTTGGAATTCGGAAGAACTGTCTGTACCATTTGCCTTGGCATACCATGGTGAGATCATGAGTGATGGCATCTCTGAGCGAACGTGGCAATCTGGCCCATTATGTCTGAATCTTCCGTGGACACACGCTACACTCTGTATTCGAATCTCTTTTATTTGGGCTATCATGCACAAAGTACTCCTCGCCAAAGCCTGCATATTCTTTCGCACAGTTGAACCCACCCTGGGCTAACAGGGCAATCACTACCGCCCGGACCATACAACAGACATCGAAAGGCACAGGACGCACAACATCGTCCGTCGGTGTTCCTCCGAGTAAGGCAGAGTCGGAGTCGGACAACGCCAACACTCTGCCAGTCATGGGGTCCCGTGTGTTTCTGCTTGTGGCAAGGCCGCTGGGGCCACAACGTAGAAGGTCCGAAGAAGCAGGGAACAGTTATCTGACTCGCAGAGGGTAGCGTGGGCTTCCAGGTCTTCCGCTTGCTTGATGGATATTGTCGAATCTGGCGTTATTTGCGACGATGGTAGGAACAACTTTGCTATCGTGTCAAGTCTATCACAACAAAACCCAGGAAGTAGATTGATCAGAAATACATCTTAATGATTCCTCTCGCAACAAGCAGCAACCCTGTGTGGTTGATCAGCCCTATAGTACTTCGCGGCTCGGGGGAAAGGCAAGATCGCCACCAGATTGCTACCAGGCAACAACAGCCACCGTTATGACGCAGGGCTAGTCGATGAAAGTCTGTTGCCATCGTTCGTGCAGCTGTTTCAGTTATCCGTAATAATGCGATGTACGACCGCTGAGCCTCCGTCGGCCAGCCATCAACCTTTGACACAAGACTTAACAGTCTTCAGTCGCCATAGCAATTATTGCAATGCGGATACTATTGTAGTCGTCTAGGTACTGGCGTGCGTACGAGGCTCATCGGAGGAAACGTAACCTGGTCAGGAGTAGAATGTGCTCGCTCGTTCCCTTCGGACTGGTCGCCGAACCAGGTGGATGCCGGGAGTGGTGACTACGTCCTAGAACCGGTTCTGGGTCGTGGCCTGCGGCAACATGTGGAGGTCGGTTATTTCAACCGCCGTGCCCTTGTGAGATGGACTAGGTATCCCAGGCGTGGGCGACCAACATCCTCGCCTCATTCTGTCAGCCTGAAATGCTCCGGATGAGTCGTGGGGGTTGCTGCTGCCGTCTCGTCGTGAGTCGTCTTTGATGAAACGGGCCACAAATCAGGCTTGTTTCGCCTGACAACACTCTAGCATCTGCTACACGAACGAGGCGTTATGAAGTGAGAAAGGTGGAAAGCTGAAGTCGATGTAAAGTCAGCCTGGCCAAGCGAACGTCCGAGCTCACGCCAACCAAGATCCTTCTCCCGTGCTTCCAAAGTTCTCCCGCACGGCATGCCAACGTTCGTGTCTCACGTTGGTCCTTGCGTTGGAGCCGCGTACGCCATGTTACGGTATAGGAGATCTCATGGCGTCTGCTGGAACTTCTAGCGAGCTTCTGAAGCACGAACAGATTGCTCAGGGCTGAACCTTCGAAATCATAAATCAAACGTTCAGGCTTCGTGTCATTATTGCAGCGCTCGTACAGCGTTCTGCAATGCTAAATGAACAGCTTCATCGGCGCCGTCGCCCAAGCGAGGTAGACACATATGAGACAGGGTATTTGCGTTAGCACATAAGATATGCAGGGGACGCTTTCTGACTCAATTCGATCATGTGCGTGCAGGCTGTGCAGCACACGCTGGCACCAATCGAGCGCCTTGTTCACATATGACGCTCTAAATGCCGCCACGCGCGTCTGGCAGTGGCATATCCGGGCCACATGGGCTTCGGTAGCAGGGGTGTTAATACCGTTGCAGGGCTTGTGCGGTGGATGTGCAATCTCGCGGGATGTATGGCGGTGCTTTCGCCTTGCATATATGGTGCTGTGATCGGCGAAAGTGTCCTGGCTTTTGGGTTGGATCTTTGCTGCAGGTAGACTTCCACTCCTTTGGTATCTACCACTCTACGATCTTACAAACGATCTTGCCTCTCACAGTCCCTACAGAGACACCACGAGCACCACCGCCGCGCAAAAACTGTCCCAAGATCGACATCGTTCTGGATTGACAGCGTGCTGGTTCTGGAAGGAAACTTGAACAGCCTCGACCCCAATCACAACAGAGCCGGCTCTCGCAGGCTTCGCAGAAGCAGTTGGCGAGCATTCGAGGTGTTCGAGCACACGTACCAATAACAACAGATCGACCTTTTATTGCCTGGACATTGCTGGACGAACCCACATCATTAAGCTCACAGGAGACCCTCCAGTGTTCCAGACATAGTCGTCTCCATCGAACGGCAGAGTCAACCTTGTGGATCGATTCGTAGCCGCTGTCTCCGAAGTGAAAGAGTTCGGCTGCCAATCTCGACGTCCGGGAGTCAAAATAGGGTACGGAGTAGTTTGCACCCCGACCTGCGCTGAAGTACGAAAAGCGGATCAACCACGACGAACTCGAGCCAGAACGTGGCCCGTACAAACAAGTCGACTTTGTTTCGTTCGCAGAGCCTCGGAGAAGCCGCAGAAGCACGTTTGGCGTCAGCAGTACCGGAGAGCGCGGTCAATCGTGGTCAGCGATTACACTCTCGAGTCCTCCGAGTCGATTGTTTGTGTGAGAGCAGGCGGCAAGCGAATTGAGAGTGTTTCGATTGTCGCTAGTGTTCCGAGAATAGTGCTGGGACGGAACGAACCGCTGGGGTCAAACTCGGCAAGTACAGGGGGCGCATCTTTCAAGTCGGACGGCCTGTGCACGAAACGCGACAGAACACCAGCACGCTTTTGCTTCTTCGCTGCTGCATCGTTGATATCGTTGTTGCGTGTGCCGGACGACTCGAGGAGGTGCGAAGAGAACCAAGGTACGTGCAGGGAATCCTTCGCGCAAGCGTCTGCGCATCGCGACACCACCAAAACCCCTTCACCTCCTTTTCACGCCGTCAGACGCGAGAGCGCCATCAGCGGGCACTCGCAGCACATCCGACTCATCACATTCGGCTGCCGACAAACAACTTCTTCCTCCTGCGGACCAGAAACTGACGTGTCGCGTTCGTGTAGTTGTTCTTGCTTCCAACAGCTTGCGCTGGGACCTTTCGAAGAAGCTCGACCTCCCGCCTCACAGACCACCACCCGCGATCCGAATCCACCGAACTACACGTCACATATCGCACACTGCAGGACAGGCGACGTGTAGGAAGAGACTACACCCATACAAACAAACTGGTCAGTGGTGGCATTGCGTGGCGTTGGCCCTTTACCGAGTCCGAGTCGACTCAGGCGTGCTTGTAAAAGTTCGAGACGTGCGCTAGTAGGAGCATACTCTACACAGTACTGTTGTCTGCATTGTATGGCTCTGCCGTCTATTGCGACTCTGCTGTTCGCACCGCAGCGCAAGAGGAGGGACAGCATCGTAGACACGATGGATCTCACCAGCTTGCTCAATACTAACACGTCAACATCAACAACAGGCCGAATCATGCAATACGAACACCCCTTACCCGTCAATCTGACGCCCGACATGTCCAATGGACACTATGCTGGACAGCAGAATCTCTACGTACCTAACGCGAACGGCCGGATCAAGTCAGAGAATGGCTCGGACCGTGCGATCTCACCGCACAACTCAGAACACTCCTCGCGATACTCGTCGCAAACACCGCAGCAAAACGGCAATAACATGGCGTTTATCGCGAACCAGCTTGCGAACGGGATGCCACGATATCCTTCGCCATCAATGCCGCAGCAAGGCAACATGCCCATGATACAACACACCTATCATCCTAACGCAGGCTCTGATGCGTCATATCAACAGCAGCAACAGCAGGCACAGATGGGAGCTGTACAGGAGCCGATGCCGCAGGATGAGAGCGAAAGCGGCAGACCGAGCAGTACTGGACTGCCAAAGGCGTTTGCTTGCTCGACGTGCGCGAAAGGCTTTGCAAGACGCAGTGATCTTGCGCGGCACGGTATGATCTGTCAATTTCAAGATGTTACGACGAATGCTAATGTTGATACGCAGAGCGCATACACAGCGGTGTGCGCCCGCACGTTTGTGACTTCCCAAACTGCAACAAGCAGTTCATCCAAAGATCCGCCTTGACAGTACATACACGCGTGCATACCGGCGAGAAGCCGCACATGTGCGAAAGATGTGGCAAGGTATGTATGGGCTGCCCGAGACCAGAAGTCATTACTAACGATAGTCTAGCCCTTCAGCGATTCCAGCTCGCTCGCGCGCCATCGACGAATTCACTCTGGCAAGAGGCCTTACAAATGCCCGTACGCGGACTGCCAGAAGACGTTCACGCGGCGTACGACCCTCACGCGCCACCAGAACCACCACACTGGCACCATTGAGGAGTCCGAGGCTGCAACTGCTGCCGCTCTGGCGACTCGGGTATCGATGGTGACGCAGCGATCTCGAGGCTCCGACGAGGACGAGGATGGCTACTCGCAGGACGGCAAGTCGCCAATGCCACAGCATCCAGATCGAGCATCATCTGCATCGCCAGCCGTGACTGTGAATGGTCTGCCTGCGATGTCGAGGCAGTCGTCCGATCTCTACATGCACGTTCTTCATAATGGCGGCGTGCCGCCAGTTGCCGCGCAGTTCCAGCAACACTTGCGCAACGAGATGCAAGGCTCGCCTCGGCCGCAATCTCCAGCGCAGTATACCTTGCCTCCGAACACCATGGCGACGAGGCCTTCGCTCACATCGAACCCATCTTCGGGCTACAACCCGCCACAGATACTGGAGCCGCCTACGACTAACGGTCATCAGAACGGCAGTGCTGGTAACAGCCCGCACATGAGCAACGCCATGGGCTGGCAATCACCACACCAGGGCATGACCAACAGCCATCACAACGATTACTCATATCCAGATCCGAACAGCCAGTACGCAACGGCCAATCCGGCCATGTACTATCAGCAACACGCCATCCAGCGGCCACACAGCACCGGACCAATGGACTACCCCCACCTGCGGGCTCAGGAAATGTGGGCCCAGCACCAGCAGTAGAATGGCGGTGCTGGAAGTGCCGACATCGACCCACAGATTGATAGTTCCTCTGCGAATCAGCGCTCGCCCAGTCAGCGCTCTCGTGGAAGCACTTCCCAGGAGAGTGCTGACCGCGATGCGTAATTGCTCTCTCGACTTTTACTGGCGTTCGAATGGCTACCGGAGAGATACCCCGATGCATTTGCTGGCGCATATTCGGAAATCAGCGCATTGGGCGTTGGTGTGCACTGTACTTGCGCTTACTTGCTTGCGAACTGTCTTTACAGCATAATGGACCGACACTCAACCTTTTCATATGTACATGACTATCGGCAGGCGGCCGACATAATCTGAAATTGCTTTAGCCCCGACATCTCGCCGAAGCGGCCAAAATGGTGTGGAACGGAGGAAGGATACGATGACCATGAACTGCGGTGTACTATAATGCAATGGCTCTTGGGGGGGCAAGAGAAGGTGGGGATCGTACGCGGATCAGATTTCCTCGGACTCGCGAGAGGCGTTGGGACTGTGCTGATAATGCTGCGGCGCTCTGCTGCGCGAAGATTGGAACGGACTGTGAGAGTAGCTGGATTCGAACCGTGTGTGAGTAGAGTAATATGTATGCTTTGAACGAGCTACGCATATTCTATTGCCGATTGACTTGTCGTGCCATGTTGCATCTGCTTGTAGTATACCTTGACCTTGGCTAGGTGCTGCAATGGCTGGGTGAATATCAACTGGCTTGTGAAAGCAAAAACCCCTGTGTCAGTCACGCACAAAGGTGGCGGATAAAGCCGCACTTGCGTGGTCTAAGTTTCCAAGTCCTCGTGCAGCTTCGACAAACATCTGTCCAACGGCACGCGGATCATAAAACGCAACCATTGGAAAGATCTGGATGCATACACCTGTCTCTGTTGACCAGAAGACTACTGTTACACCTACGCGCAGGACCATACCGCCCTACCAGATACCTATCCGAACACCGCTGCCCCGCATACCTTCAACAATCGAAACGTCACTCGGTCAATGGCGAGTGTTTCGTCTCCGAATCGAGTCGCGAAGAGGCGCTCTTCTGCCACCGGAACTCGACGGATGAGCGAGCGACAGAGGAGCAAGTTGGCGGAGCAAGCATCGAGCAGCATTCGGGAGGACTTGGACGAGGACTGCGAAATGGCGGGCAGCCAGGAGTCCATCGATGAGAAATCTCAGCTTGAGGGACCTGGAAGGAATACGGTCACGGACTCCGATGTGAACATCTTCCCGCTCATGAAGTTGCCTGCGGAGATCAGGAACGAGATTTATCGAGCATGCTTGACGAGGCCGTTCAATGTCTTGCTGTCGAGGAAAGAGCCGCCGCCGCCCGAGCCCAAGACTGGCGATGCAGATGGTGCACAGGCGGGTTCTGACACGGAGGAGGAAGACGACGAAATCGTTGTGGGATCCATAGTAGCTGCAGCCGATCAGGCCTCCGTCACCCCCACCAACACCACGGCTTTTGGTGCGGTCCCGAGCGGTAATCGCGGCTGGGCCAGTCGTACTTCGCGGCCAATTCGTGTTACAACCAACAGCTTCGGTGGTGCCAATGGGTCAGCACCCAACCAGTCCAACCGATCCTCGCAGCGTCAGGCTCGTGTGGCCCAGAAGCTTGAGATGCCAAGAGTGCCGCGACCTCAGGATGAAGACCCACTCCTTGTCAACCTCCTCCAATGCAGCAAGACGGTCTACCAGGAAGCTCGCAGCATTTTCTACTCCGAGAACGTCTTTACGCTAGACCTAGATACCGCTCTCCCAACACTTGCGGCCCTGCACCAGCGCTCCCGCCGCCAGATCAAGCATGTTGAGCTTGAGATCCCGTGCTACAACGAGATCCTCGAGTAGGTTTTATTGACGCGACTCCACAATTTCGTGAGCTGACCCCTTCCCAGGCGCTTCCAGGAAACAGTCCGCCTCAGCCTCCGCTACTGCTGGGGCCTGAAGAAGTTCGTGATCCACATGCCGTTCACACTGCCTGGTGCGGACGGCAGCGGGACCACTGGTAACACCACGGTCTATGCGAACGGCTTCGACATCTTGAGGTGGCTGCCTAAGACGTGCGAGGTGGTGCTGAGTGGCAAGACCTGCAAGGAGATCGAGCAGGTGGTGAGCAAGAATGCTACATTGGCGAAGACGCTAGACGAGGTGAGTTCTGCCAAACTACAAACGCACGGCTCCTTTGCTTTGATTAGCCCGAACTTTCTAGGCGGGCAGTAGTCCGCATTGATGGCTTACACACCCGGGCTGTCCAAGAAGCCCAGAGATCCTATCTTGCTAGATTTACACACGCTTACCCTTCCTTCAAACACAGCTCGCATATGCTCGTCGACAATTGATATCGAACGAGACGCCATCGCCTCCTGGGGCATAGCGCACCGCTACGAAATTTGAATAACACTGACTTGGATCTGCCTGTTAGACTGCGTATGCATCAAGGCAGATATTGGTACACCGACGGGCCTGACACACGGGACTGTTACTTGAGCAAGTGCTGTTGAGCATCAAATTATGGTTGAATGAAAATTGGGTGGATGGGCGGACTTGAGTTGTGCTTGCCTGTTATACCCGAGCTTGGTGCTGCGAAAGTGGGAAATGGGAAATTATGAGACAGACAGTGCGAGACTTTATGCGATGGTGGACCCACGACTGTAGATGTTCGAGTGCGGCGACCTATGCGCAGAGAATGATTGCATATCGATACCTCACGCTTTGTGCCCACTCACTCCAGCACAGCTTCTGCCTGCTGGTCTTTTCTTGATCCTCATGTCGTCCACTTGTCGGCCCTCGGTCACATGCGGACCGACGCGGTAACTTCATGCTTTCGCATCCAGACTCTTTCCAGCGCATGTGACGATGTCGCAGTCAAACACACTTGTCAGCGTGTGTGGAAGTGTTTCCGAGTGCTTATACAACAGCAAGAAGCCGCCTTGAAAGCAGCATATCTCGAACGACGGAAGCATACCCTATACATTCGACCAGATATCTCGCTCGAACGGAGCACGCGAACTCCAAATTCTCTACGCAAATAAGGCCAGCATGGCAGCCACGAACGGCGATATGTCCTTCGACAGCATACCCGACGCTATAGAGGCATTCGGTAGGCTCACGAGTGATATATGTACCTGCTAGGCGGCTAACAGCACTGCTCAGCCCGCGGCGAATTCCTCGTAGTACTTGACTCTCCTCATCGCGAAAACGAAGGCGACCTAATCATTGCCGCTGCCGACTTCACGCCTGCAAAAGCAGCCTTCCTGATCCGACACTCGAGTGGCTATGTTTGCGCACCATTAACACCCTCTCTGGCTGCCCGGTTAGAGCTGCCACAGATGGTGAGCCAGAACCTGGACCCGAATCGCACAGCGTATACGATCACAATAGATGCGACGGAGGATGTCACGACGGGTATCAGTGCGCAAGATCGGAGTACGACGTGTATGAAGCTAGCGGACCCGAAAGCAACAAAGGAAACGTTTCGACGACCGGGGCATGTTGTACCGCTACAGGCACGAGAAGGTGGTGTACGGGCACGGGCAGGGCATACGGAGGCAGCAGTGGATCTCTGCCGGTTAGCTGGCAAGGAGCCTGTAGGCGTCATTGCGGAAATCGTGGAAGATGGGGAGGCTGTGGAAGGCAAGGCAGAAATGACGGGCGGATTCGGTATGATGAGGAGAGATGGATGTCTTGCATTTGCGCGGCGGTACGGTCTGCGCGCTATCACGATCGAGGATCTGATACGGCATCTGGAAGGCGAAGGCAGAGGAAAAGGTTAGTATCAACTGCAGTACGTTGACGCGCAAGCCCTCAGCGATGAGTACTCCTTGCGATCGCTTGAAGGCTAGCATATCTGCAGAACTTGATGTGAACCACGGGCCCGTCGTTGTACAATCGAGAACCGAGTGTTATCTGTCTCCGCGACCGTTCAATTCGTCTGGCACTGCCTGCTTTGTGGACTGTGCGGAAGTTTGTATTGTCTCGCATGCCATGCGTTGTACGCGGTGCAATGCAACATCTCGTTAGGGTCATCTTGGTCGAGACGAATGTACACTAATTGCGTATAGTGGTCCCCAAATCGGTTGTACCCATTCGCACTCTCCTTGCCGCCCAGGTGACGGACTCCAAACTGGATAGGAGCACGAGCACTTTCAGCGTCGAGGCCAGATACAGCGAACCAGTTTCCACTAGTGGTAAGGTATTAAATCGAATCTATTGAGTTGGCTGAGTAGCTCAAGACACTTGAGATCCACTGTTGATCACTCTGTTGCTGCGGAAGCTCTGTCGAACAGCTTTTTGGTCAAGGTGTGTGAGAATTCGCTGTGCGAATGACTTGGCAAAAACATCCTCTCCGCTTGTCAGCGCACATTGTGGGCGTCTCTACTGGACGACCATGGGTCTAACGTGAGGCATGTGATGGAGACTCCGCGTGACCACTCCAAGACCCCTGGGGTCGGTTTCTCAACAGAATCACATGTGGCGAAGGATATAAGGTGCCTTTCCCCCTCTCGGAATTCTTCTCTGTATCAACCCAGCTCACTACACCAGCTCGAACGACATTCGGCACCAGCGAGAAGGCAACAAATCGACGCTTCGTTGTAGGTATCTCCGCATTGCTACGCCATAATATAGCTTGACTGACCTTTGTGCAGCAGCAGATAACTGATTCCACATCCAGGAGAGCCTGTCATGGCAGACGACTCCATCTCATCGAAAGCGCTCCATGCGTCCGTAAGGGAGATGGGTCAAGATTTCGGGCGTGGTGACCCCGAGAAGCAAGATCTTGTCGTCCTCGGGACGAACATCACCAAACTCCGTCCCGTGAAGAACGACGACGGCAGCCTCCACCCTTCTCGTCTGTCGCTCACAGAGGAGAAAGCTTACGACAGTCTGGCCTTCGCCTTCAGCGAGCCTAAGAAGTGGCTCATCTTGACGACCATCTTCATCGTACAAGTAAGTCTAACATCATCTGTTATCAAAGTGCCATCCTAACGTGGTTTTGTTCAGATCTCGATGAACTTCAACGCGGCGATCTACGCCAGCGCCGTCCCTGGGATGCAGGAGCATTTCGGGATCGGCCCATTCAAGGCCAGACTAGGCCAATTCATCTTTTTGGTGATGTACGCGTTTGGGTGTGAGCTTTGGGCTCCGTGGTCCGAAGAGCTTGGCCGGTGGAAGGTCCTGCAGGCGTCCCTCGGTCTCGTGAACCTCTGGCAGATTCCATGTGCTTTGGCACAATACGTCGGCACTGGTTACTGGATGATCTTTGGCTTTCGTGCTCTCGGTGGCCTCTCGTCTGCTGGTGGCTCCGTGACTCTGGGCATGGTTCGTTCTTTCAGACAACACAACAATTGCACTACTGATCTAATCACAGGTGGCTGACATGTGGGAGCCTGCTGATCAGCAGTACGCCGTCGCCTTCGTCGTCTTCTCTTCTGTGGCTGGATCCGTGGTCGCTCCCATCTGTGGCGTCTTCATCACGGAGTATCTGAATTGGACTTGGGTCTTCTGGATCTCGTTGATCTTCGGTGGTGTCGCTCAAGTGCTTCACTTCGCCGTCCCGGAAACTCGCACCTCTGTGTAAGCTTGAGCGACAGTCCACCCGCTTGCGTCAAGCTAACGTCTCTCAGCATGCTCGCCAGACAGGCCAAGCTTTTGCGCGCGGCCGGCCACGATGTCTGGACTAAGGAGGACCTGAAGGGTCTCACGTTCTTGGAGCGTGTGAACTTCCGAGAGGCTTGCACCCTCATGTGGCGTCCCTACGACTTTCTTGCCACCGAACCCATCGTTGGTTTCTTGTCCCTCTTGTCCGGCTTCAGTGACGCTCTCATCTTCATCGGCCTCGACTCATTCGGTCTTGTCATGGCAAAGTGGGGTTTCGGTTACGTTGATACCGGTCTTTCCTTCATCGCGCTGCTGGTTGGTAAGATACATCAAAATCGTCCAGCGTGTGAGATCTTTGCTGACCATCGTGACCGCATTGCTCTAGGATACTTCATTGCGTATGCTGCTCATCTGTGGGACTACAAGGTCCAGAGGGCCATCATGAAGGGCGATGCCGACAAGATGTTACCTGAGGGCCGTCTCAAACTCCTTCTCTACCTCATCATCCTCGAGCCTATCGGTCTTTTCGGCTTCGCCTTTACAAGCTTCGGCCCGCCAGCAGTACACTGGATTGCACCCCTGGTCTTTGTCTCGATGATAGGCATTGCCAACTTCTCGATTTACATGGCGACGATCGACTACAGTAAGTCTAAAGGATATAACCCATATGTGAGACATGGATGGCTAATACCCTTCGCCTTTTACAGTGGTGGCCGCCTACGGTCCGTTTTCTGCATCGGCGACTGGTGGCAACGGGTTCTGCCGTGATTTCTTGGCTGGCATCTCTGCTCTCTTTGCGCAGCCGCTATACACAAGCATCCTTCCTGGTACCAAGTGGCAGCTAGCCGTTCCGTCTCTCATCCTGTCGGCCGTTGGAGTTCTGGTAGCAATTCCGGTCTTTTACTTCTACGTCCGCGGCGAGGAAGTACGAGACAAGTCGGAGTGGGCCAAGGGACTGTCCGACGAGCGAAGACGGAGGAAGGAGGAGCGGGAAGAAGCCATCTCGACGTCCCGGGATCAGAGCGCTCGGACTACCCCTGTACAGTCTCGACGAAATTCGGAAGAGATGGCGCAGGATCCGGACGTCGAGCGAAACACGGCGCTGAACACTGGTTCGATGAAGGGAGACGGCGTGGTGGACGTGAGGGAGAGCGTGGAGCTCAGACGGACGAGCGATCTGGCATGATCCCACTGTCGCCGCAAAGCGCCTGCGCCGCCATATGCGGTTTCGTGAGGCGGAGTTACCATGATAAAAGCGGGATACCCCTAGGTGCTTCTCATTGTGTTTTGCTATAGACTGTACTCTGTTTTCACTTTGCGGTCATCCCCGCGCCTCCAGATTAACGACGTGCCGGCGCGCTCTGCTTGCTTCTTACCGAGTGCAATTCTGTTGGTCCCGAGAACGTCACCGGAGGGAAGGACACAATGATACGAACAGCTATTTACAAGCCTGCTGATTCTGATGTCCCCCCTTGGTAGAGTCCCTGCTATCCGTTGCAGATCTGTTTTGATAGTTGTCAGTGCTGTCCTAGCGTGATGATCAGGATGAACTCACCTCACAAACGATGTTTGGTTCGTGTCACAGAGCCGGTCGGACACTACGAACCGCTTCTTGGTGCTGGTGCTCACGGTTCGGCCCACGCGACAAAATATCCTAGCATGCTGAGCACAGTTTAGCTGGCTGGCTTTGATAATCTCGCCATGCAGGACAGAGTGGATAACCTCCAGATTGTTGTGTGGCGTGGTCTCAGTTGGCACCCAAGGAGAAACGCATCCGCTGATGCACCTCCATGCAGGTACGCTGGATAGCGATGTCCACATCGGCAGCCATATTCAGGGCAACGACCCGCTTGTAAATCGTGTTCAGATCTTGCACCTCGTTGTTCATCACAATCTCCACCCTGCATCCTCGTGCTCGATCGGCAGAAATGGCCATCAACACCATCGGCCGTACCCAGTCTGCCCCTTCTTCATCGGCAGCGCTACGAATTTGCTCTTGAGTGTCGTGCAACATCATGAGCTTCAAGTACAGGCTCTGCAGACCGCTCATTTCGTTGGTGAAGAAGTCCCACAATGCAAGCCAGTCACGCTTCGATCGGCTGTTCATGTTTGGATGGTGTGGCAGACGCATAATCATCCGGAAATGCCGGATACTCTGGATGCGATGTGAGGGTATCATGGTCTTCAAGAAGCGGAAAGCAGCATGGTTGGATGTAAACTGGAACGTGTTGGCAGCGTACAGAATCCGAATGCTCTCCGAGTACACTCTCCGGCAGGTGGCGAGAAGCGGTAAAAGTCCACTTGGCTCCTTGTAGTCCTCACGTGGCGCTGAAGAGGGCCTCTGGGTGGATAGAGCGTGGCACTGATGATTTGGCTCGTTGATGGCGCTTGGTCGGTTGCACACGAGGTGATAGATTCGACTTTGTGGAGTTGCGGACTCGATGTGGATCACCTTGTAACCGAGGACCATCTCGTATATGATCATCCTGATATCGAGTGGCAACTTCGAGAAGAACGCGCTGTTAGTCTGCTCGTAGCTTTGTTCGCTTGCCTCAACACTCGAGAAGAGCTGGAGCTTGCGCCATGTGCCTTCTTTAGACGGGTCAATGGTTCCGGTCAGGCTTCGCTGTCGTCGTGGTGGCGCCTGATAGATGTACTTTCCGAAGGGTAGGCCTCTCCATTGTTCAGCTATCTGTATGGCCCAGGGCGAGGATGGAGTGAGGTTGACGAAGGCGTTGATGGCCGAATCTCCCCAGGAACCTAGGTCGTTGTCAGAGCAAGCTTGTTATCACGAAGTTGGTATGTGAACATACTCATAACTGTCGTTCAACAGGTGCGCGCCAACAGCAGTATGAGTGTTGCGCTATCTATTCTTGCGTCGAGATTTCGAGATGGCTTGCTGAGCCTTGGGCAAAGGTTCTTCAAGTACCTCTGACATTTCACAATGGATTCTTGTGAATGTCTTCGTGAATGCCCGGAGACATATCATACTTCCTTTGTCCACGCAAGATGACCGAAAAAGGCGCAATCGGATCCGTTCCGAGTACATGCGCAGGTCGCCCACGCTCCTCGGTGGCTTGATGGTGTGATGCGCTAGGTGAGCCGAAGTCAAGAACTGGTCGGAGGCTGTCAGCACCCGCAGAACCGCTGCACGACGGGAGAATCCCTTGGCGCCCAGGCCAATGGCGGCGCAACAGAATACGAGACCTCAGTATTTATATGGAAGCCTAGAACTCAGGACGCTAAGGTACGGCTTGCGCGGGAACTTTGTACACGCGGCGGTAGGGCTCGTGATGGAGTGAGCGGGCGCCGCGATGCCTATCTCGCCGCAGCCGCAAGCCCGAAGCAATCATAGCAAGGAGCTTAGGGCCTACGAAGAGGCACATATGTCAAGTGTGCATCATGGGACTGTGTGATGGAGCTTAAATGGTATGTCGGGCTACGGGACTGTCGAGCCCTATCACCTATGCGGCCCACCAACCTCAAGCACTCAGGCGCCGATGCCATGCTTCTTGTGAATGTCGATGACCTTTTGCACCTCATCATAGCTGCCAAGGAAGATACCGCTCCGGTCATGGATGTGCTCAGGAATGACCTCGACCATACGTTCCATCTTGCTGTTAACAGCTTGACCGCCAGCTACACATTATTAGCAAGAAGCACGGAATCTACAATGCGTTACGACTCACCATTCTCAAAGACCATGGCCATAGGAGCGCACTCATACAAGATGCGTAGCTTGCCCTTCGGGCTCTTCTTGTCCGCTGGGTATGCGAAGATACCACCGTACAGCAGCGTCCGGTACGCATCGGCAACCATGGAGCCAATGTAACGTGCGGAGTATGGCTTCTCTGCCTGCTTCATGCTGTTCACCCACTCGAGCACCGGCTCGTCCCAGTACTTGCTGTTACCCTCGTTACAGCTGTAGATCGAACGCTTCGTGGGGATCCGCATATTGGGATGGGTAAGGATGAACTCGCCAAGCGCGTTGTCCATGGTGAAGCCATTCACGGCTCCACCGCGCATGGTCATAACCAGCTGAGCAGAAGCACCGTACATAGTGAAACCAGCAGCCACTAGCTCAGTGCCCGGCTTCAACAGGTCTTCCTTCGTACCCTTTGCGCCCTCTTCTAGCTTGAAAATGCCGAAGATTGTGCCTACTGACACACCAGCGTCCAGATTGCTGCTACCGTCGATGGGATCACACAGGACAGCATATCGTGCGTCTGGGTACTCGTCGAAAACCATAGCCTCCTCTTCCTCCTCCGACACGAGGATTCGAACCCGTCCGGAAGATCTCATCGCAGCGATGAACACATCATTGCCAATGACATCTAGCTTCTTCTGGTCGTCGCCAGTGGTGTTAGAAGATCCAGCGAGACCGCCAAGGTTGATGAGCGATGCTCGTCGGATGTAGTATGCTATCGACTTGAAGGAGAATTGCAGAGCATGGCATAGCAGTCTGCGGATGAAATCAGTATCCAACCATCCACCTGCCCGCTTTGACATACGTGAAGTCCCCCGTTGCTTCCTTGTGTTTCTTCTGCTCTTCGCTGAGGTAGCGGGTCAAGGTCACGATATCCGTGTTGATCGCCTCCGAACCGACTGCTCCCCCCTGTCCTCCAGTGATGTGTGTGTTGCTGCTAGTCATGCTTACTGCCTTTTCCTGTCAATCTTGAAGCGTGTATTTTTCGAAACAGTGATGCGAACGTCCTCGGCTGTATGGAGCTCTTTTGCGGGTTCAGTTGGCAATGAGATCAGAGGTGGAGTCGAGAGCTTGAGGGCACGCGACACGGTCTGAGGCTGGGTAACGATGAAGAGTGATCAGGAGAAATGGGAAGTACTCTACCTTTGCGAGGATATCGCGGGACTCTGTCGGCCTTGTCATGTCGCTGGTAGCTGCCGAGGGAATACTACTGCCATGATGCTGCCGCCGCACGTGCGTGACCAGCCCGACGTCAACAGAGGGGAGCTCGGTGATTGATGGAGACCTGGCTCGGTGGGCATTCTGGCGGGGTGATTTCTTCCGCCCTTATCCGGTCTTCGGCGAAAGTTGGGAGCTGTCACCTTCTTTCGTACTCTGGTTGTTCGTTCTGACGGGGGATGTGTTGTCATCTCGCACAGCAACGAGGAGAGAAGGGAAGAGGAGGAGGAGTCTCGACAAGAACGGCCCCTGTCGCAGACCACGGAGCTCTCCGGCCTTGGCGACGTTCGTCTCGACTTCACGTCGACTTCTTCCTCCTCAGCAATCTCCAATCACCAGCACATCGTCCTGTAAGACTGCAGGCGGAGGATGTTCTGTCTCCAATCTTCCAGGTGCCTCAGGGAACAGCCCATCGCGCTTACAACACATTTTTGTACAGTGCGGACATACAGCATCGTCTCAACGCCGGTCCCAGCTTCAAGCCTCGCAGGATGCTCAGCTCGTCGTGATAGTGTGTACAGTAGAACGGCTGATATGCATCGTATACTAGCAGAGGTTTCCGTGCACAGCAGGATCCTAGGCTGATCGAACTGCCGCCCTACCCCGCTGACCGTCCTACCAGCGATGTCGTACAGGCACAGTGTATATCTACTTCATATCTGTTGGTCTCAAAGATGTAGAAAAGGCTTCACAGACAGGAACGAGCAATTCCGGAATACTGAACTTTGAATATGCGGAATCAACAGCGGACCCCTGCTGTAAATTTCGATGAGATGTGAGCCTAGATCCGTAGCAGCTCTCTGAACGTCTGCTAAGCCTTTGATGCAGACCCGGCAAGCTTCCAGAAGGAAAAGTTCCTGAGGGAGCCAACCATTCAGACGTTGCCAAGGATGCCATAAACAAGCTCAACGACCTGCAGCCTAATCACCTCCACGATGATGCTGTGTGGAGAGACCTGTTGTCGTTCACTGGGACCTACCGGACGTTCAACTCTCAAGGAACGGTCTTCAAGACTTTGCAGCATCTGAGCAAGGACAAAAGTCGCTCACCATTCGTTGCAAAGGACCACGAGCCACGTCTAGGCCGGACAGCGGACGGTACATCGTGGCTGGACATTGATGTTGCTTTCTCCACTACACAGGACGGTCTTGTTTGTGACTGCTCCGGTATCGTATCTGTGGTGCATTGTTCAGACGGAGAATGGCTCATATGGATGCTTCGGACGTGGCTGGAATGTTTCGAAGGCAATGGGCATCCGGATATATTCGAGCCGACATCCACGACCAACGTTTTGACTGGTGCCGGTAGCAGCAATGGCACATCAGAGACCAGGAACAAAGCTAGTCCGGACTACGAAGCGATCGTGGTGGGTGGCGGGCAAGCTGGACTATCCACGGCTGGACGTCTGGAAGCGCTCGGTGTCAAATATCTGTTGCTCGAGCGCAGGCCTGAGATCGGTGATGTATGGAACACCCGCTACGAGTCTCTCAGATGGCACACTTCGAAGCACTATGGATCGTTACCCTTCGGCCATACATACCCGGAAGAGGACGACTACATGCTGCCAGCTAAGCGCATTGGCGCAGGCCATCGAGCATGGGCCGAGAAGTACAAAATCAACCTTCTTACGAACGCGAACGTCGAGTCAGCGAGCTGGGATGAGGCCACTCAGCTTTGGACCGTGAATGCATCCCTACCAGCAAGCAAACAAAGCTTCACAACTCGACATCTCGTCCTGAGCGTGGGTCCAGGACACCTTACGCCAATCTTGCCTGAGTGGGCTGCACCTGACAAGGTAACGGCCAGCGGCTTCCGAGGCAGTATCGTTCATGGAAGTCAATACATGTCTTGCGGACCGTGGGTGGGTAAGCATGGCGTTGTGGTAGGTACAGCAAATACTGGACATGACGTCGCTGAAGATATGGCGAACGCCAGCATGACGACCACGATGATACAGCGTGGTGCCACTTTCGTAAGTCTGAAGAATTTCATACAATAAGTTGACGACTAACAATCGCTCCTTGAACAGATCTTCCCGGTCGAATGGTTGCATCACGCAGAGGACATCCATTACAATCCCAACATGGACCCAGCGAATGCGGACAAGGAGTCATTCACATATCCAAACAAGGTCATGCGCGAGATCATCAATCGCGCAGTCTGGACTGGAATCAAGCACAACCCTGACCGCTTCGATGCTCTAGAAGCTGCAGGTTTCAAGGTTGACAGATATGGGGATATCTACAACAATCTCTACGTCCGATTTGGAGGCCATCACGTTGACATTGGCGCCTCGGCACGCATAACCAAAGGCGAGATCAAAGTAAATACCAAGAGCGTCCGCAGCCTCAACGAGAGCGGTATAGTTTTTGAAGATGGTTCCGAGATTTCCGCAGATCTCGTCGTGCTCTGTACAGGCTTCGATCACGACTTCAGACGCGATGCTGCCAAGATCGTCGGCACTGATGTGGCAGATTCTATGGACGACTTCTGGGGTGTTGATGGTGAAGGAGAAATCCGAGGACATGCGAAATTCGCCGGGCGTAAGTCGACGATATCACTCGATCGCGATGGTGTACTGACTCACTATAGACCCGAATCTCTACTATCATGGAGGTGACATACGAATGGGCCGATTCTTCAGCCGATTTGTCGCATTGCAGATTCAGGCTGATGTCCTTGGAAAGCCGCTTCAGCGATACACAGACTGAGACGGCCAACATAGTTGCTTGCGAAAGATGGGCGTTCTGTTGTAGCAGCGTCTGCTTACACAACGGCTGCACTACCATGCGGCCATCAAGCTACCAGGAGCAATGCAGATTTATCCTAGTATCGAATTCCAGGTAGAATTTATCACGATTCAATTGCCATGTTTTTCGAATGTCGAATACATATATATAGTCCTAGATGTCTGATGCTTACCGTCCGTCGCCAGCACGCCATACTGCCATACACACACTAATAGGCATTCACGCCTGCATGAGTGTCTTGGCAAGGCTTACCAAGACCAGAGCGGCCCTGCAGATGTTGAGACGCGCCCAGCTCCGGACATCAACCATCGTGCAAACCATTGATCATCATCATGAACATGGACGAGCTGCATCTGTTCTGCACCGCAGCAATCGTATCGCGTTACAGTGCCTGCAGTAGCGCACATCGCCGTCCGCCTTGTCCACAAATCTCAGAGCTTACATATCATCCGTGCACTACGGAAACCCGACAAGCAAAACCTGGTGTTCCGGTTCAATCTGCACTCGAATGACTTCGTGTCTAGCTTGATCGAAAGATTATTCGCACGGCTAATATGGCAAGCAGTGTGACATTGCCAAAAGACGAGGATCGTTGGCACTTCGTTCCCACGGACGGACCAAGTGAGCATGGCCGTAAGGGCAACAAACCAGCGACGCAGGAGTATGCTACAGATGCGAGACGCCACGTTATGCGCGCCATCTCGCACAAGAAACGGAAAGGCCAACCTATCAAAAGGCGACAGTACCGGCAATACGAACTCGAATGGGCTGATGGTACACAAGCTACATCTGGCCTTACCCTAGACGACCCTGCATCGACCGAAGTGGAAGGTACTGGCCTCACCGTGGATGCAGTACAATACCTTGATCTTGAGCAACCAATCGTGCTACCGGGCATGGCCAAGAGCCTTGGAAGCGGAAGGCTCGACCCTTTTTTGTCCTATCCATTCGAGCTGCCGGACCGCGCACGAGTGCTTCTTGACTATATGTTGGACCCGAGAGTGCTGATAATGCGCTCGTTCCGCCTGACATGGTATCCGCTCGTAAGCAAACCGATCGGTGTAACCCTTGGCCTGTCTGTGCGACATAGCTGTGACCATTGGTCACAGCTTGCTGTCCTCGGTAGGGTCTCGAGAGATGTCGCACAGACAGGCCAAACCCTCCTACGATTGTCTCTGACACCGCTAACCCTTACCCCCATCGCTTTTAGCTCTATATCTGTGATGCAGCAGTTTACTACCAGGCTTTGAGCAATTCAGCAGTTGGTCTTGTGCGTAGACACGATGTCGTGTTCGTGCTGCAGGATGTTCGTTGATACCAAGTATAGGGAAAACTACTAAACACGCCTGCCTTGTTCGACGCAGAAGCCCGCGGATACCATGCGTCGGCATTGGAAAGTGTCAACAGCCGCATCAGGGATCCCAAGAATGTCGGCTGTGATGGGATCCTTGCGGCGGTCATAGGGTTTGCCTTTCACTCTGTCAGTACACCGATTCCTGGCTGTTTGGCGCTCGCTAACTCATTCACAGGATCGCAGCACCATCGACAGCTGGGAAACACACATACGTGGCCTGGAAACCATAGTAGGAGCCCGAGGGGGTGCGGACACGATAAAGCCAATCCCCTTAAGAAAGATGCTTTTCATGTGAGCGGCGCGCGATACATGGTCCTGAACAAGACTGACCAACAGGAAGGGTTGACACTTCGGGCTCAGCAAGCAGAGATATACGACCACGTTTTCCTATACCGCTTACTATCCTCCCAAGCATTGGCGACATATCCGAGGCATTTCCACCCAGTAACGGCGTACGCGACAGTCTCGCGATTTGGAGAACACAGCACCCGCAACACTACAATATTGCTGGTATCGTGGAAGACATAAGTGTTCTCATGCAGTGGATTACTGCTCAAGCGGCCAGTGATCCGGCATTCTATTTCGCATCTGACATGTCTGGCACGTGGGTTGCTCCCATCATACATCGGTGTCTCCAACTAGCACCACTCCAGTCAGCACCACATAGTGGCCAAGCTGGGCATCAACCAGGAGCTGTAATGCAGGAAGCACTACGGCATGCATGCATTCTCTTTATCCACCACGCTCGGAGAAAGTTTGGTATCGTCGTTGGCGACCAGACCTTTCGCATAGTCAAGATGAAGCACGCTTTACAGGATTGTCTAGATGACTGGACTGGTATGGAGTCGATGCTGAGATGGGTTGTAATCGCCGGAGGACTGGAAGCAACAACAGACGAAGACCGAGCGTGGTTTGCGGGAGTATTAGCCACGCACGCTGGCCTCACACCACCAGACAACGATGTTCTTGCAGCTCTAAAGCGGTTCATCTGGTTCGACGATATCCCGAGGACACGGGTAATGCCATTGTTCACTCTTGCATCGACTATGAGCACGGCGTCGAACAGTCCATCCTCGCAAAGTCGACTCTGAGAATATGGCCACTATTCAGCCTCACATCAGCGCATCTGACACTTCTGAGATCCGACTCCGCATCGGAGCCGCATCTGGGCAAATGGAAGACCTGGTCGTAATTGTTCGACAGACTTTCTCCGCACATAAGCATCCGAAGTCTGGGCACAATTTATGCTTATGCAGCTAGCGAAGGCTGTAAGCTCGAATAAGCTTCGAAAGCGACCATATCTGCCGACCGCCGACTCGAACATGATCCTTCACGCGGGCATACGGCCTCGAAAGACCCTAAGGCATGCTTACTGTAGAGCGCAAACCTAGCCAGTACGTTTCGCATGTCGCAGCCTGTCCGCGGAGTCCCTCGAAGGATGCGAACCACTCTCAACTCTCTCTTGATTTGCGGATTGGGAGACGATCGCAAAACTATCTCATCTAAAGATTGACAGCGCGTCATCAAACGAGCAGCTGCCGATCAAAAGTAGGCAGCTTACTTAGGATCCATTCGAGCCTGCGAAAGATTCTCTGTCGTTGTTGTACGCGTAATCATATGGAGGCTCACGCGGACTGGGAATTTGACGGCCTTCAAGAACCAGCACTCATCTGAGCTGACGCCCATCCGATCTCCGCCAGATGAAACTCAATCCACACCTCCTTACCACCATACCAGGAATTCCTCCATCGCCAATCATGGCACAACACACTGTCGATGTGTTCATCGCAGGTGCTGGGCCTGTGGGCCTCGTGCTCGCATACCAACTGACCCGCCTCGGCCTCAGCGTGTACATCATCGATGCCGCTGACAAGTCCAGTCCAGACTTTCCCATGTACGGCCGGTAAGTAGTGATGTGAAGGTGCTTCGGAACATGAGACATATACTGAGTCCCGAACCCATCGATTCCACAGCGCATGTACCCTCTATCCAGGATCGCTCGAGATCATGGACCGCTTTGACCTATACGAAGACTTGGCGCAAGTAGGCTATGTTAGCAAGCAGAGATTTACCTACGCCGATGGCCAGCGCGTGCAAGGTCGTGGCTGGAAAGGTGTAGACGGCATCAGTGGTTTGACCCATTTCGATTACATCTTAAATATCCGCCTCAAGTATAGCGAGGATATTTTCCGCGCAAAGCTGGCTGACATGGATGTCCCAATCAACGCTCCCACGAAACTCCTGGACTTCAACTTGGAGCCGGAAGTTAGTGACGACTACCAGGTGCGCGCTACCTGTGAGGATATGCATGGCAATTCGACGACTGTAAGAGCGAAGTACATCGTCGGATGCGATGGAGGCGGAAGCACTGTCAGGAAGCTGGCAGAGATCCCATTCGTAGGCGTGGCCGATATCACCCTGAGGTGGGAACGATCGACTGATCGTTCGAGTAGATTGGCGAGAGGAAAGTAGACCACTGGGTTCGGATCGAGTGAGTCTGATCGAGCCCCGGTGCAGACTATACTAACCACCTGTAGTGGTATTATCAAGACGAATATCCCAGAGCACAGGATGGGTCTCGGCGCCTTCGAGAGCAAAACGCACGGCCACGTCCTCTATGTCCGGCTTGACCATGGCGCAGTGCGGATCGGCTATGTCCTGAATGCGCAGCTTTTTGAGAAATATGGCACGACAATGAGTGCTGCGGATGCTGCAGCAGAAGCCGCGAAAGCTGTCGCGCCTTTTGAGCTTGAATTCACCGAGATCCACTGGCACACCGTGTACGGCATTCAGCAGCACGTTGCAGAGCGTTTCCAAGACCGCTCGAGGATCCTGATCGCCGGCGATTCAGCTCACACTCACTCCAGTGGCTCCGCGCAGGGTATGAACACTGGGATGCACGATGTCAACTCTCTCTCCTGGCGACTTGCTGGTGTACTAAAGGGTTGGTACAAGCCAGATGTCCTAGCCAACTACTCCACCGAGCGACACGCTGCCGCCACACAGCTTATCAATAACGATAAGCTCGTTAGCGCGCTCATCTCACGCAAGCTTCCCGAAAGCATGAGGGGACGCAAAGAAGACCCCATGGTCCTGCTTGACGAGGTCCTGGAGGAGCAGCAGTTGTTCTCCAACGGCCTGGGCATCTCGTACGCTCCCAACTTATTGAACGATGTTGATGGCTCGTACCCACCAATCATGACCACACCAGGGCACCGCTTTCCCGACTTTATGGTCCATCGCAACGGCGACAGTCGTATTCCACGCCGTCTGCACGAGCTCACCAAATACAATGGCAAATTCCGCATCATCGTCTTCACAGGCATCGCCACCCAAACTCGAACGGCCTTGCAGACGCTTCGCACAGCAGTCGACAAGCAAGCACCGCGCTTTCAGCATGCGGTGGACTTCTTGACGATTGTAGCCGGTATGGGTCTGGCCTTCGAAGACCATCTTGGTGTACGGCAATTCGGTCGGGCGTACTGGGACCACGATTTCAGCGCTCACTTCCGGAACAACGTCAGTCTGGATCATGGCAGTATAGTCGTGCTTCGGCCAGACGGTCTGCTTGGTCATGTCTCGGGCATGGACCGTTTCGACCATGTTGTGGGGTACTTGGAGCGGCTCATTGTGCCTAGGGAGGTAAAGATAGCGACAAATGGGCATGCCACAAGGAAGGAGCTCGGTACGTTCATGAGCGAGAACGAGAACAATCTCGCTATGCCGGCCGAGAACGGTGCGACGAGCGAGGAGTCCGGTTTGATAGTGAAGTAACATAGTGTGAATCGCAGTGCTCTCAGCCAGGACTGTGTCGAATTACGCTCCCGGCGTCGCTCGCGAAGCTCACCATACTCGCAGACTCCAGGCTCGATGAGCTAGCATTGCGCTGCTGGTACAGTTCTGCATCCTGGGGTATGTTGTGTATGACCGAGCTGAAACTCTCCACGCTGAGATCCTGTTGGCGCGTCGTAAAAGGCGTGATGTCCCGTGATACTGCTTCGCGTGCGGTGACAGGGCTCATGATAAGACTCGACGTTGAAGATCGAGCCGGTCTCGTATTAGGTGTACGGTATTGTGCAGCGTTATTGGCACGTGGAGTACCTGTCAGATCCTCTGTCGAGGAGATCGAAGATGCGTGTCCACCAATTTGCGCACGGATCTGCTCAACGATAGCCGGTTCCAGCGCCATCATACCAGCTAGCAGTTCCGCGAAAGTCGCCATGAGGTCCGCGAACTCGTCCTCAGTACACGGACGGCCGCAGAAACGGGCATGTTCATACTGGCGCAGAAACGTCTGTGCTAACTCTGGTGGGTTGACGAGGCCTAGATACGAAAGCTGAGTTAGGTAGTCGCGCATACCCATCGTCAGCGATCGTTTCAGCAGATCTGTCACAGCTGGGTCGGCCATGTTGTTACTTCCTAGCGCAGGGTCGGCTGGTGCAAGAGACACTGCTCGTGCCTCGACCAAGTTCGGCAGCTCTGCGATCACATTCGCGAATTGTACATCCGGATAGTCGTTGTCCTCTCGCTGACTTGGAGAGCTCCATCCCGGATGTCGTACAACGCGCCATGGTGGTCGGACTGGATCAACCTGTATGATCCTACCAACAGTATAATCGTTGCGTCCAATGCTACCCGTCTCCGGCGGCAGCACACCTTCCTTCTCCGCTTCTAATATCTCGCCAAACAAGTCTCTTGGTCGACTCTCCCATGCCACGATCGCGCTACGTTCCAACTGCTTCACGATCATCTTCCTGATACTCTTACCCACCTCGCCGTCCTCGATTGGCAGATATGCCTTCCCAACGGCTGCGAGCACGGTACGGTTCGTGTAGAGGCGACTAGAGTAGATGAAAATGGTGATGATGGCGAGCAACAGGTACACACCGCCAATCATGAAGAGGTACTGGAAGGCGCGGGCTTGGATGGCTGTGTAGATGAGGGTCGTGGGCGTGATCGCAATCATGCAGAGTGTGAAGATGTAGAGCAGGGTGTAGGTCGTGCTGTAGAAGATGCGGAAGAAGGGTATGCGGAAGGGTAGGATGCGCCGTCCTCCAGCTTTGGGCGCCATTGTAGTGGTATGTCTTGTTGGTTGTTATGGTCGTAATGCTGCAGCTCAATGGCTGCCTTATTGATCGCGTTACATGTTGATTGTGGTTGTTCGGTACATTGTGCTCGCATCGAACTGTTCTAGAAGGCTATGGCGGTACATGGTGTTATCGAGGTCGTCAGGTTGTCCCATCTCGTCGGTTTCGAGAACGCTTGGTCCAAGCGCCACCTGCAGCGCTAGCGGCATCACATGCAAAACGAGCAGCTGTGCCTTCTCCAAGGGAGGTATTCCAACAACAAACATTGCTTAAGCGTTACATTGCGTTGACGTGCATCTTGGACAATCGTATTGAGTAAACCTTGCATCTAGCTTGGCATAACGATTAATGCATTGGTAGAACTTGTCCTTTCCAGCATACCTGCGAACAATACTAACAGCCCGTGCAAGTTCACCCTGCATTCATATTCATGAAAGGTTTTCATTCACATAATCGCAAACGCAGAGTTGTATTTGCAAGCAAACGCAAGATGACTTCATCACAAGAAAATGGAGATGATACACTTGACGAACTACTCAAAGACAAGGCACGCATCGTAGAATTATCCGACGACGAAGACGAAGACGACAGCATGGCCGGCCCACCTTTCCCTGGCAACCACCTCAAGCCCAGGCGTAAGCGCAAGTCGAAGCTCCACCCACAACCACAGCGCAAACTTCTCGAGATACCGCCTTGGATCTTCGACACTAACGAGCTCTTCCACAACGACGTCAAGACACCATCGAGAGACGCTCTGGACAAGACTGCTGCTGAGTGCTTGCGGTTTCTCACTTTGCTAGACACCCAGGGCCTACCTCTCAACAGTCATGGTCTCCCACGTCTCCGCCGCAAGCCTCACGCCGACTTCTTGCGTTTCTTTTTAGGCCCGCTACAGACTGGCTTCACAGCCATGGATGCTAGCAGACCATGGCTATTCTACTGGTGCATAGCTGGTCTGTCATTTCTGGACGAGGACGTGAGTGAGTACAAGGAGCGGCTGATCGAGACCGTGCGTCCACTTCAGAACCCAGGTGGCGGCTTCGGCGGAGGTCATGGACAGTATAGTCACTGTGCATGCACATACGCCACCGTCCTGGCACTTACAGCAGTTGGCGGGCTAGAGGTGGTTGACAGGAGAACGATGTGGCAATGGCTCGGCACGGTCAAGCAGGACGACGGCGGCTTTCGCATGGCTGTGGGTGCGGAGGAAGATATTCGTGGTGCTTACTGCGCCATGACGATTATCACCCTCCTCAATCTTCCGCTCGAGCTACCTCCGGACGCCCCGGCGAGGAAAGCGGGCTTGACATCGTTCACTGATAAGCTGGGTGAGTGGGTCGGTCGCTGCCAAACGTACGAAGGTGGCATAGGCGGCGGACCAAGCAACGAAGTGCACGGTGCTTATGCTTTCTGTGCGCTCGCTTGCCTCAGCATTTTGGATGCTCCGCATATCAGCATCCCCAAGTACCTCGACATTGACGCTTTGGCTCGCTGGCTGGCAAGCACGCAGACTACACCCGAAGGTGGCTTCGCCGGACGTCCGAACAAGCTAGTCGATGCGTGCTACAGTCATTGGGTTGGTGCGTGCTTTGCATTGATCGAAGCAGCTCTACCGGGAACGAAGGACGGACTCTGGAACAAGGCAGCACTCGTCCGATATCTTCTCACTTGCGGCCAGCAAACAGGTCCGCAGGGCGGAATGCGAGATAAGCCTTCTGCTCGTCCGGATGGGTATCATACTTGCTACTCGCTGTCTGGGCTGTCGGCTGCGCAGAACCATTACTGGTATGATTTGGAGAGCAGTACGACAGATGGTGGATCTGGCAGGCTGCTTGCGGCGTTCAACTGGCAGGCTAAGCGAGGCACGGCGGACGAGCTGGCGGTCTTGAAGGTGGACGAGGAGGATGTTGTGGCGTTGATACATCCGGTATTTGTGCTGAGGTTGGAGGCTGTCGAGGCAGCGAGGAGGAAGTTCGAAGCTGGCGGATTATAAACACAGCATGCACCGCAGAACGAGTGTCCACGTCGGCACTGCTGCGAAGCACCGAAGACATGAATATACCACGCCGCTTTCAGGACTGCACGTGGTTGCTTGCACATGGCGTAGGTGATCTGACTGTCTACGTAATACGATTGCTTCACGGCATCAACATATCACCAAACAAGGGTTTAGGCAGAAATCCAGCTGAGCTCAGCTTTCCTGCAGACACTTACAGTTCATTACTCGCACGGCCTACAACTTTGCCAAGTGATCTCATGATGCCAAGCCGAGTGGCACTGCATGCAGCTGCAACCAGGACGATGAATCGATGCATCAGGCCACAGCTATCAGCTGCTTGGATTAGAGCTTCTGTTGACGTATAAGCAGGAAGAGCCACGGACTCCACGGGCTAAGACGGCTAGCAAGTCACTTACGCCATGGCTGCCCAGCAAGCACACGCAATAGTGTGCGACCACAAGGAAGATGACTGTAACAAGACTCCTCACCAACGCAATCACGCCGCCGGTTTCCTGCCAGCGCCATCCGATGGAGTGAAAGTTTTGAGATGGTACAACTCTGTTTTCGAGAAAGGCGCGGCAGCATCAGCATTTCTTGGTGGCACGCTGCTTTCTGTAACTACCGGCGCATCCGAAAAGAGACTCGACGGCGTGCGGCCTGCGGCGGCCGCTGGAGCGACACTATTCCTGATCTTGTTCCTGCTCTGCCTGGGCTTGCCACTGTTCTTCGAGTTTCACGGCCAAACCATCGTGCGCGTCCTAGAAATGCCCAAGTATCTGGAACCTGCGGACGTGGAACCTATGGCTGGCAAAGCAAAGCTAAACAGACAAAGTGCGAGTTATCACGTAGGCTTGGCCCTGCTGTCTTTGTTAATACAAGGTCTGGCCTTGGCGGGTACGGCGTGCGTGTTTCAGGTCATAGTACCTTTTGCCAAGATCGCAGGATGGGCTGGGTTCAGCGTCACAATCGCTTTCATCCTATGCACGTTGGTCGCATGGATTTGGCAGGGAGCGGGCTGGGTTGCAGAGCTCGAGAAAGACCGCCGCACTATCAGAGGAGGTAACCAGAATGGACGTCTGTGGGGCGTGATCAGATGGATTGTTCATAGTTGCAGCAAGGCGGAGCCGTGATTACGACCATCATATGCACATCTCTGCAGTGCATATGCGGATGTTGAACTCTCAAGGTGGACCGGACACTGCGTCGATCCGAGGATGACCGAAGCTGCGACTGTTTATAATTTACGGTCACAGCAACAAAAGGCAAGTTTCTCAGGCTAGTTCCAGAGAAACTCCTCGTAGTTCTTTCATGTCATAGCCGTCGCAGAGCCGACCACGCTCATTGCATCTTTAAGATTCCGCTTTGTCGACTCTCCTCGGTAGCATCCCGGCGTTGCCGCCATTGCCACTCCAGCAGTACCGGCAAGAATTGCCAAAGGTCGAATTCAGGCCCTGTCGTTGCGTGTCAGTCTAAGGGCTTGTTGCAAATTAGCAGGAAGGAACTCACACAAGCAGTCCAAGAACTTGATCTCAGTGTTCTCGTGACACTGCCAAAGCATGAAGTCAGACAACCGGTAAACACCTGAGGTTCGTACCAGTAGGTCCAGAGGAGGCGCAGGATAAGTATATGTGTTCTTGTCAAGATGCTCTTCAGTCAGCGTCTCCGGATCTGGCAAGTGCTGCTGCCGCCGCCGTGTCAGAGCATCATTTGCAGGCTTCAGTGTCGGTGAAGGCGAATGTGACGTCTGTGAGCTCTCGGCGTGTAGAGCAGATGCGGTATCGAGATCCTGCTCAGACATTACGCTGCTGCTATCATCCTCCTCCAGATCAACGTCATCACGCTGCTGCAATCGTAGTGTGCTTCCTCTGCCAACACTCTCTTCCTCCGCAATCCCACTCAACTGTCCTCTCCGTAAATTCCGCAGGACATGTGTCTCGCTAAACCCACGCTTGCCCGCTGGTCGCTGCGTCGGTGTACTGAACTCACGCACCGTCTCCCGTATACTCCGAGTGATCTCCTCTCGACTCGTGTACGGAAAACACACATTCAACACCGCCTGATCATTATGCTTCGTCATTTCCACTGCGCGATCCACCTGCTCCAGCACATCCTCCCTTACTAAACTTTTGTCGCCCAAAATACGCACGCTCGCGCCGTACCGGTCAAATAGCTCTCCATGCTGGCTCATCTGTACTAGCTTTAATTTGGCCATATCCATCAAGCCATCCACCTCATACTTGCTGCGCTTAAAGTTTTCTATGCTGAAAGCGTAGATCGTGACTACTTTCACGCCGCTCTTGTAGCACACCTCGAGAACCTTTGCTAGCGCCTCAAATCCTAAGTGGTGTCCTTCGACTGTTTCGAGCTTGTGTGTCCGCGCGTACCGCCTGTTGCCGTCCATGACAAAGGCTATGTGCTGTGGTATGGGGCCGCATTTGAGAGTGCTGATGAGGAGTTCGCGAAGCTGTTGGAGGCCCCATTCGACTGGAGGGAGGCCGAAGAGCCAGCGTCGGAGGGACGCGCCGTGTGTTGTAGCCATCGTGTGATATGTGGACTTGAGGGTTGGAGAGGTGCTGCCTTGAGGGAAGTGGTGTCTGCGCGTTCAGGTAGGTTGAGCTGCTAGTCGGTCGTAGGTAGTATCATTGTTTTCGAGGTGCTGAAGGTAGCATTGTGTCGAAGTTCTAGGTTTCGTACTGCCACGACAGCCAACGTGTACGTCTCTGGGCGTTGAAACGCTTGACCAATGAAGAAGGAGCTGCGGCCCGCTAAGACTAGCTCCGGCAGTGAAAGTGCCGAACCAAGAGATTGTCTTCGAAGTCCTTTACAAAGTCTTCGAGAAAGCATCACCACAGCATGAAGACTTTGAGTGCCTGAATTGGCAGACTAACTATACACTCACAGACTCCATTGATTTTATACTGGACGAACCAATCATCGTGAAACTACCATAGCGTACGCTCGCGTTCAGGATGACTATACTGCGGCTTCGATCAAGTAAGGACTGCAATGGACTACTCGGTGTGGTTCGCAAGAAACAATTTGCTATTCTGCGCTGGCGAACTCTCGGTCAGGGACTATGGTGTTCGTAACCTCCACTGGGCATCGTCACTCCATTCTGCGTACCAGGTCATCAGACTATATACAAAGTGCTCGTAGTATGCGCGGGTAACTTCTGGCCGTCACGCTGGTTGGCCTGGTACCCAAATCAACGTTGCAAGGCTCGTTGCATGACTGCTTTCGGCGGTTTGATGAAGCAAGGTATACAGTATGATGGGCTTTCTTTCTCTACTTATAGCCTGGGTCACATGGACGGCTGAAAAAAGCGCCATGGCACTCCTTGCGCGAGCACTCTCAAGCCACGAAGGGTAGGTCTCAGCCGACCGCGTGCGCAAGGTGGCAGCAGCATGAAACCCACAGAACGCAGCCATTGGCGCTGCATGTCCAGATGTTGCACACTGTCGCACGTGCTGGTTGCGCACGCTCGGCGGCAGGTGAAGAGATCATGATCTTTGCCTCGGGGCGTGCCTCTGCTTGCTACTTTCGAAGGTCGAGTTGGTCTGCCTCTATATGCAACGGCCCGAGCAGAGATCCTCTTCTGGTTGTTGTCTTTCGAGGTGCTCTCACCGCTCACGTCGTCGTATTCGAGGAGTGGGGTCAGAATTCTGCCCCACTCTCAATCCCACGTCCCCAACCTCGCGTTCCCGAGGAAAGAGCGATTCACACTTGACTTCACGTCTTGTTGTTCATCACTCGACTCTGCTGGTATATATGGTACAGTCGCTGACTACATGCCTGTGGCGATGATTCTCGGTGCAGCGAAATAGCCGCGCACGCGCAGCAGTCAGAGTGCACAAAGGATCGGGTAGTGGCTGGGACCATCGTCTGATTGGTATGGCGACTTCTGACGTGCAGTAGCTCGACAACACGCCCGCACTTTACACCGCCATTTCTGCAGACCCGGCGTCGCTCATCCTTCTCTGGGCTAGACGCCTGTGAGTTCCTCACCGACTGTGCGTGAGCGCATCGCAGCGACAACATCGCCAGATTTGCTCCGCCCAGGGTCGAAGGTTCGGACGAGACACGGACGCCCTGAGCTCATCTTCAGCCCGCCTATTTGATTACGCTGCTCCTGTCATACCGCAAAGATGGAACATTACGGCCTCCATCCAGACGAGTCTCTGCTCGACTACACGACCGGCTTCGTGGCAGACCAGCGATCGCAGTCATACCCCGATCCGTACCTCCAGCACCATCAACACCTTCACCACCCGAGTACCCATCACCAGGCGACGTGGCCGCCGGTAGGCTTCGAAGACATGTCTTCACAGCAACAGCAACATCAGCCAAGTCATAACGCGTACATGGCCTCGGCGCAAGGTCAGCGACAGCCGCAACAGCACAACTCCCGCCCAAATAGCAGCGGCCATGCCCAGCAGCCCATGAACCTTCAGACTTCCGGTCTC
Source organism: Elasticomyces elasticus (assembly GCA_035926095.1). NCBI lineage: Eukaryota > Fungi > Ascomycota > Dothideomycetes > Mycosphaerellales > Teratosphaeriaceae > Elasticomyces > Elasticomyces elasticus. Next base: position 1,365,733 of record JAVRQT010000003.1, read on the forward strand.
GACCAAGAGTACCTATCACTTCTCCCGAACGACTGGGCATACCAGCTGCAAATACAGCAGCAAGCGGCACGGATGCAACAACAGCAACAGCAGCAGACACAGCAGTACATCGCCCAGAACAGCATGCCGATAAATATGGGCACGTACAACCACACCGCTTTTGCTGGACAATTACAAACTTCTCCGGTGGACTATATGCCCGTCACCAACGCTGAGGGCTATGCTGTGACCTCTGGCATGGATGCGTCCAACTACATGGCCATGGCTGGCCCGATGGAGTCCATGGGCGCCCTAGTCTACCCTCTGAACGACTACCAGAACGATGCGTCGTTCGCCATGGCACTCAACCAGGCCGCACTGAACCAACAGGCCGCTGAGTCAGTCCACTCGAGTGTACCAGGCAGCTCACCGACAGGTACCATCCTGGAAGTACAGTCAGTGTCTGACAACGAATGGTCTGTGGTGAACTACAACCCCAACCGGCAATCCTTGGACTCGTTCACCGGGACCGTCTCAAATCCAAGTCAGAGCCTCCACATCCGTACCAGCTCTGACTCGTCAGCATCAGATGATCCGGGCTCAGCTGAGCTGTCGAGCAGCTACGAAGAGATCCCTCCCTGGCCGCTGAGCTCACCACATGACTTCCACGGCAGCGAGTGGCTGGACGCCCAATACGTACAACACACGCATGGTCTTCCTCTCAACACTCAGCAAACTCACGCTTCGTCCTCAGCACCGTTGGCCATCAACCCCACCGCTGCCATGGCTGCTGGGTACCGCTCATCAGGCTCCTCATCAACATCACCGACGTCGTCCGGACCACTCTCACCGCCTCTTCGCCGTCGCAAGTCTCCCGTAGACAACAAGACGACAAAGGCCGTAATCAAGAAGGTCCCTCACAGCACGCGTAAAGATGCATCCGCCGAGAAGAAGGTTGGCCGGAGACGAGGTCCCCTTCGACCCGACCAACGCCAACAAGCACATGAGATCCGAAAACTTCGAGCCTGCTTACGATGCAAGTTCCTCAAGAAGACCTGTGACAAGGGCGAGCCGTGTGGTGGGTGCCGGCCCAGCCATGCTCGTCTTTGGCAGGTACCGTGTACTCGCATGGACATCAAGGACATCTCCTATTTCATGAAGGACTGGAAGGCGGATTACGAACGCCATATCAGCCTCGGCTTCTCCGTCGGCAACATCAAGGGTTTCAGCACGATGGAGCGTACACTGTACATCACGCACGGGTACGGTCACTACCTGCCCATCAACGCTCGCGAGGTGTTTGTGCGTGACGATAAGTGCTTTGGTGTTGACTGGGTCGAGTCGATACATGAGACGCCCCTGGCGTTTGAGGTCAACACTGCCAAGCTGTCCGCTGGCATGGAAGGCGTGAGCACTACGCTCCTGTCTGAGTACCTTGACCGTCATCTCGATAACGGCTTCGAGGCGTTTGTCGACGAGTACTTTGAGGGTACCAAGTTCCTGACTGAGATCTTGAAGACTGCGTATCGCTACTATCTGAAGGAGAAGACGCCGTCTGTTCGCAAGGCGCTCAAGCTTGTTCTGGCGTACAACCTCACTCTGCACGTCACCATGGTCGAGGGTCTTTCCGAAGAGGAGCAGTTCAACGGCAAGATCGAGGACTCAACCTCGAAATTCGCTGGCAAGACGTTTGCTCCAGTGATGATCAACTTCCAGGTCAAGTGCGCGTTGGCCGACATGTGGCGGGAGTTGCAGAAGGACATCCTCGAGGAGCTATCGTCGCTCTACAGCTCTGTCTACTCCGGTGACAAGCTGAAGAACTGGCCGACCATCTTTATGCTCGCTGCCATTCTTCTTGCCATCTGGGAGGAGATGCAGTTCGATTGCCACTACCGCATGCCAGATGAGAAGGCGGTCAACAAGTTCTGCGACGACATGGAGACGACACCGGTCGGTGTCATCGTTGGCTTGTTCCAGGCCATTTCCACCAAGCTGCCGGGTCTGCAAGAGTGGGATACTCGCAAGCATCACCACTTGTTGGGGTCGAACGTGGCGGTTTGTGATGCTTTGACTGAAGTGCGAGGACATGTGAACAAGTATGGTGCGTATACACTTTCTCTTGCACCATTCACTGTGACAATCTACTGACACGCCACACAGAGAGCTACCTGAAGGAGCGCTCATCTGCGAAGTTCAACCGCGACGACTTCGACTGCTTGAGCAACAAGTTCCTGAGCAAGCTCGTGATCCGCGCGAACTAGGGGTCGTCCGGACGACACGAGCTTCTCAACGCGCAACACAACGATCAAACGCGCCACGACCTAGCAAGAGACCACGATCTCGAAATGAAGACCGAGCCACGCAGCGATATCTCGATGACCGACTGAAGATGAAAACAACTACATGCCGCACAACGACCAACGGCAACCCTCTGCACAACAGTTTCCTTGCTTATCTGTTTCTATTCGACGCTCGACGCCTCACGCATGACTACGAGGACAACGACTTGCTTTGATTTTCTCGGCCACGTACTGAACGGCATTTGGCGCATGTGATTTACGGAGACAACGATGATACCACTCACCGCGTGGCTTTGACATTTGGAATGGCGGCTACTATTTACGAAAGCATACTTTACGAACATGGCGCTATATGAGAGGCATGCATTGACGACACGATGTGTTCGGGAGTTCACACTTTGCTCTGCTGTTACGCTTCAGATGTGTGAGGTGTCCATATGAATGGCGTGATGGTGATTATGGATGGACGATTCAATTCAGCGACGGCGCTGATGGTGTTTGACCAAAGCTGTCATGGATGCATGAAGTGTACGTAGCTTATGTCGTACGCTTTATTGACTTTACTCTACTTTGATTCAACCTTGCTGTCCCGTCGGCTGCTTCGTCGCAGGTCTGTATCATCCTCATCCTGACCCCCACTCAAGATATCTGCCCTCCGCACATCACATCCTCCATTTCACATCGCACTTCTAGTGGACATGTTGATGTCGTTGACTCGACTACTGAGGTCTCGCTGGTTGGGAGAATCCATCTCGCCATGGAGTAAATTGTTCATCGCTATTGGCAGCTTTGTTGGCCTGCCATCGCTACTTGTCGATCCGGATAGCCTTGCTGCTGTTCTTTGCTACCGGCTGAGAGGGCGTAGATGGGGTGGCAGAGGGTGAGCCCATTCGGGCGTCAGATGTCGAGCGAACGATATGCAGTGCCCATAGTTCGCCGCTAGCCATAGCGGCCTTTACTGCATTGGAGTGCTTCGTCACGTTGATTAGGTGGATGATTTGCTAGCCACAGTATGTTCTGCTGCAGTGACTTCGGTCGGTGATCGCGAGCAGCTTGGCAGCTCTTGTATTGTGCTTCATATGACGAGACGAGTCAGCTGCAAGGCTTCCAGACAAAGGATAAGATGACGGCTCCCAGACCGCGGACACGGACGCCAACGTGGTAATGACAGAACGATCTCATGGTATGATTCTTTGTTGTGTATCTCGAAGATCCATTGGCTGACAGCAGAAATTTCCTTTGTCTGTGAAAGACGAAGACGGAGGATGATTCCGAGGAGCTCGCTAGAGCAAGATCTTGGATCATCATCCCATGCCTCTTTGTTCGGTTGTGCAAGAAAACTATCCTTCGAAACGTGAGTCGAGCCGTGGGCCCAAGATCGATGTCCTTGTTTGGAGGGGATGTGTATAGACTGGTGTTGCAGACATGCCGTGACTGACCATTCTCGCTGAAACACTCAGCCTTCCAGAATCGACCAAGTGGCCCATTGTCCAGTGGTGAACCCGTTCCACACACTGATCGGGACTGGCCAGACTCGCCAGTACCCAAGCTGTCTCGCGAACTCAGCGAGCAGTGGCAAAGTCAGCGCAAACCATGCTACCACCCACACGCCGTTGACCGCTTGTCGAAGTCGTAACCCAGCGCCACTTTGCCAGTGTTGCAGTCCGCCAAGGGCGACGATACAGCGTGCGGCAACCGCTTCGAGTAGTATGCCAGCCGCTTGTATCCAGAAGAAGCCAGCGATACAAAGTCGGATGCGGTTCACCGAGATTGCAGCGTAGAGCGGTTCGGGCGGAACCAGACCAGTGTGTGTAACTCCACTCAAACCAAAAGCGACTGTAGTGATGATAGCATACCTCACCATGCTTCTCGAAGGCAGGCGAAGCGCATCTGCTATCGCATAGCCCGGCGCAGATACCGACCATCGCATGGTTTGATGCCAATATTGACCCCAGAACCCGCGAATGCCGTGTTGGAAAATCACACTAGGTGGACCGTAGTAAGCTGGCCAGAGATGAGGTGCCCACTCGTCTGGCAGATATCCAAGAGCATGCAGACCCACAGGCAACAGGCATGGAAGATAGAACATTTGTCCAATCAATGCCCATGCCTGTGCGCCGACCACCATGGTCCGAACCAGTTGCGAAGGCAGGAAGTGGAGGGCGTCGAATGGAAGGGGTGCATTAATCGGCATGGCTGAATTAGTGAAGTACGGATCGTACGAGATATATGCTCTTGTGAGATCGAGTATTAAGTAACCTCTGGTAAAGCACAACAAAGTGTATGCAACGAATGCTTTGCGGCTGCTGAATGCTGGCACAGGCGGTTGCGTTCGATCGTGACTTGGCGAATTAATCATCCAGTTGTTGAGACGGATGGAGATGAGCAGTGTGCCGACCCATGGCAGTCGCTCCCAAAGCGTTGCAGGGTATGCTTGCTCGATGGTTGAAGACCTGATTGGGTTCGAGGACCTGCTGTCGACGCTCTGCTGGGATAAAGCAACTTGTTCGTTGATCGCCCCGCTGGTATTCACAGCTGGAAGTCCGGTAGGCACTTCACTGCTGTTTGTAGTCTTGCTGGTTGTCCGGGCCTTCGCTTTCGTGACATAGCGGAAGTCTGACCAGGGATCTTTGAGTACCAGCAGGAAAAGTGCCCATAACAGCCTGTCAACGCTGATCACGTCAACCCCGCTCATGGAGTACCAAGCATGTATAGTCGAGGCTATACATATTGGCATGAAGAGAGAGGCATTTTGCCATCTTGACAGACGAGACCGAGGAATGAGAAGCGCGATTGGTAGTAGGATATGAGGGATATAGTAACTGAAACTTTGCGGGCCTGGAACGTAGTAGTTCGTAAGCTCGTGGTAAGTTATCATGGTGGGTGTGCCTAGTTGTGATGAGCATGGAAGAGACGATCAGCACAAGAGGTATGACAAACGCTAAGGAAAAGGTTCTCGACGTCATCGATTCGGAGTAGGAGTTGAGATCCCTTTTGGAGAGCAGTGGTGCGCCGTCTGCAAGTTTCGGACTCATCATTGTAATTGGTGTATCGAGCGTTACTAAGGACGAAGCTGCACTTTCTTGAGACGTGAGATGCGGAGCGGATGCCCGGCTTGGCGTACACTCTAACATGAAGTCCTGCGATCGAATGTATATCGTGCCATGACGGCCGATCTTACTGCTGTGAGATCAGAATACACACGCAATGACCCGGTCTCAGTATCGTAGCCGGGGTAAGAGGTGTCGAAGGCAATTCGCTACCGGATTGACAGATCCTGGAGGGCCAGTTTCATCCTCGACAATCTCCGACTTACTGAAAGCCCTTCGCCCAAACATTATGTCTCTCTCGATCGGGCATCGTCCGCAGTAGGTCATGCCACCTGCTGTCCCTCCGTAAACTGTCTTCACCCTCTGCTTTCTGTCCCAATAATGTTTGTTGGCATCGCAACCAAAGCCTAGTCGAAGATCATGCGCGACAGTCCCGTCTTTCACCCAGTCTCAACACGCCACGCTAATAACAATACTGCTTCCCCTGCCTTCAACTATCCTCCGCATCATGCGAGCCCATCACATCTCCGAAGTCAAGCTCGCTTCCCCCCTTGGTCATCCAAGCGCCAGTAGTACATCATACTCTCCGCCATACCCATCGACCAACGCACGCGCATCGCCATTGCGTACAAATCCAAGAAGCATGGCGGAACTAGCCTAGCTTCCCAAACCCAGCAGAGCAGACTAATAGCCACTAACGGGAGCCTTCCGCTAGTGAGTGGCGCTAGTAGCGCTCCTCCCACAAAAGAGCCTGATCTGATGCTCTTTTTCGCCATCCTCGAAGGGCAAGCTTGCCTCATAGTATGTAGAACAAAAGCTTCCCCAACCTCACATAAGCCCTCTTGGCCTAACAGCACAAACCCCTCCTACCCCAAACCCCCACTCGCACTACCGTTCCTATTGCCATTCCACCACCCATCCCGTCATCCTTCCTCCTCCTCCTCCAGCCGCATCTCTCGTCCCCTTCCCCCTCATAGTCCAGCACCAACACGAACGCCCACAAGCCAGACCTCAGATCCCAAGCTCCCAGTGTCCCACCTCCAGCTCAATGAGATCAGAGTCCTTTCCGAAATGGAATTCACATCCCCATCAATGAACTAGCCTAGCTTCACCTCTAGCAAGCTAGTAGCCCACTAACGGGTGTCTTCCGCTAGTGCAACCATTAGCGCTCTATCAAGATCACCTCATCCAGCAAGACAAATCAATTCTCTTTTACATCGTCGTGGTTATCGTCGTCGTCGAATTGCAAGCCTCCTGTAAATTCAACAAACAACGCCTTAAGCGCATCCAGCCTTCCTAGCGAGCGCAAATAGCTTCCGACCTCCTCCTCCCCACCCATCAATTGCCATAAAATAAATCTCCCTATCCCACGTCCCGCCATTCGTCCTTCACGCTTCCTCCTCCTCCAACCTCATACCCCCCCTCCCCCTCCCCCTCCCAGCCCACCCCAACCCCAGCACCAACGCAAACGGCACACCAACCCAAGCAACCACCGCCTCGAAAACCAACGCCCTCCCCATTTCCCCCGGGGGCTTACTACCCTCCCCCCCGCGCAACGCAGTCATGACCACAATAAAAACCGCCCCAAGCAACTGTCCCCCTGTCCAACAGATCACTGAGGTGATCTCCGGACTCACGGGGTGTGTGATAACGACCAGATACTCCAACGCACAAGGCAGTAAGCTGAAAGAACTGGCTCCTAGTAATGAGCAGATGATGTAGGGACCGATGACTGATCGAGTCGCGGGCATGAAGATGAGGGCTAGGTAGGAGGAGGCGATGATGGGGACCAGGATTTTGATCGTCAAGAGGTAGTTTTTGGTGCGGTCCACGAGAGGCGAGACGAGGGCTGAGGCTAGGAGTCCGACGACTATGAGCAGGCCGCCGGATATCCCGGCTTCTGTCTCGGTGAAACCGTAGGGAGCGAAGATTTGGTTTAGGAGGGAGGAGCACGCGTTGAAAAACCCGACATAAATCCCAAACGGCAGTAACAGCAACCAGAACTGCTTATTCCGCGGCAACACCCTCAACGCGCTATTTAAATCCAATTTCTCGCTCGCCGCTATAGCGCTTGGCGGGGTGGGAGGCGCGGCGGGCGTGAATGGGGCGAGGATGGTGATGGCGGAGCTGAGGATACTGGTGTATAACACCATCCTCGGGATTTGTCCCGGGGTATCCGCCCATAAAGGACCGATGAGTTGACCCAGCGCTGCGCCGAAGGGGTTCGCTAACGAGGCGAAAGCGGTAGCGGATACGCGGCCGGTGTCGGAGAACCAGAGGGCGCTGTATCTAGTCGGGGCAGCTAGGACGAAGGGTTGGGCGAAACCGATCAGGATTTGTCCTAGCATGACGACGCCGAAGGTTCCGGAGCCGAGGGGAGAGGGACGTTGGGGGTAGCGGGTCCCTAGGTAGCGGATCCAGTTTCCTACTAATACCAGGGTGGAGGAGATGATGATAGCTCGTTTAGGACCTCCTTTGTTTAGGGTGAGGATCACGAGGGGGGCCATGGGGATGAAAGCGAAGAGGAAGCCGGTGGAGAGCCAGTTTATCGATGCTTCTGAGACGCCGAAATAGGCTGCTGAGGTGGTGGATAAGGAGGCGAAGGTTAGCCAGGACCAGGAGATCATGATATTGAGGAGGACGAGGAGGATGAGACCGTAGAATCGGGAGGGGTAGACGCGGTAGGTGGTGGCATTCTCGGTGTCGTGCTGGTGGCTGTTGGACGGTCCTCCGGTTTCATTGTCGTCGGTGGTTGAGGGGGAGATGGTTTGGGAGGGGACTTTGCGCATGGTGTAGCTGTCGTTGGATTTGAGACGTTCCATGGTTGGTTTACTGGATGTTGGGTCGGAGTCGATGTCGTTGGCCTCGAGAGGCGTGTATTTGACTCCTCGCATATCAATATTAATATCAATACATTGTGTCCATGTCTGGTCGATGGTGGTCGTCGTCGAGCTGTGCCGCTAACTCGCATGTGAAGATCTAATCTTATCTCCCATCTTCCATGACATATCAGCCTAAGCGTAAGCTAGCCTAAGCCAAGTTCACATGCCCATCTCGAAGCATCCACGCCACGCTGACCATCTACCTCCCACCGCCAACACCTCACCACCATCGTCCTCTCCAACACATCTCCACGACTGACAACGATGTACCAAACCTTCTCCGGCTCCTCCCGCCGCCCCCGCCAAATCAACCTCTCCGGCCGACCCTCCAACCCCTTCGCCAGCGCACCAGGAACCTCGACTACTGCCCCCTCCGCCGTCGCGACCGCCGCGCAAGACCGCTTGGTACGACAACGGCAACGGGATCGTGTCCAGGCTTCCGCGAAGATACAGCGGACGTGGCGGGGTCATAGTGCGAGACGGAGGACGTTTGGGGTATGGAGGCGGGTGTGGGATGATTTGGAGGAGGGGGGTAGTAAGCAGAGTGGCAGGACTGTGGAGGGGTATGGGAGTGAAGAGGAGAGTTTGGGGCAGTTGAGGCGGTTGATGTTGTTTTATACTCCTAAAGAGGATGTGAGGCGGTTGGTGTGGTACGGTGGGAGGCAGGTTGTTACTTCTTCACATTCTGGGACGAGTTGTGAGGGCAGGCAGTGGACGGGTGCTTATCTGAGAGTTGCCAGGGCGTGCATGGCTGCTTTGAGGAGTTCGTGGGGTGGTGTGGACGAGGAGACGCAGAGACGGTTGTTGGATACGCTTGCTTTCGCGGCACGCAGGAGTGGAGAAGTGTTCACGGAGCGGGACGCAGTGGCTTACTACGAGGCTCTGACGGCGTTGAAGAATGCTCCCAGCCACTCGTTGCAGGAAGCTCTACTCGCACCCTTGGGGTCACCTCAGGCCTATGCCGGTCTAGCGGTATTACTTGCGCGACCGCTGGATCCGACTATGCTGAATCTCCTGCGCTCCTCAATCAACACCACCGCCCTCTGCGACGCCCTAACCCAATCCCCCAACCAACAAACCCCTCGCTCCCGTCTCTGGCTCCTCGGTAATCTAGTCTGCTTAGCTGGGCCGGCGAGGAGTACTTCACCCTCGTACATCACCGCCGTAGCGCGTCTCCTTGGTTCCTTGGCAGAAACAGTAGACTTCGACTCCTCGCCCCTAGACCTGGAGAACTCCAGTTTCGATCGAGATGTCCTGGCCAAAGTCAGCACGGGCTTACCACTCAATACCTTCTTGCACACCCAGATCACAGGCCTGATAGATCAGCATTCCATCCGAAATTTACTGGTGCGCGACAATCGCTCTTCCGGTACCGTGGGACATGATGCCCAGCTGTTGGCTGGGTATGCTCTCACGCTTTTACGCTGTTTTCCGAGGAAGGCGGATGATATACGGATGTGGTTGTATTTGGGTCCCACCCACACCTCCACAGACATAGGAGCAACACGCTACTTCTGGTCCGCTGCCCGCTCCACCACCGTGCTACAAACTATCTCGCGGAATTCCCGCGCCGTCATCGGACTCCTCAAGTCTAACCAGGCCGCGCGGGACGACTGGACGGTGATCCTGGTTTTCCTGGAGCTGTATACGTTTTTGCTGAAGATCATGGACGATGAGGAGTTCATGGGGACCGTGGACGGGAAGAGGAGTAGTGCGATTCCTATCACCGACGTAGCTGAATTGGTGACTTTCCTGAAGAACTTGGGGTTCACGTTGTACTTCAACGCTGCTGAACTCAACGGCTCGTCAGAGGATATTGGAACTGCGACGTTTGCGGGAGATACACGGGGGTTGGGTAGACATTTTGGCGGCGCGTCGGTAGAGCCTGTGATTAAGAGTTCAGGTGATGCTAGTACGGCTAAGCCTTTGACTCTTGCGGGTTTACCCGGGTTGACTATCGATTATCTGAAGGGTCTGGTGACTGGACTGTTGAGGGCAATTTACGAGAGGGATTCGAGGAGGCATTTTTTGAAGGGGGATCATTGGTTGATGACTGAGAGGTTCGATATGACTGCTTTTATCCCTGGCGTGGTGGCGGAGGAGGAGAGTAGGCATTTGGTTCAGGATCAGGAGGATCAGGACGGTCAGGATGTTGATGAAGATGAGGAGAGTGAGGAGGGTGAGAGGTTTGGCGGTGGGGGAGGTGGAGGGTATATGGCTGCGTTGAGGATGCAAGAGCAGAGGGAGAGGATGCAGAGGAAGGCGAGTAGGAGACGGTATTTGGAGTCCGTGGCTCCGAGACTGGAGATTCTGCAGAACATGCCTTTTTTCATTCCTTTTACGACCCGTGTCGAGATATTCCGGCAGTTTGTGAGATTGGATCAGGAGAAGAGAAGGAATGGCCATGTAGATCCTGATTTATGGCGGCAGAGCATGATGTTTGCTCCTCATCCTTCCGGTCAGGCGGGGGGGATGCAGATGTTAGCCCGGCACCACGCGAAGATAAGACGGAAGAACGAGTTCCGGGATGCGTTTGAGCAGTTTTTTGCCCTGGGCGCCGATCTGAAGGAACCGATTCAGATTACGTTTGTGGATGAATTTGATATTGCTGAGGCGGGCATCGATGGTGGGGGTGTGACGAAGGAATTTCTGACTTCTGTTATTACTCAAGCATTTGATCCTGTGGCTAAGAGGGGGGAGGAAGGGGGAGAGCCGTTTTTTGCTGAGACGGAGGGGCATTGGTTGCATCCTGCTCCTACTGCTGTTGAGGATTTGAAGAGTAAGTTCAGGGGTATGGGGTTGAGGGATGAGAGTCCCGGGGTGAGGGCGGAGGTTCGGGAACTGTTGAAGCAGTTTGAGTTTGCGGGGAGGGTGATTGGGAAGTGTTTGTATGAGGGGATTTTGGTGGATGTCTCTTTTGCGGGGTATTTTTTGAAGAAGTGGGCGCTGACTGGGGGGGTGGGGGCGGCGGCTAGGGAGAGTGGGTATAGGGCTAATATTAATGATTTGAAGTTGTTGGATGGGGGGTTGTATAGGGGGTTGTTGGCGCTGAAGAATGCGCCGGCGGAGCAGGTGGAGGATTTTGGGTTGACGTTTGTGGTTGATGACCTTGTCGGACCTGAGGGGGCGAAGGAGGTTATTGAGCGGGAGCTGGTTCCTGGAGGGGCGAATATGGCTGTCACAGCTGAGAATCGGCTGTTTTATATCAATCGCATGAGTTGGTATCGGTTGCAGGGGCAGAGCGCGAGTCAGACGAGTGCGTTTTTGAAGGGGCTGGGGAGTATTGTGCAGCCGAGTTGGATGAGCATGTTTAATCAGTCGGAATTGCAGACGTTGATTGGGGGTGCTTCGGCGGATATTGATGTCGCGGATTTGAGACGGAATACGCTTTATGGCGGAACGTATCAGATTGGGGATGATGGAAAGGAGCATCCGAGCGTCGCGTTGTTTTGGAGTGTTATGGGCTCTATTCCTGATGAGGAGCGGAGGAAGGTGTTGAAGTTTGTGACTTCGACGCCCAGGGGTCCGTTGTTGGGGTTCGGACAGCTGAATCCGAGGTTTTCGATTCGGGACTCCGGGCAGGATGAGGGGAGGTTTCCGACGACGAGTACGTGTGTGAATTTGTTGAAGTTGCCGATGTATAGGAGTGAGAGGGTGTTGAGGGAGAAGTTGTTGGCGGCTGTTAATAGTGGGGCTGGGTTTGATTTGTCGTGAGGAGGGTGAAGGAGGAGGGAGGGGTTGGTTCTTTTTTTGTTGCATAGCGATGGGGTTTGATGATGATGATGATAATAACTTACGCATTAGCGAGCGATGATTCTGCGCATGGTCGCTATAGATAGAGGATTTGACAGGCGTACACGTAGCAATGTGCATATGCAAATTTGCATGCCTTCCTGTTTCGTGTTCAAGCTTCACTTAGGGCCTGTTCGGTTGAGCGTGATCTCGTCGCAATCACAGCGATTTGTCTGTTTAGGTCGTAATCAGGTTCTGTTCGGTTGGCATAATCACGGCCTCAAGCTATAATTGTAGATTTGATCAGATTTGCTCGTGCATTAGTGCGTCCACACGGGCTAGCTAACAGCAGACTAGTAACTGCCTAATCGGACCAAATTTTGAGCGATTCTCTAATTACACGAAAAACAGCTCTCGAGCTGTTTTTCGACTCGATCTTAGCGTTAAGCTGCTAGATCTGCCTCGTAGAAAGACAGTTTTGCTACCGAATAGGAATAATCACAACCTAATTATAAGAACTAGTCCTCCACTTGTACTCCGACGCACGGTCTCTGATCTTGACACTATCACGAGCTGTAATTGCGACGAGATCACGCTCAACCGAACAGGCCCTTACAGATCACACCAGCGGTTCATGCCACCGTCAATACTGTCTGTCTGTGATGCCTCGAGCTCCGGTCAGTGCTCCCCCGTGCCGTCATCACGTATCAGATCAGACCGAATGATTGCGCAGTTGAAGGGAAGCTAACTGAATGTTGATTCGAGCTCGCAACATGGTAGTCTCGTATCATAACATCTGTACAATCATATCTCATAACGCTCGAACGCAATCACAAAGCACGGATCCATCATCAAGCCATTGTCCTTCACCAACAGAATCACGACCTCAAGCCTTCCCACCCAACCCGCTCTCCCGTAGTAATCTCGCAGCGTCCTCAACCCCATACCCAATAAACACCGGTCCCGTGAACACCATTCGCGGTTGCTCGTCCTTCTTCTCCGTCGCAGATGAGGCGATGAAAGCAGGCTGCTGCTGCGCTTCCGGCTTCATCGCCTTCTCACTGTCCAGCCTCGCAAGCCTCTCCCTCAATTCCTTGTTCCTTAACTCCGATTCCAAGAATCTGAGCTTGAGCGCAGTATTATCAGGTCCAACGCTCTGGGCAGGTACAACAGGCTGTTGCGCCGGGAGAAGCAGAGGCATTGCAGTAGTGGTTCCCGTCTCCAGCTCTCTTGTTGTAGCGACAGTGGGCCCAGCTGTAGCCGCTTGATCAAAACCAAATGGACATTTCCCAGCAACGACAGGCGCCTTGCCATCCGACTTCACCTTCGAGTCAACCCTAGGCGCAGCTTCACCGCTAACCTCGTGCTCTCCTTCCAAAGCCTCAAGATACTTAGCAGGCACACTAATCCCCCAAGGCCGACTAGGACTCTCACCAACCCGAATCTCCCTCATCGTCCTGTCGAATCTCGGCACCCTCTCATCATCACCAACCACGTCCTCATCCTGGAGGTCAGGCGAAGCGACTGCGTCCTCATTGCCGTCAACAGCTTCGGCAGAGACGCTGCGTGCCCATGCCCTGACCTTGTCACCTCCCTCCTTACTCATCCCACCAGCATCGCCCTTGCCCTCCTCGTCTTCTTCAGCAGGCTCTTCGGGAAGTAGCTCCTTGTGTCTCCGACCCAGGCCCTGGATCATGGATACGAGATTACCGTATTTAGCATCCAGTTCTCTGATCTGAAACTCATTACTTTGGTACCTACGCACGCAGACTTCGTGAGATCGTGGAAGTTCATGCTTGTGCTTCTCGAAGTACGTCGCTACTTCTTCAGGGGAGTGTTGGTCCATGAACCTTATCGGGCACACAGCGGAATTCGCTTCTTCGACAGGCAAGACAGACAGTTGAGGCTGGGTGTCCACTTCCAGCCGTGGAGGAGGAGAGGTGGTGGAGTGTGGTTGAGAGTGAGATGATAATCCGCAGATTTCGGCTTTGATAGGGTCCGCGAAACTCGTCCTTCTGCTCCTCCTACTTCCAGCACCTGTACTACCGACCAAGCTCTCGCGGCCATTGACTCTGCTTACAGAGCTGAGTGGTGTGCTTGGGACGCCGCCCGTACCACTATCTCGCGTGTTATATCTACTCAACACGCTCGCGGCATGACTCGACAGTTTCTTCCCGGCCATCGCGGCGAAAGGACACCCGAGCTGACTTGGCTTGCCTTCTATCGTGAAGTCTTGTTCGAGAGGGGACTCGGAGATGGAGGGCATGTAGGCGCAAACCGCTTCTTCGGAGTATGGGCCTGAATGGATCTTTACACCTTCTGCAGAGCGTGCTAGCCGTAGGCTCTTCGAGGCAGAGATAGCTGTGCGGACTCGTTGTGCAGAGTCAGGCCCGCTGAGACGCTCGATCACAGCTGCGGTGTCGACATTCTCGGCTGTAGCATGCACTGCAGAGGAGAGACTAAGCGGCGGTGTAGCTAGTGAAGTCGTGCTGCACAGTTTGGCTAGGGCGTTGTACTATTCAATACATCATATCAGCCTTTGCATTCAACATACTTCGGCTGTGTGAGGTATATGTGGTGGGTATGCAGAAAGTCAGGCTAGTTTGACATATCTCCGTCAACGCCGCCCGCCCGGTTAAGGAACGGGGAAGGCTATGGTTCTAGAGCTAATTTTGCTTCATCATTGCATAGGAAGGGTGTGGTGGGTGAAGAATCTTACCTGCTCTCTAGCTGTTGCCAGCTTTCTCTCCAGACTCTGATGTTGCACTGACAGTTTCGAGTACTCTTCTTGCAGCGTCTCGAAGCCCGCAGCGAGCTGGGAGACGAGTGTATTTGTGTCCATCGTTGTTGCTTGCTGTGGTGCTGTGAGCGGGCGCCGCGAATTGGGCCGTGTTGGATGGCTGTTGCCTAGAGCGGGTGAATGGTGAGTTGTAGCATGTCTTGAAGAGAAGTAGATGGCGAGATAGATACTTGTGATCTGTGGTGTGATGCTGGGTGGTCTGCAGTAGTAAGGTGACGAATCTGTTCACCAATCTCAAGTTGAAGAGAAGAGCGAGACCTCGGCCGCTTCCGGAAGCCGCGAGTCAGGCAGACAGTGCCAAGACATGGCTGAAGATGAAGAGTTGGAAACAGTGGAGAGCATCGTTCAACAACATTAACGGGACGACGTTGTCGTATCCAAGCAATAGCACACAACGTTCTCACGAGTTGATCTTCGAGGAGGAGCTACAGTTCTGGCACTGAAGTCCTCTGGCCTGGGTCTTTGTTTGAACTCACTCAGTCTTCGAGCACAGAAGGTTCGGCATGCAGCAAGGCTTCTGTCCTCAAAACGACTGGAGAGTGACCTCTGTGTCATCAACACACATCAATCATACTGTTCGAAGCCATCCGGAAGATGTTGTACCTTGACCAGATTTGGGGTTTGGTTGATTGCGTTTGAGTCGCCACAAGGAGTCTGATGTATTGCGTTCTAAGATAAGTCCTGTGGCGACTTGTACGAACGCTACGGCTTAATGCACACACGGGATAGATTTGTTGGTAGCAAAGCTACTCAGTTGTACGCAAGAAGCGTCTGCAGATGAGACTTTCTCCTCAGCCATCTTCTTACCGGGCTGGTCCACATCGTTGGTTCTGGAGCACGAGAAGCATTCAATCTCACACATGAACTGCCTGGCGCCCGGCATACAAGATGATTCCGTCGTCGAGTCGGGTGCATCGCTTGATACCATTCTGATCGGGTTTTCTCGTACGAATGATGAGGAAAATACGGCCAGGATGCTGAGAGGGTATTGAGGCAGAGCGGGCTTGGAGATCGCGTGGTAAGCTCCAACGCGGCCAGTATAGACGACGGTGGCCAGGAAAGGATTGTGTAGGGAGGCGATTCGACTTCGTCGAGGGAGCTATCTCCTACTACGAGATGCGACCAAAATATAGGTGGCATACCTACACGAAAATACTGTTCGGTTGCGAACACGAACGAACAGACGGTTAGTTGGTTAGTTCACTGTGCACTTCGTTGGGTTGACGTTGACGAAGAGATCTGTTATGACGGGGTTATGATGAGACCTATGCCGTGGTCCGAGAGCAGCGCACGAACTCGGAGATGGTGGATTGAGAATCAGAGACACGGCAGGGCAGGTCTGGCCCGAGAGTGTATCGTGAGGCATGTACAGCGGATCCTGGTAGTGTATCGGCCACGGGACGATGCGGTCGTGAAAGTGTGTATAGCGGATACCATGAAGGCGACGCGTCATGTTGACGGGAAGGAGACAAGCAACATTATGTTGAGACTCTGCAGGCTCCATAATGTGGAAATGCTATTGAACGGGACGATGTGCATTCCAAATGCCCAAGCTTCTTGAAGATGAGGCGTATGAATATGGTAACGTCGGTGTATTGTTCTATCTTCTATCGGTCTAGGTGTATCATGGTCATGTGCCAGCCGTGTCTTCGTTAGTATGCCGTACAGAAATGCAATGCCCAAAACTCCTGGCCCAAATCAATAACTTCGCCTCTTGAGTGGAAGACCTCCCACTCAAGCATGCCCCGAGTCCAGCAAATCAGCCCCAGCAAGATAACCTGCCGATGCCACTCCCGCTGCCACCGCCGCAGAGATCATAATAGGGATACTGCGCTCTATCGTCTCTGCTCCACCTAGCGCTCGGTGTGAACCTTTGGGCGGGTGTGGATGTGGTGCGTCTGGTGTGCTATCGGGATCACCTGGTGTCGTCGTAGCTGGAATGGGTATCACCTTAGCAGTCGACACGACCGTCGGATGTCCATTGACAATCATCGTAGAAGTCTGCGTGATAGTCGTAGAGCTAGGTAGTGGTTCCGATGCGTCGTTCATGCCACAGAAGGAAGACTCTCGAAGCAGCTTGGTCGGGTAGAGAACTTTCGGCGTCCCAGCGAACATGGGGACGTTCAGGTAGCCTGTCTCGTTGATCGTGATGCTGGCGCAAGTCAAGACTTCGGTCAACTTCGTGCCAGGCGCGAAACCGTGTCCAGTGATCTCGAGTAAGAAGTACTCGGCTGTCACGCCGTTGTTGTTCAGAACAGTAATGACTTGACTGCCATCGAATCCCTTCCGCATGGCGAGGGAGTGCAGATCTTCATAGACCACCTCGTTCATGTATTGAGTGTAGTTCTTGCTGTGCTTGATGACGTGCTGGCGGAACGCGTTCAGGGTAGCAATGTGTTGGTATAGGGGTGCGTCGGTGTTGAACCCAGTCTCCCACAGAGGTGCGCGGTTCATGTAGGGTGATACATCGCCGTTCATGTGCTGTTCTTGACCTTGGTAGATGATTGGGATGCCGTCGGCGAAGTTGAAGGCAATGATGTTCTTGGCAAGAGACAGGTCGTCGGTGTAGTTGGCGAAGCGAGGTACCTGATCAAGTCAATACCTGGAACGCCTGTAGTCAGAGGACGGTGTGCACTCACATCGTGATTCTCCGAGAAGCTGCCAAGTACTGTAGTATCGCGGCAGTTGGTCTTTGCACTATTGATCGTGGCCACAAGATCGCCAATGCTTCCTTCGCAGCTTTGAAAGGCTCGGGTGAGGGTGTAGTAGATCGGGTAGTTCAGTATACTTCCCATTGCATCCGCCCATTGACAGGCGTAGGAATTGTCCCCATGCATCGTTTCACCCATAGCAAAGACGCCAGCCTCGTCCACAAAGTTAGGAAAGAACGACGACTGCACGTTCAATGCTGTGTCAATTCGCAGGCCATCAATGGAATAGTTCGAAACCATCTCAGAGATCCAGTCGCCAAACATGGCTTGCACATCCTCGTCTTCTGTCCTGAGGTCTGCGAGCGTCACTAACGAGTCGCCTAGCCAGCATTCCTCGGTGTTCGTCATGTTGTGAGGATCGTTGACTGGACAGTACTGATGAAAGTACTTCTGGTCGTTGAACGGACTCAGGACGCTGTAGTCGACGTCCCAGCCTGTACCTGCATAGCCCATGTGGTTGACTATGATGCATTAGTTTGACCTTCAGGAGAGGCATTATCTTACTTACCGACGATGTCCAGCATCAAGTACATCCCACGAGCGTGCACCTCGTCGATGAGATCCTTCAGGTCCTTTGCGGTTCCGAATTTTGGATTCAGCGAGTACAGATCCTGCTGCCAGTAGCCCGTATACGCTTCGCCATCACCCGTACTTTGCGGTAGTTGCGCGACCACGGGACTGATCCATATTGCGTCGAAGTTCATACCCTGGATGTAGTCCAGCTTCGACTTGATGCCTTGCCATGTGCCTCCACAATAGAGCCCATTCTCGACAGCACACAGCGGTGGTAGAATGTCATCAGAACCATCTCGGTAGACGAAACGATCAGTCACCACTTGAAAGATCGATCGTTGTCGCCATTGCGCTGCGGTTGCAGCCCTTGCTGTGCCAAATAAACAAAACAGAGCAACCAGGCTCGAAAGAATTAACCGTGCAGCAAAAGGTGTCATTTCAATTTATGGGTGCTCGCATATGCATGTCTTCTGCGGTGTCACGTAGAGAGATTGGGAAATGGGGAAAGAATGGTGAGGATGTAACTTGCCTCGTTCACTGCAGAGGAAAGAGCACATGCAAACCGCTCGTGTTTCTCATTCCTCGGTGATGACTTCGCGTTCTTCCGCTGAGATCCAGTGAAGTCTCACCTCACCGTGGCCCTGACGCGCGCGTCAAACAGCGAGCGTCTCCAGTGTTATCGCCTCTCGCCCAACGACCCACAGTCATGCACCGTTGCACTGCTGGCTGCTCCCGTTACCGAAACACCACCGAACCGTGGCGGCGGGAGATGCTCAAGTTGGCCGTCGGATAGCGACGTGAGACAAGCAGGTTTGACAAAGGCAAGGAGCCGCGGTGGCGTGGTTCGTTTGCGTTTGTGCAATTGTCGAGTTGAAGAAGTCAAAAATGCCGTTTCATTGTTCAACGGTCGGCTGAGACATATCTGCAGAACGGAGCCAAGATGTCATTCACGCCACGCGCTCCCGCTGAGCCGCTGCAGATCTTCTGGACCTCTCGTTGCTCTCGACGTGGCTTTCGAGCTCGTAAGCAGCAACGGAGGCGATTGGACGCGCCACCAAGCTGTGTAAAGGCATGAAGGTATGCGTTGCCACTGCTTTGTTCGACGGCATGCACATTTGCCCAACAGAGCACAATGCTCAGGCAATCCAGCGAACGTCGAGTTTCAGAAGTACCGCGCTCTTCACGAAAGTTGCCGGCGCGGCCCAGGAACAACCGCCCAAGCCGCTGCAGGTACGAATCCTTTCCACGTAAGGCGCGATAACCCAGTGGCATCTTCCGCAACTGATGCGACGACCTCCAGCATCGGAGAACGTAGCAGTGAATGCCTGTTCGCACATCGCCATCACAGCAGGCCAGCCTTGCCTCGCAGACTGACTGTTGTCTGCAAGGTGCGGTGCGATCTTGCCTGTCGCGTAAATTTTGTGGTCAACGAAATCTCGTGAAACGCTCGTATCCCTGTACCTCCGAGGGCCGATGGGTGGAGATCTCAGGGGTCGATTCCCAGCGAAGTCTTTCTGTGGTGTACGAGCAACATTATCGCGAACTGCTATCGGAGCCCCTAGACGAGGCCGTCGACCACTCAACGGCCGTTCCTTCCAAATTACCACGCTGCAGAGGCAAGCGTATAGGGGAGGCAGGAGCTGCAACAGGCAATTCTAGACCTCCCACATAACGGCAGCTCCCGATTGCGCACGGATCATGGCTCGAAAACCTTCCATCTTTTCGATGATGAGCAAGGTAATAAGCTTTTCTTAGCCACGCTCTGTGGCCTCCCTTTCCACCCGTCCTCGTCATCCGCGAACCTCCTCCCTCCGCTCTGTTTGACTTCGTACCGGCGTTTGTGCAACTGTTTTGATCTAGGTGACTGCTGTCCCACATCTGCGCTCTTTACACCTCACCGGAAGCCTGGAAACCACCTTGAGATATACACCACGACGCGACTTTACTAGCCTCTCGACTTTCTTCCACCGACTCCGCCAAAGGACGCCGGACGTTCTCCTACTCCTCCTCAATTCTTAGGCCAACGCCCATCACGGCAAGAGACAGCACGGTTCCACAGCATTGTGGTCCTCACATGATCGCATAGGGTATCCTCCACGAGCAGCCATTGCGGCGCCTGAAACCTGCCAATCGTCTCACAACATGGCCAGACTATGTCTGCTAACACTCGCTTGCCTTTCGTCTATCGCGTCGGCTTCGTGGTATGACGAGGCAGAGGCAGACTGGAACTTGAACGCGAATCAGAACGCCGCCAACCCCTTGGAATACTCCATTCCTGACTGGCCAGGAGGACATACATATAATCCCAGTCCAAAGAACTGGCGGGTTCCTTTTTACAGTTTTCTTCTCGACAGATTTGTCAACGGCGACCCGACTAACGATAATGCAAACGGCACATCATGGGAGCACGATATTACTGGCACCCAACTTCGTCATGGAGGCGACATCAAGGGGCTGGAAAGCTCTCTAGATTACCTCCACGGATTGGGTGTTCGTGGACTCTACATTGTGGGTAACAACTTGCTCAACTTGCCATGGGGTGCAGATCAGTTCAGTCCGCTAGACCACACTATCCTCGACCATCATCTCGGTACCATCCAGCAATACCGCGATGCCATCCAGGCTGTTCACGACAAAGGCATGTATGTCATCTTTGACCACACCATGGCTACCATGAGCGACCTGTTCGCTTTCCAGGGCTATCCTAACTCGAGCACGCCTTTCTCCTTCACCGAACATCACATGGACTACAAGACGAACCTGATCTATCGTGATTACGTTCACGGCAACACCTTTCTAGAAGAGTGCCCATATGACTACCCTCGCTTTTATGATCAGGGCGCAAACCTCATCAACGACGAAAACACGACACAGATGGTAGGATGCATGGACAGCGAGTGGGATCAGTTTGGTGAAGTGGGAGCTTTTGGCACGTATCCCGAATGGCAAAAGCAGTTGTCGAAGTTCAACGGTGTGCAGGACCGCTTGAGAGAATGGAGGCCAGATGTTTTGGACAAGATAAACCACTTCTCGTGCATGATGATTCAGGGTTTGGACATTGATGGATGGAGAATGGATAAGGCGATGCAGATCACGGTCGATCCATTGGGCAATTTCTCGCACTCGCAGAGAGAGTGTGCGAAGGCATTGGGCAAGGAGAACTTCTTCATCGTTGGCGAGATTGTGAACGGCAACATGGACGGAGCAGTGTACATCGGAAGGGGCAAGACGAACGACATGACTGAGATGAACTTGACGAACGCCGTGGTTTCGAACAACACTGGCTATATCCGCGATACGGGCTACTCGGGTCTGGATGGTGGTGCTTTCCACTACTCCACCTATCGTGCTCTCATGCGCTTCTTGGGACTCGACGGTAATCTCCTGGCCGCACACGATGCACCTGTCAACTTTGCAGACCAATGGTCGGTCTTTCTGACCTCGAACGACATGATTAATGCAAACACTGGCGAGTTCGACCCCCGACACATGTACGGCGCTTCGAATCAGGATGTCCTCAAATGGCCTGGTTTGACGAACGGCACGGAAAGACAATTGCTTGCGGATTTCATCGTCACGCTCTTGATGCCTGGAATTCCGATGGTCAGCTGGGGCGAAGAGCAAGCGTTCTACACTCTGGACAGCACGGCTAGCAACTACGTCTTCGGGCGCCAGCCGATGTCTTCTGCTCAGGCTTGGCAAGCGCATGGCTGCTACAAAGTTGGAGACAGCAATCTCAACGAGTGGCCTGTCAACAGCTCCCTCACTGCTTGCCAAGACGACAATGTCAGCCTCGACCACAGAGACTCCTCGCACCCAGTGTATGGTGTGCTCAAGGAGATGTATGAGATGCGACAGCGATATCCGGTTCTGAACGATGGCTGGGGCGTGCGTGAGCTGTCCAGGCAGGCATTCAACTACACTCTGCCTGGCTCTTTTGGAGTTCCAACCGAGACCGGTCTGTACAGTGTGTTCAGAAGCACCATGGAGGGTGTGCAGGACTTGACCGGCGAAGGCATGTTTGGCAACCAAGGCGTTTGGCTGCTTTACACCAACTTCAACGAGTCCACGACCTACTACTCTGATTGCGCTGGACCTGATGCGACCATTGCTCCATTCGGGGCAAATGTGACGGTCAAGAATCTGTTCTACCCATTCGACGAATGGACTCTTGCCGCATCTGCTGTGCAGCTTGGCATTGAAGGGTCACACGATATGAATGGATGCTTGCCACAATTGAACATGACACATTACGGCTGGAAGGCATTCGTACCGATCAACAAGTGGATCGCACCGTCGCCTGTCATCACGAAGTTCCTGCCCGGTCACGATGCACGCATCCTGTCCAACACGACTGCAGACCAGCCGAGTTCGGTCGAAGTTGAAGTTCGCTTTTCTGCCGAGATTGACTGCCAAAGCTTCCAGAATGCGTTCACCGTCAACTCCACGACAGAATCTGGGCAACAAGCCCACTTTGACAGCAGCAACGTCGAGTGTCTCACGATCGATCCGCAATATGAGGCATACTACTATGGCCCAAGTCCGTCGATCTGGCGAGCGCGATTGACATTGGACAACGTCTACGACGGCGTCCATATGGTCAACCTCAACAACGTGTCAAGCTCGGCTGGCAACACATCGACAAACTCCATTGATCATTTCATGTTCCGTATTGGCCAAGCTGAGAATCCGATCGTATTTCCGAAGTCTGCCAATTACAGCTCTTCGCTGCTATTCAAGGGCACCACTACCAAACGGGACGCCTCCATCACCGAGAGCGGCCTTTACGTCAACCACAAGGCTGCCGGAGCTGACATGTGGCGTTACTCGATGTCTTTTGGTGGTGTCTGGAGCGACTGGATGCGATACACTCCTGGCAATGCAACCCTGCCCAGCCAGACCTGGACTGGCACGAAGAGGCAGACTTGGGACGGCGAGCACGTGCAAGTGCAATACTGGTCCTCAGCAGCCGGTAGTAGTGATCACCTCATTGAAGGAGATCTCGCTGGAAGTTCCGGGCCCGAACGACGCTTCCCCCATCTCTTCATTCATGGCTCGTACAACCAGTATGGTTTTGACTCTGGCATCCACAACGAGATGCACCAACTGGACAACGGCACCTGGGCGTACGACTTCATGTCTGAGTGGCCTACGCAGTTCCAGGTCAACGTCTGGGGCATGGCTCCTGACGGCAAGCCAGATATCAGCTATGCTTTTGGAGATGTTGACAACGACACCGTCCTCGATCGAATTTCACCAACGTCGCTGCAGATGCTTGTGACGAACATCACCAACAACGGCCCTCAATCACCTTTCTTGGCATGGCGCATCCTGCTCAATGATGGTGATCTGCGGTACTACCTTGTGCCCGTTGGAAGTCGATACATCCAGCTGGCGCTTTGGCTGCTGCTGCTTTTCATTCCTCTCCTGACAGCTATTGCTGGCGTATGGCTCTACATGCGTGCGTTCTACGGTGTGAAGTTCAACCAGATCGGTCTCGCTGAAAAGAAGTCGATCATCCCGATGGGTATGAAGAACGTGTTCCACATGAACGAGAAGCACAGCGACGCGGAAATGCCTCGTGCTCTGAGTCCTATGATGAACGACAGCAGTAGCCACACGGGCTCCGTCATCCAGGACGAGTTCACTTCAGGCGCTTTCATCGAGGGCAAACGACGCACAGTCCTCATCGGCACGATGGAGTACGACATCTCGGACTGGAACATTAAGATCAAGATTGGTGGTTTGGGTGTGATGGCACAGCTCATGGGCAAGAACTTGCAGCACCAGGACTTGGTGTGGGTTGTGCCATGTGCTGGTGGCATCGACTACCCAGTGGACACTCCAGGCTTGCCCATTGATGTTACGATCCTTGGCCGCACATACGAAGTTCAGGTGCAGTACCATAAGCTGGACAACATCACCTACATGCTGCTTGACGCGCCCGTCTTCCGCCGACAAACCGCAAAGGAGCCCTACCCGGCACGAATGGACGATCTTGACAGCGCTATCTACTACTCGGCGTGGAATCAGTGCATTGCTGAAGCTATGCGCCGCTTCCCAGTCGACCTGTACCACATCAACGATTACCACGGCACAGTAGCACCCCTGTATCTACTCCCGGACACTGTGCCATGCTGCTTGTCGCTTCACAATGCTGAGTTCCAGGGTCTCTGGCCTATGAGGAATCCGCGCGAAGTCGAGGAGATCTGCTCCGTGTTCAACCTTGCCGAGTCGGTGGTGCAACGCTACGTCCAGTTTGGTGAGGTTTTCAACCTGCTTCACGCCGGTGCCAGCATACTGCGCATTCATCAGAAAGGTTTCGGTGCTGTCGGTGTCAGTAAGAAGTACGGCAAGCGCTCTTGGGCACGTTATCCCATCTTCTGGGGTTTGAAGAAGATCGGCGCCCTGCCCAACCCTGATCCGTCAGATGTTGCTGAGTGGGACAAGAAGCTGGCGGACCCCAACTCTATTCAGATCGACCAAGTCTTCGAGAGTGCTCGTGCAGGATTGAAGAGACAAGCTCAGGAGTGGGCAGGTCTTGAGCAGCGTGCAGACGCCGATCTGTTTGTGTTCGTTGGTCGGTGGTCGATGCAGAAGGGTGTCGATTTGATTGCGGATGTCTTTCCGGCTGTTCTGGAACAGTTCCCGCACACCCAGCTCATTGCTATCGGCCCAGTGATTGACTTGTACGGCAAGTTCGCTGCGCTGAAGCTAGACAAAATGATGGCAAAGTACCCGGGCCGCGTCTACTCGAAGCCAGAATTCACCGCGCTCCCGCCTTTCATCTTTAGCGGAGCCGAGTTCGCTCTCATTCCCAGCAGAGATGAGCCTTTCGGCTTGGTTGCTGTGGAGTTCGGCAGGAAGGGCGCACTTGGTGTTGGTTCTCGTGTCGGTGGTCTTGGCCAGATGCCTGGTTGGTGGTACACCATCGAATCAACCACGACGAAGCATCAGATGCATCAGTTCAAGATGGCCATCGCCGGTGCCTTGAAGTCCGACTACAACACCCGGGCGACGATGCGAGCTCGATCCGCCAAGCAGCGCTTCCCAGTGGCTCAGTGGAAGGAGGACCTCGAGATTCTACAGACAGCGTCAATCAAGATCCACAAGAAACGTATGGAGCACATCACAGCCAGACGCATGGGTCTTGACACAGGCAGCGCCATGTCCAGCGGCTGGAACACGCCAAATCTGCCAGGATGGATGACGCCGAAAAGTGGCCGCGCGACACCTACCGGAGGCTCAACCCCAAGAGGTTGGGGTACACCTGCCTCAAGCCGTCCAGGTACACGCAGCTCTTCACCAGTCCGTTCTGGAGCCACCACGCCCACCGCCGTGTCCCGCAATGGCTCGTTCTCGCTTGGCGTACGCCAAGGTCCCGGCCACATTGGCGGTACTTCGCCGCCTCAGACTGCCCGCTCCTTGCGCAGCAATGGCTCCGACGCTCGGTCAAGCAGCACCACTCGTCGGACATCATATGAAGAAGAAGAGCGTGCACGAAAACGACTCAGCAGTATCGAAGATGAAGAGGAGCACATCAGCGCAGAGCGAGCGGAAGAAGCCAAGCGTCGGTCGAAGATGGGCGCGCTGACACAGGACTTCAATTTCGAGCTACGCGATGGCACACGGTCAAGAGAGCCAGCAGCGCCCGGCCGCTCTGCTGCAAACCCTTACGTGCCTTCTGCACAATCGCTCAGTGCTGGTCCAGCCCCGAGCCCGCGGAATTTCTCGTTCCTTGCCAACCCGCATGCACCCGTACACGAGGAAGTGCCTAGTGGCTATCAAACTCCACTGTCGACCGAGCAGGTCATGGATGAGAAGGACAACCAGCAGCCGCAGGACCTGATGCCTTTCTTTACCGACCCAACGGGCTTGTACTACAAGACGTTCGAGAAGAGACTTGACAACCTCGATGGCAAGACTTCCGAGAGTCAGCTCTGCATTGAAGAGTATCTTGAGAAGTCTGAGAAGCAGTGGTTCAGTCGACTGCATATCGCCAAGATGAGCCGTAACAACACCCCCGGTGTGTCAAAGGCTGGAACTCCAGCTGGCTCAATCTACGAGGGTGTTGATTCCGAAGAGCCAATGTCTCAGTTCTTGTTGCCCAACAACTACAAGCCACCTACTGGTCTTCGACGGACCATGATGTACAAGGTTGGCGACTGGCCGCTTTACTCTTTCCTGCTTGCACTCGGGCAGATCTTGGCTGCAAACTCGTACCAGATCACCCTGCTTTCTGGACAAGTCGGTCAGACGGCCACGCAGCTCTATGTCATCGCCTCGATCTACCTTGTTGCAACACTAATATGGTGGTACATGTTCCGCCGCATAGCCTTGCGATGGGTCATGTCCATGCCTTTCCTCATGTACGGCCTCGGCTTTTTCTTGCTTGCCATGGCGCCATTCGCAGCTTCAGCCGGCTCGAGAGGCTGGATCCAACATGTCGCCACAGGATTCTACGCTGTCGCTTCTGCGGCAGGCAGTCTTTACTTCTCGCAGAACTTTGGCAGCACTGGCTCAGCACCTGTCAGAGATTGGGCATTCCGCGCTTGTGCAATCCAGGGCACGCAACAGCTCTACACCGTTGGTCTCTGGGCATGGGGTGACAAGCTTACAGCTGGCGCGGCCAATGGCCAAACACAAGATCTCGGATATGCTCTCACCGGGTTGGGCATACCGATTGCCATCTTCCTGTGGTGCGTTGGCTTCGTCCTGTTCAGAGGCCTCCCAGACTTCTACCGCCAGACGCCAGGAGCTACACCTGACTTCTACACTGCCATCCTTCGCCGTAAGGTGGTGTTGTGGTTCTGGATCGCCGTCTTCATTCAGAACATTTTCATGTCGGCGCCCTACGGTCGCAATTGGAGTTACTTGTTCGAATCGAAGCATGCGCCAGGCTGGGCAATCTTCCTTTTGGTTCTGTTGTTCTTCGTCGTGTTCTGGGCCGGCATACTCTGGTACTTTGCGTTGTTGTCAAACACACACAGCTGGTTCATGCCGCTATTTGCAGTTGGTCTTGGTGCCCCAAGATGGTGCCAGATCTGGTGGGCGACCTCGAATATCGGCACGTACTTGCCTTGGGCTGGATCACCACTTGCCTCTGCCATCCTGGGTCGCAGTCTGTGGCTGTATCTGGGACTGCTGGATACTGTCCAGAGTGTTGGCATTGGCATGCTGCTATTGCAGACGATGGGTGAGTACCTCATCAATCTTGTGGATCGGAACCCGACTGACTCTCAATAGTACGATCGCATTTATCTTGGGCAATGACGATAGGCCAAGTCGTTGGCTCAATTGCCACGATCATCGCAAGAGCCGATGGATTGAACTCGGTTGGTCCGGGGTCCACATTTCCCAGCATCGCAAGTAACTTTGACGGTTTGGCGAACGCTTGGTAAGTTTTTTCCTCGCACGTTGGTACTGAAACAATGCTGACCGTCCATAGGTTCTGGATCTGCTTGGGCTTCCAACTGATCATACCGATCGGCTACTTCGTAGTCTGTGAGTATTTGCCACGCATCCCTAAATCGTTGACATACTGACAAACTCGTCACAGTCCGCAAGGAACAACTGTCGAAGCCTTGAAAGAATGAAGACCAGGCATTTCGCCGCCCTTCACCAACATCTGTACAACATCTTCGCGACGGCTCAGATCAACGACGTATTCGAATCATGTTATAGCAGAGGCATACCTCTTGCTCACGCTTGACGAAAGCAGAAATTTATTTTACAGAGCCTATTTGTATAGATCTTACACTACATGTACATAAGTATTCCTAGGCGACGAGGACCAAGAGCTGGGACTCTCGACAGTAGCATAGCGATGGCGAAACAATTATGTTCATCCCATAACCTTTGACCTGTCCTGCGCGTGTATCAGTATTGATGTGAAGGTCGGTCCAAAGGCATGTGCCTTGTCCAACGAATACTCGGACATTGGATCACTACATCGCCTCTCCTCCCGGGCCTAGGGGGAGCTGAGAATAGTCGTCGTCATGACCACCTCCATATCCTGTATTGCGGTATTATGACATGCCAAATACCAGGCAGTTACTGAAAGCGAATAGGCCGACAAGAAGATGAGATGAAGTGTTCGGCAACATCAAGCACTGTAAATACTCACTGAGGCTGGAACCCAGCATTCGATGCTCTCCATGTTCATCAGGACTATCAGCCGTCAACTACAAGCAGCAACTTCTCCAACAGCCGAGATTGTTCATTCGACAATGTGCAGAATCTCTTGCTCATGTGTATCTACCAAAACCCTAGTATGTTCCACGAATGATATTCCCCAATTCCCGACGCCTTGCTAATAGCCAATGTGACTCGCTTGAACGCTACCACACCAAAGAAAGCCTCACGTCTCCAGTCCATCCTCCCATCCGCCAACTTCCTCGAGGTAATCCTTGACCCTCCCCTTACACTCCCCCAGCCCACTCCCCAAAGCCTCTTTCCACTGCCCTTCCACCTCCCCAACCTTCTCCTTCAGATCCATTGTCAATCGTTCCTCCGCCTCCTTCCTCGCCTGCTTGACCTCCGCCTCAAAACCCCCCGCCGGGGATGTGACGCCAGGCGTAGAAGGTGTACATTCAACTTCTAACAACCGCAGATTACTCTTACTAGCCGCCGTCCTCACCTCGTGCAGTAGGCATAGCAGGTTAGTCTGGGACTCTATGAACTGATAAGCGCTCTTCTCGGCATGAGAGAGCAAGCTGTAGAGGTATTGGAGGGGGTAGTCGTTGTACGAAGGGTTCTCTTCATACTCGGTGACCGGGACCTGGATGTCGAAGGCGCCGAGGTCATAGGGCACCTTGAATGTGACTTCCAGGAGGTTAGGGGCGATGTCCCAGAACGCTGAAAGCTGATCTTCGACGCCACGGCTGACGTTGCGCTCCATGGTCGACTGCAGCTTCTCGAAGCGCTTTTGAGCGTCCTTGGCGAATGTCAACTGACGTGTTCGACTATCCTTGTTGAAGAATGCGAGAGCTTCGTCGATCTTGACCTGAGCTCGCTGAATGCGGTACGGCGTGAGGATGACCTCGGAATACTGCTCGCTGCGCTCAGCATGAAGTTCGAACATCTCCTTATGCAGCTGCTCTCGAGCCTCAAACAGCCACTTCAGTAATGTCAGCTTTTCCAATCGCTCGGGTTGCGCATCACCTTCCTCCTGCGCTTGATTAGGATCCGATTCCTGATTCCTGTTCTCAAGGTCGTCCTGAAGCCGGGCGATACAGTCATCCGCCTGCGTGATCTTGTCCGTCAAAGTTGCGTTTAGCGGTTGCGCAACATTCGTCTCGTATCGCTCGAAATTGCCCCGTGCATTCGCCTTGCCTCGCTCCGCTTCCTCGATGTCGAAGTCTCTCTCCGCTTTGGCAGCTTCGGTGAAGGATATGCTTCCGTCTGTGATCTTGGCTTGGACGCTGGATCGCAATCGAATGCGCCGCTCTTTGGCAAGCTCTTTCTGTTGCTGACGGATAGCAAAATCGCCATCCAGGAAACCGTCCTTGATGCGTCGAGTATCGCTCTGGTCAGCTAGCGTGCGATACTGATTTCGAAGTTCTGTCAACGAAGGATGACTGTTATTTACGGCCGGGTGATGACGCGGGAAAGGCGGAGGCAGCGTCACGAGTCTCGAGATATCAAGCGGACTGCTCGCGGATGCAGTGGAAGACTTGCGATCTGCCGTTCGAGCAGGTGTGGCCATGGGTGTATCGAAATCCGAACCTTCATGCCAGCCGACCTTCTCAGGCGGGTACTCGCCAGAATCTTGCCCGAGACTGAGCATGCTTGCACCTGGGTCACCTGAATGGCGACTGAATGCGGGCGAAGGTTCTTCCGTTGACTCTACCAACTGAGAAGCTTGGAGGCCCATGTACTTAGTTTCCCGATGGCTCTTCTCCAGACGATCAGGCTTCCCGATAGACCCAGAGCCGGAGTTACTGTTCTCCCACCATCGACTGGGTGCTCTACCACGCGAGCTCTCTTCGTCCGGAACTGTGCTCTGCGCCATACTGGGAATGGGCGAGAGCGTTGGCTTGAACGTTTCAGCCCATTGCCTGGAGTCCGCACGGTCGAACGCTTCCTGCGAATCTGCTACTGAAGGAGCATCAGTATTCGGCGTAAAGTCGCCCATGGAAGATGCAGAGCTTGGCAACCCTCCATGTGCGGAAGAAGGTAGACCGTCAGACGCCCACGAAGGTATTGTTGGGTCGAGAGAGGACATGGATGTGCTTGGGGTCACTGCTCGCTTGCTGCTCGTGGTGTACGAACGCCACATATCTCTTGTCAGGTCAACGATGTCGCCTGCCATGGCATTGTAGGCAGTCTGATATCGGTCGCGCCTGAGTCGGGACTCATGCACCATGAAATTGGCGAATAGCTCAAGACGCTCTTCATCTGAAGTCGCGGTGGCCTCCTTATCCACAAATGTTCGATGTCGCTCGATGGCTTGTAGCGCGAAAGGCTCGAGTCGTGTAGACACCTTGGTCGAGTTCGCGGAGCCTGGACGGCTTGGAACCAATGGGGCAGGAATGCTCGAATCCTCATTTGGCGTGTGCAGGAGATGAGATACTGGACGTATTGAAGGGGTAGCTGCTGGTATGGGAAGCCCCGCTGAGCCCGAGAGATCGCTGTCACTTCGCTTGATGGCGGGCGTATATGGTGGCGTCAGCACGCTAGCGGGTACTTGATGTCTACCAGTACTTCGAGCAGGGAGTGCGTTCTGTGGCTGAACGCTTGGCTCTGCTGAAATTGCTAGCCCTGCGTACCCGGAAACTTTGCGGGTGTGTTCCCGTCTACGGCTTATGGCTCCCTCTGTCGGAAGGAAGACATTCTCGCTTGTCTTCGAGTTGTCGCTGGAAGATGGTGAGAGGACATCGTTGCCTCTGTCCTTTCCTCTCCGGCTGAGAGATCGTCGCTCACGTAGACCATGGGCACTCAAGTCTCTCGTGGGTGGTCGCCTTGTGGCCAAAGCCTCCTGGTGTGCACCTGTGTCGATACGTAGAGGCTGATATGGCGAGAACATCTGAATCTCTGCTTGAAACTCTGCTTGTAGATCCTGGCCTTCTGTCCATCCTGCAGGAGTCGGCGGGATTGTTCCGAGGCTTGATGATGTTATGGTCCGCCTCTGTCTCGAGCTGTCAAAACTTCGCTCCGAGGGCCCGCTATAAGTGGAAGAGCTTGTCGGGAAGCGGTTGAGACTTTGAGACCTTGCTCCGGGAGTTGGCGGATTTGGTGGAGGTCCAGGAAGTGCCATGCCTGGCTGCCAGCTATTGATTGGCGAAGAGTGTTCAGAAGCATTTGGGGGAAGCACAGTATATGATCCACCGGACTGCAAGTGCCCCGTCGATGCAGCTCTTCTAGCCGCTGGTGGGTTTGTATCCGTGAACTGTGGCACGAGTACTGCTGGGCTTGGTCGCTGCTCGGCAGCAACAGGCTGCTTCCCTCTCAGCCCAGCCAGCAATGCTCTTGGTCCTGTCAAGCCCGAAGCAGACCGCTCTCTGTGCCGTGACGATTGAGTTGATGGCGGAGGTGGGAAGGCTGGCGACTGCGGTACCATCGGTGAACCGCGGGCCGACTCTGCAGGAAGCGGTGAGGCAGTGAAGCCACCATCCTCGAATACTGGCGAGGCTGTCGAAGCGTTTCGGGCTCCATTGGGTAGGTCTGGAGAGTAAGGCGGAGGTGGAGACGGCATAGACTCTACGGGTCATTCCTGTCAGCTTCCTTCTGCAGGCATATGTCCACAGGGCGCAGCTTAAGCTGCCCATATCATATGAGGACAACTCACCTTCCATGCCAGTGGTGGCTCTCGTTCCAGTTGGAGCATTTGCAGACCCAGCCCTGCCGAAAACCATCTGCGAACCCGAGACTTGCCTGCTCTGGCTCCATTGCCTCGGGTTGTAAGGCTCCATAGCAGGATTTGGTGTCCTCGGAGACCCTGAGTGGGAAGCCGGATTCAAGGCACTTGGTATCCTCGGGTGCAGAGCAACAGGCGTGCTAGGACTGAAGGGAAAGGGCGTTCCGTTGCCTCCAGAAACTGGCGTGGACGAGACGGACGACCCTCCTTGAACTCTCAGAAGATCAGTCGTCAGTGTCGAAGGTTGAGCAGGCGCGGGCCGGCGCCTGTGAGGGTGAAAGTCCCCTGGCGCTTGGCTGGCAGCATGGCCGGCGGAGTGCGGCGTAGGTGGGGGAGGAGGGACGTAAGGAGCATTATGTTGGCTCATCTCCTCGTCTGCATGCAGCAGTGCTCACCTGAGACAGCGCGAGCCAGTATCGCGTGGAGCGATACGTGATAGGGAAAGAAGTCGCTTAGTGAACGGACAGTGATCGTGTCCTGCGAGTAAGAGCGCGTAAACTGCATAAGCACAACAAAGATCGCGAACCACTGCACCGGAGAGTGTGAACCTGCACCGCGGGGTCGTGGTAGCACCGTGATAAGGCTGTAGAAGGGTGCATCCGTCTCGTTGTGGGAGGATGAAGTTGCGATTGAAAGATGGAGCCAGGGTACGATTGGCTAAGCTGACGTCCTGTTGGTCCTATTTTCGTACCGAGAGAACGGCTCACCTTGCACGATCTGCCGACAAGCGCCGCCTGTACAACGTCAAACGAATGACAAACGCGCACGACAAGTCCAACTGCAGATGGCTTGCAGGCACACCAACCAAGCGTGTCTGTAAGCGCCGGAAGTTGAGGTGAGGAGAAAGATGCAGGGTCTCCCCCGACGTTCGCCGCAAATGTCACGTGAGGGCTGATGCTCTTCCAACATCCTCCTCGGTTCGTCTTGCACAAGAATGGCATCTGTTGTCGACAGACAAGTGCTTTACAGCCGTATAATACAGCGCGGGGGTGAGGCTGACGTCGTATGAGCTGCGGTCAGATGCTTGGTAGACTTGGCGCAAGCCTTGATTCATGAACGTTCGTATATCCGACCATTACCCCCTTTGCGTAACTCTTCGAATCGCGTTCAACCTGCTCCCACCCTTTCGCACAACCTGCTACTCATCAACACCTTCTTGATTAGCGAGAGCTTAGTGAACCACCAGGTCTGGCAAGAAGAGCGGGAAATCTCACCTTTGAGCACGAGCCGAGCTGCTGCATGCATCAGTTCCAGAAGCAGACAGCTCGGCATCGACTCCAATCAGGAGTCGTTCCAGCATGCATTGAATAGTCCACCTCTTGTTGTTGACTCTCACTTCCCTTCAGCTCTGGCAACCAACTTCTCATCAAGCCCAACCGGATCATACATCGTCCTATCGCCCTTTCTCTGCGCCCAGACGATATCACCTTTCAGGTATGCGATCGCGCCACCTTTACCAGTAGCGCTGGCCGTGATGCGGAAGAGCGGGAGCCCAGTCGTGGGATGAGCTTCGCGAAGCGGCACCATCGTTAGATCCTGCTCAGCACACCATGCTTCCACAACGTCCTTGAAGTCCATGCCTTCCATGGGTGCCAATCGAGATGCCGGCGGCGGCGCGTCAAGCTTCTTTGCCATTTGCTTTGCGATGGGCTTCGCTGGGCCAGCTGCAGGAGGCGGTAGGTTAGTGAGCGGTGCACCTGAGTCGAGTAGATCGAGAGCAGCATTGATCATGGCTGTGCCCTTGTCCCATTCCTTGACGATGAGAGGGTGGATTGCAAAACTTTTCAGCGGTTCCTGCTTCCACCAATTCACCCATTGCCCAATCTCTTCCAGATTGGCATCTTCTGTAACCAGCCAGAGATGCAACGTCGCAAGCCACTTCGGGAAGAACTCTGCGACGAGCAGTCGATCGAGCACATCAGCTTTGAACAGCGGCTGCCACTTGAGCACGTTCTCTAGTGGTGTGACATCCTGATCAGAAGGATCAACCTCGAAAGTCGTGGATAGGTACAGCGATAGCCTGGGAAGCAGATGTCGCACAAGCATATGGTCGAGTTCAGATCGTAGCAGGGCACGCCACTCATCCACGCCTGGCAATACGCCATTTGCGACGTCCCAGCCTTCCAGGACTGATCGAAGCTTGCGCTTGACGTCAACAAGAAGACCATTGGAGGCTTTCGGGTCGAGGTGATATGGCGGTAGGTATGGCAGCCAGGGGAAGATGTAGGTATGCGGCTGTGCACTTTTAGCATTGGAGCCCTTGTGGTGGTGCTTGCGCTTCCGCGGATCCCATGCTTGTACGCTTGCTATGAGCTTCGGCACGATCAGCTGGTCCATTAAATGACTGTAGATAAAGGCTGGTAGTAGCGGCCGCCAAGCTTCAACAACAGCAGTCAGTGGTGCGTGGTCCAGAACGTCCCAATTCGTGATTGTGGTCCTCAGCTTGGGTAGCCAAACAGTATACATGAGCGACTCGTATGAAGTCGTTGACTTCTGGCGTCGCGACTTGCCGTACGCATCGTCCATGGGATCGTGGCCGCTCACTGTGGCTATCTCGTCCTTGGGCGAGACACCAAGAATGATGCTGATGCGTTGCAGATCTGCAACCAGCAACTCCGGATTTTCAAGGGGGTCCCAGTTCGCCATGTGCTGCTTCAATACAGGCGCGACGGCACTTACGGCGGCCTCGGTCAGATCGTATCGCTCAATATCGTGCTTGTGATCTGACTGCAGCTTTTCGAGCTTCTCCAGCGTAGCCTGCCAGCTAGATGAACCAACCGTCGCAGCTGCAGTGTTTGGAATTCTGTCAATCTGCAAGCTCCCCACCAACTCCATGATACTCTGCAGCTTGTCAAGCTCCTCCTTCTCCTGCTCGATTTCGACTTGATGCTGACCCTCGTGCTCTTCAACATAGATCTTTTGCTCCTGAATACCATGCCACGACTCAATGAAGGCCTCCAGCTCGAGCCTCTCCCTCTTCGCAATCTTCTCGGCCTCGGAGTCTGTTGGCCCACCGGCTGGTGTCATCAGACCACCAAAATTTGTGAGAAGCTTGGTCTGAGCACCAGTCGCATCCACAAGCGAATGCAGCATCTGTGGAGGCAGATCGAGACCCGGCGCCGCAGCCTGTACATCCTCCACAGTCCTATACTTCGTCTTCGCCTTCCTGCTGCCACCTGGTGTATTTGCGCCGGAACCTGTAGCACCACCTCCAGGCACCTTTTTCTTGCGCTCTCTTCGTGCTTTGCGTTCTTCATCGCTGCTCTCCTCGTACTGTTCACCCCGCCTCTCTGCAGCCCTTCGTTGCTCCTCCTTGTACTGCTCCGTGCGCTCTTTTACGGCTCCTACACCAGCACCCTGCGGTCGCAACTTCACTTCAATCGGATTGACAATACCCTCGCCCTCTTTACCGAGACCGACACCCTCCTTGTAGCCCATCTTGGCCATCATTTTCTGCGCGATCGACATTTTCCCGCCTGCACCGCCGCCAGCGCCGGCTAGCTTGGGCGCTTTGTGAGCGCCATGCGCGCCAGCGTGCTTGCGCTTGAGTGTGTCGGCCATGTTTGTTGCGAAGTGGATGTAAAGTGGAAAGCAGAAGTGATAGAGGACTGACTCGCCATGCATTTGTTAGTCAGCATCGTCGCTCCAGACTTCAACAAGACGGTTTCTGTCCAACTCATCAACTGCGCGAGAACGACATAGTGCGAAAACTATGGACAGCCGTGATTGAAAGACGGGAATCAGCAGAAGACGACCGCAATGAGACAGACATATCGGATGCACAGACAAGGAAACCTTTCCATGCGAATTTGTATGACCAGACCTTATCGACAGCCATTACGACTGTTCCTCCTCTCGCAGGATAGCCCGCGAGCACGGAAGTTTTCGGACACAGCAGCAGGACTCGGCAACGCTTGGAACGCTGGACAAGCATAGCATGTGAGAGGCTTGGTGGGACGCGGAATACAGGTGAACGACAGAGACATCCATGCGCCCGCACAAACGCAGTTGTTACGTGAAGCGGGAGAGCACGCCCCAAGCACGCCTTGATGTCAAAAGCTTCGGGATTGGTACTCTGCAGGACGCCCTGAATAGTTTGTCAATTCCATTATTGCTCTCAATCCATTTCCATTTAATGTTTCGCTCTTCTTATCCTGCTTATCCCGGCCTAATACGCCATTGAGTATCTTGCATCAGCCTGGCTTTGGAGTTTACATGTTAATCGAGATGCTTCCGACGTGCCTTCTAGATTGGGCGGCCAAGCCTTCTGCGGCGTTCATCGCCGCCGCTCCGAAAGTCGGGACAACACTTACCAATTCTCGAACTCCAGCATTGCGTCACCATCACCATCACCACCGGTGAACACAACATCACTTGAAAAATATCCTTCCACCTCGCTTCGAGAACTGCACATCACCGCAACATGGCGCCATCAACGTACGACGAAGTGCTGATCTCGGGATTACAAGAGTAAGCATCTCAGCAATCATCGCCTTCACTTGCGGTGTGTGTTAGTCTTCGGTATGCTGCTGACGTTACCACGTAGTCTGTACGCCACGGGTCGTTACTCAGACCTGACGCTGGTCTGTGGCCGGCGCAGCTTCAAGGTCCACAAAGCTGTCTTACATGCACACTCATCGGTTTTCCGCACCATGCTCAGTGGTGACTTTGCGGTACGTAACTCCGCAAGCTCGAACGCACGCGCAAAGGCTGACTACGGGATAGGAGGCCAACCAGAGCACGATCCCTCTTCCGGACGATTCTCCCGACAGTCTCGAAGTGCTGCTGTACTACATGTACCACGACGAGTACCTCAAGTTTGACACCGACGACTACACCCACAATCTTAACGCGAAGTCGCCGAGGGCCATCGTCCATGCCTACGCCATTGCGGACAAGTACGATGTTCCAGGCTTGCAGCTCCTCGCCACCTATCGCCTTGCCAAGAAGGTCAATTTCAACCCTGACGAGCTCGACTCTGCCATTTCTGCCATCCGTACCATCAGCGAGTGCACGTTAGAGTCCGACTGTACTCTGTGGGAAGTGATCATCAACAGAGTGAGGGAACAGCTCAGCTGGCTCATCGATAACGATTCGTTCCTCAAGCTGCTACAGGAGGTGCCTGAGCTCAACAAGAAGCTACTCAGATGCGCGACGATCTAGGTCTGATGCATCGGGTAATTATGGACATTGCGGCGTCTGGGACTGAGTTGGCCAGCAAAACTCAAGTTGCACACCACTCGAGCGTCGCCATGCTTTGGCAAGACGTTGAAGCCTGATATGCTGGTGTGGCTTTGAACGCGGTTCAAGGATGGAAATCTGCAAGCCATTGTCCCTTGCTGTATGGGTAGGGTCGTATGAAATTCAGGAAGACCTTCTCACTGGTCGTGAGAAGCTCCATGAAATCAAGGTGCAAGTTCCCTGGATGCTACACACAAAGCACCGTATTTGCGCCGTGCCTACACTGCAGTCTGCAGCAAACTGTTACGCTCGTATAAAACTCGCGTTGGCGCCAGCAGCTGGAGGGAGAAATCTCGAAGCCATTGAATGAGCCCGACCAATCACCAGGATTCTTTGAACATGACGAATACTGCAGTCGATCAGGTCTGCTCCCGCATGGAAGAGTATCCCACAAATTCCGTGAGTGTAATTACACATAATGCTAACTACCAGCGGCAGACTGTACACCACGGGACTTTACTCAGATCTCCTCGTCTACAGTGGCAACTCGGCCTTCAAGGTCCACAAGTATTGGTTGCACATCCAGTCCCCAGTATTTCGCAGGATGTTGAAGGACGAGCTTCCTGTAAGTTAGCATTCCAAGCCTTCTCTACTAAACGATGCCTCGTAGAGGAATGCTGACGGTGTCCATTAGCGAGGTTCTGACGGCATGGACTTCATCCGCCTCGACGGTGACGATGCCGTACCGCTCGGTCTGCTACTCGAGTTCATGTACACATCCAGGTACAATGAGCCGCTCGACCTTGAGGCTAGGGACGGCATGCAGATGTTGCTCAGCGTCTATAAGCTGGCCGAGAAATACAAAGTCGCGAACCTCTGCTCGGTTGCTACGAAACGGCTGTCAGATGCAATCATGGTCTCTCTGGATCATAACGAGGTCAATGCTTGCATCGAGACATTGCGTCAAATTGGCGTATTCCCCGCCGAAGCCGCCTGCACGTTCTGGGACGCCATTGTGCCACGCATGGCCCCAAAGCTCAGCTGCCTGTCACGCAACGATGAGTTCCACGCGATACTGCCAGAGTTACCAGTGCTGCGTCAGAAGCTGCTCACTGCACCCTGGTTTCCAGATTTGTAGGCCCGTCGAACAACCAAGCTCCTCGGGATGCGTCTGCGTCGAATGCACAAATCATGGTGGGATGTAGATACCTGGAACCCCAGTGGACTTGAAACAATAAGCATTATTTACCCGTGCTGTGCGCTTTCTCATTGTATGCCCTACCCAAAAGCAATCCTGCGCCAGTAGCTTCACATCAGACACAAAGCGGTGCTATTTGCTACGATTTTTCCAGCAATCGCTCATCGCCATACATAAGCTCTACCCGACAGTTAGGAGCTCGCTAACAAGTAGACCAAGCTGGCTTCTTCCCAACGCTCACATGGCAGACCGCTCAACCATTGATCTAAGAACTGGCTTACGGCAGTATGTCAGCCTCTTTGCAGCGCCTCTACATGCGTCAAGCTAACACGATCCAGGTTGTACCCGCAAGGCCTCTACACCGATCTCCTCATCTACAGCGGTGAGTCATACTACTGGGTGCACAAGATCATCCTACATGCACAGTCATCCGTGTTTGACATCATTTTCGAGGGCGGTTTTCAAGTACGTTGGAAACCTCGCAACCATAACATATTTTAAATGCTGACGTTCGCTAATATAGCAGGAATCCACTGGTCAGCAGTTCATCAGGCTCGACGTAGACGATCCAATCACACTCGGTGCCCTCATCGACTTCCTTTACACTTCCCTGTACAACGAGGAGCGCGCCAGCCTCGCGGGAGATTCGTCGCTTTTCGCCATAGATCTCTACGCCATGGGAGGGAAGTACAAGGTGCCCGCTCTCTGCTTCCTGGCCGCGGACAGGCTCGCCAGATCATCGCTCACCGTCTCGCCGGGTTCAGCCAGTCTAGAGGGTTGCTTCGGGGTAATCCGAAAAATCGTTGCATGCTCCGCAGACCACGACGAGAGGCTCTGGGACGCTCTTGCGCGAAAGCTGAAACCAGATCTTTGGTGGCTGACGACCGACAAAGACTTTTTGCGGTGATGATGGAGCTGCCACCACTCATGAACGCAATCACGAAAGCCGGATAGGTCTCGCAGTCCGGAAGTGAAGGTTGAGCAGGGAATCGAGCTTGGTATATGATAGAGGACGCAAGGTGCACGGTTTGCGCAGCATTCATAAGATCGTGGCTATCGCATCATCATGTACAATTGCTAGCTATCGTTGAAGGCCGCTCTACACACCAACCGATGGGGTGACTCTGCCTTCCGCTGTCACCTTCTGGACCAGTCTCCATCTTACATGTTTGAAGATTGTGAATGCTGCTGCCCCCGAGAAGCCTGATCCGATGCGTTTCCCAGCTACTTAGGGTTGGGGGACTCCATATCACGTTTGCCTGTCAGCTTCGGCAGGCGTCATAGTGTGTCCTCCGACTGTCAAAAGCTTGCTTCGTGTCGTGCAGCAAACGGACGAGGACAGAGACCACATAAAGAACAGCTCAGATCCTCCCTCCATCTTAGACATCCCAATCGTAGCTTTCACGCTATCAAGCATGTGGTGCCAAGGCCGAACGAATCGCTGTGAATGCTGTTAGCGTGCTTTTCGTAGAATGCCCCACTTACCATCCATATATATACTTCCACCACTTTCCCTCGATACCTTCAACACAACATCACACAAGCAGTCCCCAACAGTATCAACTCCAACCGACTTCCCTGAATCGCCGACTCGACACAAACAACTACACCCGTCGACCACACGCCGAAAGCATGTCGCAAACGAGAGATCTCTCAGGCGCCGCTTCGAGTGCCTTCGTGCTAAACACCAAGAAGTATGTGATATGCGAGTGTTCTGACAATTTCCGATCCTCGACTGACCAACTCTAGGTTCTACAACACGGGATCGTGCTCGGATCTCACGATCGAGTGCGATGGCCACCTGCTCCGCGTCCACAAAATGGTTCTCATCAGCCAGTCCTCGTGGTTCGAAGCTGCGTTGCAAGGCAAATTCCAGGAGGCCTCGGCCGACAACAAGATCCTCGTGCTCAAAGATGACGACCCCGTCATTCTGAAGGCGCTCATCAAGTTCATGTACCACTTCACCTACGACGTAAGCTACTGTTTCTGCGTCACCGCCGGAGGTTGCAACACATCTCAAGAACACCGGATAGCAAGGCGGTGCTGCCATGAGCCACAGCTTGTTGGTTCCAGTGGCATCGAGTGAGATGCGTCGCAGCCAAGATCGGCCTATCGCACTGTTTGAAATTTTGCTGACCATTATACCTATCAATTAGGACTCCACTCGCGGAGACGAGTCGCCCGCATCCTTCGCGATTCGCCTCTACGTCATCGCAGACAAATACGATGTCGTCGGCCTCCGCACGCTGGCAGCCAGCAAGCTCGACCAGGTGCTCACTCCTTTCGACGATGAGGAGGGGTTCGTCAGTGCGCTCGAGGCCATCCACGAGTACACGGCCAATAACAAGCTCTGGGACATCGCGGTGCCCAAGATCCTTACCAACATCGGGTCGTTCGTGAGGAACAAGGCATTCATGGACTTGGTGCGTGAGTTGCCGGAGGTTCTGGCGAGGTTATTGGCGCGTGACGGGAGGGCGATGGGCGAGGGCGACGAGGCGGCGTCTCAGGATGGGGATGAGGCATGGATGCCCAATCGCGGTGGTCGTCGGCTCGGCTAGGCTTGACCATGGTGGAGACATAGCACGTCCACGCAGTGCAAGCCAGGGCGAAGAAGAGAATCGAGGGGGTGTCGTTGGCAATGGGAAAGAGGCGGCCTTTGAGCGCTCTTCAAGGCGAATTGAGCGTTGGATTTAAGGTCTTATGCGAGCACCGGTTTTCTCAGCGTTGACGTAGAGACTCATTACTATTACCTGATTTCATCCCAACATTGACAATCTACTGTCGTGGTTACTTGCGCGTGTGGTTGACCTCAAGGCCACCATCGGCGCTTTGTCGCTCGCATTGATCTCCAAGACGCGAAGATAGCATACGCAAATATGGCGAACGATCTGCTGTTATCTTTGGCTCGAATTGCTGAAAAATAAGGAAGGCACACCATGCTTGCCATGGTGAAGAGAGCGAAGTTGAGCAGGCGACGTCGACATTGAGTGCGGCGAAGAGCCAAAGCGGCTAGACTAGCCGGCCATAACCGGATCGGCGGCGCCATGGCTCTTTGACGAAGCTGTGACAGAGCTCCATTGCAACACAAACACCAACTCCTACTTTCCAGGACCTGCGATAACCCAGCTACCAGTACCCATACCTACCTCAGACGACACTACGATTCCCCAACCTCTGATGAGAGGAACCTGCGAGGATGCTGCGAACACACCTCCAATGCAGCAAACGCCTGTTTGCTAGACGATCCTACCTCACATCTACGGCCCCTGCGAAGAGACGAGAGCTTGGAATCACCTACAATGGCTTGAGCCAACGCCGGAAATATGCTGTTGCGGCGACGGAGACGAACAAGGGTGTGGACCCCAGCGACAGCTTCTTGAGCGGCAACACTGCGAATTATGTCGACGAGATGTACATGGCCTGGAAGCAGGAGCCCTCATCAGTGCACATCTCATGGCAGGTCTACTTCAAGAACATGGAGAGCGGCGACATGCCTGTCAGCCGTGCCTTCACGCCACCCCCAAACCTTATATCGCAAGTTGGTGGCAGCGGAGTGTCGATATCTGCTGCGCCTACGATCACCGCACAGCAAGGGCAGGGTAGCGATGTGTCTACAGCGTTGAAGGCACAATTGCTTGTCCGCGCATACCAG
Organism: Elasticomyces elasticus; assembly: GCA_035926095.1. NCBI lineage: Eukaryota > Fungi > Ascomycota > Dothideomycetes > Mycosphaerellales > Teratosphaeriaceae > Elasticomyces > Elasticomyces elasticus. The sequence goes on from JAVRQT010000003.1 coordinate 1,407,589, forward strand.
GCTAGAGGCCATCACAAGGCCAACATCGATCCTCTGAACATCCGTAACGAGACACAAAATCTGTGGTACAGCAACCCGAAAGAGCTTGACCCCAAGCACTACCAGTTCACCGAAGAGGACATGGACAAGGAGCTTGAACTCGGACCGGGTATCCTTCCTCGCTTCGCCACTGAGAAGCGGTCAAAGATGACCCTACGTGAAATCATCGCTGCATGCGAGACCATCTACTGCGGACCCATCGGTGTCGAGTACATCCACATTCCGGATCGTGAGCAGTGTGACTGGCTGCGCGAGCGTATTGAGATCCCGAACGCTTACCGCTACTCGGTCGATGAGAAGCGCCGGATCCTGGACCGCCTGATCTGGTCTTCTTCATTCGAGAACTTCTTAGCGACCAAATACCCCAACGACAAGCGTTTCGGTCTGGAAGGTGGTGAGTCTTTAATCCCGGGTATGAAGGCCATGATCGATCGCTCGGTCGACTACGGCGTCAAGGACATTGTCATCGGCATGCCGCATCGTGGTCGTCTCAACGTGCTCTCCAACGTCGTCCGCAAGCCCAACGAATCCATCTTCTCCGAGTTCGGTGGATCCGCTGAGCCCACTGATGAGGGATCTGGAGACGTCAAGTACCATCTCGGCATGAACTTCGAGCGCCCCACACCATCTGGCAAGCGCGTACAGCTCTCCCTTGTCGCCAACCCTTCACATCTGGAAGCCGAGGACCCGGTCGTCCTCGGCAAGACCCGCGCCATCCTGCACTACAACAACGACGAGCAGGACGGCACCTCCGCCATGGCTGTCCTTCTTCACGGTGATGCTGCGTTCGCAGGACAAGGTATTGTGTACGAGACCATGGGTATGGCTGCTCTGCCTGCCTACCACACTGGAGGTACCATCCACTTGATCGTCAACAACCAGATCGGCTTCACCACTGACCCTCGTTTCTCCCGCTCCACGCCTTACTGCTCCGACATCGCCAAGTTCGTCGACGCCCCTGTCTTCCACGTCAACGGCGACGATGTCGAAGCCGTCAACTACGTCTGCCAGCTCGCTGCTGACTGGCGCGCCAAGTTCCGCAAGGACGTGGTCATCGACATGGTCTGCTACCGCAAACAAGGCCACAACGAGACTGACCAACCTTCCTTCACTCAGCCATTAATGTACAAGCGCATCCAGGAGAAGCCGCCTGTCATCGATACCTACACCAAACAGCTCCTCGACAACAAGACTTTCACCAAGGAGGACATCGAGGAGCACAAGAAGTGGGTGTGGGGTATGCTTGAGGAGTCTTTTGCGAAGTCGAGGGACTACCAGCCGAGTGCCAAGGAGTGGTTGACGAGTGCGTGGAACGGGTTCAAGTCGCCCAAGGAGTTGGCGACGGAGATTCTGCCGCATTTGCCTACTGCGGTGGATGAGAGTGTTATCAAGGGCATTGGTAAAGTGATTGGCGAGCCGCCGGAGGGATTCAATGTTCATCGCAACCTCAAGCGTATCTTAGCGACCCGTGGCAAGGCTGTTGATGAGGGTAAGGGCATTGATATGTCTACTGGTGAGGCGTTGGCGTTTGGTACGCTCGTGCTTGAGGGCCATCACGTGAGAGTTTCTGGACAGGATGTCGAGCGTGGAACCTTCTCGCAGAGGCACGCAGTGTTGCACGACCAGGAGAACGAGAAGACTTTCACGCCACTCAAGCATGTTGGACAGGATCAGGGGTCTTTCGTCATCTCTAATTCCAGCTTGAGCGAGTACGGTGTGTTGGGCTTTGAGTACGGATACTCGTTGTCTTCACCCTCAGCTCTGGTCATCTGGGAAGCGCAGTTTGGTGACTTCGCCAACAATGCTCAGTGTATCATCGATCAGTTCATCGCTTCTGGAGAGGTCAAGTGGCTGCAGCGATCTGGATTGGTCGTCAACCTTCCCCACGGCTACGATGGACAAGGACCCGAGCACAGTTCTGGACGCATGGAGCGTTTCCTGCAACTCTGCAACGAGGACCCGAGAATCTTCCCAGCACCTGACAAGCTCGACCGCCAGCACCAGGACTGCAATATGCAAATCTGCAACATCACCACACCCGCCAACAGCTTCCACATCCTGCGCCGACAGATGAACAGGCAGTTCCGGAAACCGCTCGTTTCGTTCTTCAGCAAGAATTTGCTCAGGCACCCCTTGGCGAGGAGCAACCTTGAGGACTTCACGGGCGAGTCGCACTTCCAGTGGATCATCGAGGACCCGGCGCACGAGGGCAAGCTGCTCGGTTACGATCACAAGATCGAGAGTCATGACAAGATCAAGCGTGTTATTCTGTGTTCTGGACAAGTCTTCACGGCGCTGTTCAAGTACCGCAAGGACAACAATATCACTGATACTGCTATCACGCGTGTGGAGCAGCTGAACCCATTCCCGTGGCAGCAGTTGAAGGAGAACTTGGACTCTTACCCGAATGCTGAGACCATTGTATGGGCGCAAGAGGAGCCGCTGAATGCTGGACCGTGGTCTTTCACGCAACCTCGCATTGAGACGCTGTTGAATGAGACTGAGCATCACAACAGGAGACACGTGATGTATGCTGGCAGGAACCCGAGTGCCAGTGTGGCGACTGGATTGAAGGGCACGCATCTGAAGGAGGAGCAGGATTTGTTGAGGACGGCGTATGAGGTTAGGCAGGATAAGTTGAAGGGGGAGTAGAGTGCCTCAAGGGCCGTGAAGAGAGTGAAGGGGTGGTGGGTCAGGGGGTTGACGACGGCGGCGGGCATGAGCGTTGGGGTGTGGTTCCCAATGATGTATGTACTATTGCTTGACTGAGGGATTGATGGATGTGTAGGTAGTTGCATGGCGTTTATGGAAGGTTTGAAGCAATGATTTGATCTCTGAATTGGTGAACCTTTAGCGACTGCGGTAGTGGATGCGAGTTCTCGTCAGAGTGCGAGAGATGCCTACCAGACTGTAGTGAGGTACCTGCAAGGGTCGAGAAAATCAGGTAAGCCGTTGCCGGCTCGATGACACGAGGAGAGCATTCAAATGGGCGAGACACTGGTTGCATGCTCGCTAATGACCTAACGTACGGTTTACGGCGATCTCGAAGACATGTACTGTCCATAGCATAAGGTTACCTACTATGGCTGCTACACTGTCCTTGACATCACCGAGAGGCCGAAATTACACGCCGACAAGGACTTATTTCTGGGCAGATCAGGGGGCGACACGACGCAGAGTGGGAAGGGCGAGACTCATTGATTCTACCTTCCCAGCGTTGAACGGTACTGCTCTTCCCCCCACCCACTTCATCTTTGTGGTTTCCCTTCTGCCAAAACCACGCAGTGCTGTGATCACGAGCAAGCCACCACATTCGGAGTAATGGATTAAATCCATCAGAGATTCGAGCGCATAGCAGGCGCCGAGAACTTCGACCACTACCTGCTCGGAGGTCTTCGTCCAGTTATGCTTGGTGAGGAATTCGCTGAGCGCTACACCATCGTCAACTAGCTAGGAGATATACCGCGCCGACCACTCTCTCTCCTAGAACTGGGTCAACGACATCTCCGGGACCCCTACCGTGAATCCATGGAGTCGTTGCGTCAAGCTTCAGAAGCCAACAAACAGTACGTTCTTCTTCCGCATTCAGATTTCCCCTGGCCAGGCTGCCCGAACGGCATACTTAACGGCATATGTGACGGCGTTCATCATGTGGAAGTGTATCCGGTGGCAGGCCCAAGTATTGGCGACAGAACGAATGTGGCCAAGGACAATCACTTGGGTATTACGCAGGCCAAGCGAGCCATACGACAAATCGTGCTTGGGCTCCAGTTCATGCACAGCTACAGTGCATGGTTGACCGCATTCTCGGTGCATGATTGACCGCGTACGTTGGGCTCGGCTCGTGTCTCATTGATTTCATTACTGATCTTAAGCTAGCAGCTCCTGCTCATTATCATCAACTATCAGCTCGTTGTCAGCCTAAAGTCATACATCCCCTGGACACGACCTGCTGTCGCACTCCTTAGTCGTCATAAGTCTCCTCGTACTCCTCGTGGTACTCTTCTTGAGCCTCCTGCAGATCCTCCTGTGCCTCTTCCCGATCGCTCTCGCTGCTCGCCTCGTTGACCTCTTCCTGCGCATCGCGAACATCATCCTGAGCTTCCTGCACGCTCTCGCGGTCGCTGCTATCAACGACATCACCGTCTTCGTCACGTGTCGGAAGAGGAGCATTGGCCGGTGGTGGGTTGTCCGCGTCTACGTAGCCTTGTTGCTGCGGCGGAACTCCATAGCCTTGCTGACCGCCGTAGTTCTGCGATTGCGATGCACCGTTGTGGTTGTCGTCGTCGTCTGTGGCAACGTCAAGTCAGTCACGAACACATAAATTATTGGTTGATCGTACCGAAAGCATTGGCAAGCAGAGCACCACCAGCTAGACCACCAGCACCAGCGAGCATCATGTTGCGGGTCGAGTTGTCCTTTTTCGGTGGCTGACCATAAGCGTGGCCTCCCATATTGGGATCGTAAGGACCAGCCTGGCTGTGTGGGTTGTACCCTGGTGCGCCTTGATAGCCTGAGTTGTACTGCTGCTGGGTACCGTAGTTGCCACCTACACCACGGTTTGCATCTTGACCGTACGAAGGTGCTCCGGGCGGAGCAGGGTAGCCTCCAGCTCCTTGTTGGGGAGGCGGTGGGTAGTGAGACTGGGCTTGAGCGGGAGAGTCCCACTGCGTACGGCCAGTAGCTGTCTCGACGTAGAAGTTGCGCTGGCTGGCCTGGTCCCACTGCATTGCCCATCCTGGCGGCAAAGATGGTGGTGGCCCTCCGTGCTGCTGAGGAGGTGGCGGAGGCTGGTAGCCTTGCGGCTGTCCGTACGACTGCGCCTGGCCGTATGCTTGCTGTCCGTGAGGTGTTTGATTCAGATCTCTCTGCTCTTGAGGAGGAAGCTGATGCGCCGATGTTTGGTCCTTCTTTGGCTCGTCCGAGAAGGTGCTCTTCAGCTCCTCGAACCCTTTGGTCAGCTTCTTCATAAACGACATGATGGATTGTGAGGGATGAACGTTGTGTGCAGGTGATGGTTAGTGGTTGAAAGTTCGTGAGTGATATATGTGAGGCCGAGACAATGACGCTGAGCGGCTTATGAAACGCGTTCACTTCACCACGTTCACCCGATAGCGAGCCTGCTGCAGCTCCTCGCTGTATGCCAAGTATGCAGTGTCCACCTTCACTGCATTCCACGCGAATGGCGAGCTCGTGTGTGTAGAGGAGGTGGTGTTCACTCGCAGCTTCACGGAAGCTGAAAGCTATCCCATGTCTCCACTATCTCTTGGCGAGCCGCTAGCCGGCCCGCCCACGTGCCGTGAACTCTCGGCTCCATTGACAATAATGTCCCTTGCTTCTCGACACCAACATCTCGCAGCTCAGGTCATGTAGCACTTGCTCACAGTGCCGGCGAGAATCCGAACTGGCGTTCCGACGAGACGGGCCACACTCACCAAGCAGTATTATTTCGATGTTAAGCACGCACTGATATATGTACTCTTCCTTAGTCACTCATGATCAGCGTCATCTCGTGTGCTTCCGCGTTCCATGGACTGATATAACCCTCACGGACTTGCGTATGTCGTCTGCTATTCACCGCTGAAAATGATTCTGTATAGGCGCACAGAAACATCTCTTGGCATGAAACCATTGCTCTTGCACCCCAACTCAATCACAAGAAACCAGACTCAGAAACCGATTTACAAAGGAGCTCAGTCCAAATATCGAGAATATCATTCGTACGACAAACTCAGAGATTGCCACTCCGAATCACAAATTCAGGCTACGCATAACGGACATGAACGGCAACAGGAACGCTCCCAACCCTCTAGCAGCTGACTATCCCGCATCATGGAGAAGGACGGACAAACTCCCCGCTAGGCCGCCAGGCCCTCATGATACCATAGAGCGGTTGATATTTGACCATCCCAACCCTTTGCACGCGAGAGTGGAGTTTCCGCCAGGAACCAGCGCCATGATAGTCTTCGAAGATCAACGCAAGCTGCATGCCCTGATCGTGTACAACAACGACAATTTGCGCGGACGCGGAAGGCTGGACTTTGAGCCTACGATAGGCTTGTCCCTTTACCCGAACATTTACTTCGACGACGGGTCTTGGGCTAAGGTTATCATTGAAGACGATCCTGACTACGACCGAAATAAAGCTCCGGTGCCACACTATGAGGTTGACGACAGGGGCTTCTTGCGCCTAACGCGATGATTCTCGGAAAGGGCAGTTCTCGACGACCGCATGCTTCGCGCTAGGCTTCTTGAGAATGCTTGCTGGGCTGTCATTAGATTGCCGGTAGTGACTGACTGGCAGTCTGTGTGCTCTGCAAGCAACAAGCAATCATTTTGGCAAGGTCACGTCCCAGTCTTGCGTGATGGAGGCTATGCAATTCTCCGTTGACTATTGTATAGCAGCATGACGTGGACATATGCTTCCCTACTTCAATCGGTATTCGACTTCTCTTTGCACTCATTCAACCCTTCTCATTCTCCTGTTAACCCTATAACAATACCTATCCACCATAGTCTCTAAGCACAACAGTATCAACATTCAAACAACAATGGTCAACCAAGCTGAAAGAGAGCAAGTCGCCCAACTGTGGCTCAATTCCGCTCATGCTCAGCAGATGTCTCCACTGCGAGCCCGAGACTTCGCGCAGCGGATCCTTGCTGGTGTAATGGACGACCAAGTTCAACAGCAGTTAGCGAATCCCCCACAAGCGGTGCCTAATCCCTTCGGAGCTATGGGAATCCCGTTCACAATGCCGCAGATGCCTTTCATGCCTTTCATGCCTGGATTTGCATTCCCTGCGATGCCACCCATGCCGAGTATGGCGTCAATGCCAGCATTGCAACTACCAAACATACGGGACTTAACCATGCAAGACTATGCACCACCCTTTGCGCAGATCACGAGCTTCCCAGGCGGATCTGCTAGCCAGCAATCGGTCGGTCTTCCGGGTGGGGCCGCCCACAACCACAACGTCAGCTTCTCTGTCGTGATGGGAGGGCATCATTCAGCTACAGCTCGAGCAGCGCATCCAGCAGCTGGGGCGGACAGTCTGGAGTAACGGCCACTCATCCTGCGCCCCCGCCAGCGTCGCCATATGCGTTGCCACCTGCGACAGGCTATCCCCGACCGGTGCCGATTCAGTCAGTGCCGCCAACACCTGTGCAGCAATATGCGCCGATAAACCCAAGTTATTCTCCTGACAGTCCAAACCATTCTCCATTGAGCCCGGAACCTGCTTTCGCAAGGCCAGTGCAGCAATATGGACCGACGAGCCCAAGTTATTCTCCTACGAGCCCATCTTATGCTCCCGCGAGTCCGCAACACGTTTTTGTGAGCCCACAGCCTGTTCCTACGGCGCCAGTGCCTGTGAGTTCACAACCGGACTTCGCAGCACCTGGGCCACTGTCACCGGGACCGAATTCTCCGGTCATCTACACGCCAGCATCATCGCATGCAACACCGACAGAGCCTGCGCTGCCGCAGCCGCAGTCACAGAACGCTCGTCTGAATGACGCCTTCCAGCGACGGCTCGACGAGGAAACTTACTTCAGCAATCCTCCTGGTGCTGCCGATGGCGGAGCAGGTTCCAGTGGGCTGTTACGTTAACACCAACTTGTGAGCGTTGAGCCGGGTCAGAGACAAGGACTTGATAACATGGAGAGCTTGGGCGATAAGATCAGCCATGAGACAGATTTAGCAAGGCTTGTGCTTAGGTAGATAGTTCAGTATGCATGTCCGTCTGTTGAGAAGTTCAGATAACGTCCGCGCCCGAAAGGCGCTCCATCCAGCATGCATGTCCAGTCTGCTGTTGTGCATTGGTCATTACGTGTCCACGTGTCCGATGCACACTGATGCAGCCATGAGAATTGCACTCGGTCATTAATCACTGCTTATGCTTGACCGCAGAAACCTGAGCGGCCGACGACTTCCAACAACGCCTCCAGAGTGCCGAACCTCAGGTATGAGGAGCGTATTAGCACCCTCACGTCGTGCAGGCTTTCAGCTGAACATATGTTTGCTGAGGCTGATGCGTCATCAAGTCTTCTGCTGCCCACGAGTCCAGCTCGTCGGGAAGAGGTTGCAGCTCGAAACTCCAGATGAGCATGGTGAAGAAGATACGGAGGCTCAACATTGCAAGCTTTCGACCTGTGAGAAATTATCAGTCGTTGTCGACACACTGTATCGCTGGAGACACTTACCAAAACAGCCCCTCAGGCCGCCACCAAAAGTTTGCATTGGACCAGCACGAGAGTCAAACTCCATCTCTCCCTGAGCATTATTGCGAAGCCAACGTTCAGGTCTGAACTCGCCGAGCGTGGTCTGATCCCAGTCGCCTGTCCAGCGGTCTTCAGGGGCCACAGCTTGGCTTGTCTTGCTGCGTTTGCTTTCGTCTACATACATCGGTGGCGCTGACAAGCTCGGCCCGGAGTTCTTGCAGAGTCAGTATGAACAAGACAGTCGACGACAAACGACTCACCGGTGTAACGACATCAGTGCCCTTTGGAATGTGGTAGCCCAGCAGTTCAACGTCCTGCGTCGCGACTCGCACGTTGCCCTGAGCCGTGATGCCAAGTCGCAAGATCTCTTCAAGCACCGCATCCAGATATGGTGTCCGTAAGGTAGCCATGTCTTCGGCCTTGGGTAACTCACCGTCCGCTTTTGCTTGCTTGAAGGTTGATCGTAAGCTATCACGCAACTTTCGCTGTACGTCTTGATGCTTGGTAAGGTATTTTAGACCTGCGAAAAAGAATCAGCATGGCAGTCTCCATCTGTCGCGAACGCAACTGTCCCTTACCCCACTTGATGGTGCCAGCTGTGGTATCAAATCCTGCCAACAAGAAACCGAAAAGCTCGTCTCTAACGACGGGAGAGTCGTATTCAGGAGCCCTGCCCTGCTTTTTCGCTAAGAAAACCTCCTTGGCGACTATCAGATCGCATGCAGATTTGACGTCGTCTTCGGAGGCTTCCGCGTCGTTAAATTTCTTCCACGCTGCTTGCAGTCTTTCGGTGATGAATGCATCTCTGATCTGTACCGCCTTTCTCAGCTTAGGGTAGTACTTCAGAGCAAACGCATGGTGGTGACGTCCGAATGGCGACTTGAGGCCAATCTCCGAACTCCAGGCGACTTTTGTAAGAGCATCGTAGATTGCAGGGTGCAGTGCACTCGGAAAGAGCACGGGCTTTGCGAGACTCGTTGGTGGCTCCAAGAGCTTGGACAAACTCTTCAACAGCTTGACTTGAGCGTCGATAACACCCGTGGAAGTCCCAAAGGCAATGCCCGTAATGTTGTCTACCATGCCCTGGTCAATGTCTTGGGTGGCCTCGAATGCGTGTCCTTGCGCCAAGCCGGCCTTGATCTTCCAGAGGTCAAGGATCGAGTTGAACGTTGCACGCTCCCGAGGAGCCGCAACGCCATGGAGGAATTGGGGTGACATTGTGTCGGCCATAAGTCGCCTGTTCGATCGCCACTGATCGTTCGTCCTCGTCACCGTCATGCTATGCGGGATAGTGCCGACGAACATGTCTATGAAAGCTTCTGATCTGTCTTGCGGTCAGAGGAGTGTTCGATCAGGTTTGTCGGCGCTACAAACCTATCAAACTCGCGAGTCCTGCGTGCCAAGACGTCTTGTGCTTCGCGGCTATCTTGCAGGACTACCCAAGGTCTCTGGAACGGCCGGATAAAGACTTGTATGACAGGCGAGTTGAGCTCCACGCATGTGTTGACCAGAAAGGACGTGAATTCCTTCGTTTTGGCATTGTGCTTGACAAGGGCAGGGAAATCGCCGAATGGACGAGTCGCTGACAGCCTCACGCAAGGTATTCCAGGGATCGGTGTGGGTATGGCGGCGCGATAGAGCAAGTAGCCAGCGGTGAGGACTGCCGCCAGCACAAGGCCTGCGAGAGATAGGGACAACATAGCCGTGAGATAGGAGGTAGTGAATTCCTAGGAGAGTATCTTGTGTGAGGTTAGATGAGGACGGCGCACACACTCTACCTTGTTCTTATAGGTCCCACGCGAGGCTGCTACACTGCAGCTCTTTCATGCTCCCGAGCTCAGATACTCGTCCCGTGGAGGATCAGCCCTCGAGGGGGGCCAGACATAACTTAGGCACAGCCACCCGGAGACTATGAAATACGATGCCAGCCAACGCCGACCATTGGGGTAGCCTACTGTGACACACGCAAGGCCGAGGCCGAGGACTGATGTCTTCTAGGAGAAAAGCGCGGTGAGAACGTGAGCATGTCGTTATCGTTATCGTTTTTGGTGGTCTGTGCAGATTTTATGTAAGCGCGCTAGGAGGGTCAGCCCTATGAACGAATAAATTACTAAAAATCCTCTCTGCCACTACGTCCTACCGACCGACAAGCCGTGAAGCAGGAGTTGAGTCTGATAGACAAAATCTGGAACATTGAGTGCTCACGGCGTAAACATAGAGTACTACCTCATACAAGCATCATGAAAAGAAAAGAAAGGACAGCCTTGCATCCTCTACATTATAAGATGTCGGTTCAGGGAGGCCGGTCGCACGATTCGAATGCTCGGGGACCACTGACACCGCTGGCGGTGAATCGTTTGGCCGTAGCGAGTCGAGATCAATCCTGCGCCTGGACCAAAAAGCTCTGAGATGGCCTGGCGTCAGTGGTATCATGAAAAAGAAGACATACTCTGTTGTAGCATTATGAGCATATGTCACGAAGCCAAAAGACGCAAGCTCGGGCTGCAGCACGAAAGTTTCCCTCCTTCGAAGCACTCTCGCCGGACCCCAAGCATTGCAACGCCTGATAGCAGGGTCAGGATGGTTCTACCATAGAATGCATGCCACAACTCAGTCGACAAGGTGAGTGTGCGTGGTCATGATGAGCGGTGGCGAAAGGGCTGCGATTCTGCTGTGTTGCGCAAGCTTCACTTGCGAACCTGAACAAACGCTTTCTTCTTCAGGACTCACAATGGTTTGTCCTCGACATTGTTCACACCAAGTGAAGCGTAAGTGTTCCTGGACAGGTCTGCCTTCAAAACTGCGCGGACTCGATCCTACCCTTCTCTTCTCATGCCATTCCACATTTGCACACTGAAGAACCATACCACATTGCATCACCATCACCATCAAGCACGAACACAAGAGGCACAACAAGAACAACACACCGACCAAGACCATGAATAATCAAGCACCGATGCTGCGACGCGCACAAGCTTACCGAGATCTCCGCCTCGCCAAAGACATCGGGAGCATGTCTTACATCCTCACATACCGACAACATCACATCGTTCACAGCCGAGACACTATCATCGGCGGGAGTCTCACCATCGGCCCGGACGAAATCAATTTCGTGCCTCCGCCTTTGTTCCATAGGGAGAGCTCACAGTACTACGGCAGAGAGGCAGATGCAGCAACCGGCTCGGTATTCGACTATGACCAGCCAGCAACGTCGAGCGAGAATGGGCTGGAACCATTCCCGGACTACGACGATGCGTATGCCAGCGGGATGCTGGAGCCGTCGTACGTAACGGAGGCCACTGATTTACCGCAATACGTTGAGTATGACGACGAAGATCTCATCATCGAGGCGATCGAAGGCGATGCACCCACGGAAGCGAACAACGGCGGAAAGGATCTGAGCACTGAAGAGTCAGTGGAGTCGGACAGCACAGCTCGTGTGCAGCAGGAGATGCTTGCCACGCTTCAAGGCTTCCCGTACGATATGCGTGCTCCTCGCACCAGCAGGCAACCGAGATCGTGCGCGCGTGTGGTGAAGTCGTGGGTGCGGAGGCTGGTGAGGTGGTGAAGTCGGGCCATTTGGGACGAGGAGTGAGAAAGGAAGAGCGATGGAATGTATGGCTGACGTGGCGCTGGACGCTGGCTGACGCGATATTGGGCTTCTGGATTCAGTGGTGTAGAATATGAAGAGTGGCGTTTCTTGGGTTTGAGCGATGGAGTATTAGAGCACTAGCTTATCATTGAGAGAAAGGAGGATGAAGTTTTGTCGAGCTCGTTTACAATGTTACCTGTATACATGCAGTTGATTAGAAGCACAAGCAAACAAGCATAGCACTGCAGAGTTTCGCGACTCCTTGCTCTCATTCGATCGCATCCCTTCTTCGCTGCACTTCACTGTAGCCTCGGAGAGATCCACGCCACGATGTCACTCCTCGTACTCAGACCCTTCGTCGTCCGAGTATTCCACTTCGGACTCCTCCACATCAAGTGACGGGAAAACCTTGGCCAGGTGCCACTTCTCGTCATCCAAAATCTTGTACTTCACATTTCCCAACTGTGCTTGAGCCAGCGCAGCGTTGAAGTGCTGCAGAATCTTGTCAACCGTTACAACACGAGCGTTCTCCGTTCCAGCACCGAATTTTGGGTACTTCTTCTTCTCCTTCGCAGCCCGCACTTGATCCTCGAGCTGCTCGTCTCGGACCTTGATGTCCGTGATGTTCCGCAGATCGAACAAGCGTCTCATGCCCGGCATCTGTGCTGGGTTGGCGCTCTTGATCGAGTAACTTCCTCCTCCATAGCGCTGCCTGACAATCTTCCTGGAAGAGGTCGCCTCGTAATATGATTTCGAGCCGACGAAGTCCGGTCAAGCGATGAAGCTGGTTGAAGGTCATGTCTGTGAGGCTCATACCACCAGATATGAGCTCATGGTAGTGAACACTGACGTCGCGAACGGCGCTTAGCCGTTCAGTGCCGAGGCTCAAAATGAAGCCATGGAGGTGAAGTGTGTAGTGGAAGACGAATGCGTTGCAGTGATAGAAGATGCCAGCCGCTTCGTCGTGTATCTGTCGATTGACAGCAAGAAGACAAAGCGCGGACTCCGGCACATTGCCTTTGTTGTAGGCACTGGCTCCTTTCGAGGCTGATGTCGGTTCCGCGGTGCTTGGCTGGACGGTACCCGGAATGCGCAGGTGCAACTCGTATATGTGATTACGCAACTCAGCCGAAAGGGACAGGAAACGGAAGCCCTTCTTGCCGCGCCTGAAAGGAGAATTAGCAAGTGCGTTGAGGACGATACTTTCAGATAGACTCACGGCTTCGGAGGGAGTTTGAGCTTGCGACCCATCAGTTTTGGCGCGATCTGTGTCTCCAGCACTCCTCCCGGTATAGGCCCGCCATACTCTCTTCCGTTCCCGTCGACCTTCTTCACGAACACCACATCCTTAATCTTGTTCAATGTCATCAGCCCAGCCAAACCAGGTGTCTGAAGGATCGCGAGCTGCTGTTGCGGAGACGGATCGTCCGTCACAAAGCGCACAGCTTTGCCCCGACACAGCTGCTTCTTCACCAGCGCCAATTCATCGACACGGATTCGAAGCTCTTTGAGTCCCTTCAAGCGCTTCACGTTCGCAAACCTCCCGGTCGCGTAGGTGTCAGGCCACTGCATAATGACCGATTGTATCATCTTCAAGTGGGAGTCTTGGATGAAGGTTGTCACATCAATTCCGTAGCGGTCAGTGACGAAGACGTTGTCCCTGTAGTAGTAGGGAGCAGCCTCTTTCTCAATCTCGGGGGACACTGCAAGCAGTGGTGGCATGAAGATCCGCTGACCGGCAGCCACCTTGTCGTACGTGTAAGCAACGTTTCTGTTATGTGACGTACCGTCGACAGGTTCATCGTAAGTCAAGTGCAGCTTGTAGATCTGCTGGCGTATGGTCTTGGGAAGGTCGTTGAAGTCCGGCATTGTGTCAGTTCCTGGCGTTGCTGATGTTTGTGGTTGTTGTGATGCTCGATTGGCGGAGGTGGAAGGATGAAAAGTTTTTTGAGGTTGAAGTTCGTGACTGCCAACTTGTGAATGTGGTAACCTCGGTTGCCTAGACCGCGTTTCGCTCAGCGCGAAAATGACGCGTCAAAATAGTGTGAAAGATTGCAGGAAGTTATCGGTATCTGGCACTTCTCGCGAAACATGCAGCATGCACTTGACTTTACGTTTTCGTGCTCAACTGACGGCCGCCACGAAGAGGTGCACGACCGGTATGCATTGTGTTCCTGCCTTCCCATCCCTGGGTTGTCCCTCTTCTTGACCTCAGCTTCATCTTGCCGTATTTCTGCTGCCCGTAGCCCTTCTTTTGGAACTCACATACATTTGCCAAATACGCCTAGCATGTTCACGAAAAGCTAGGTAGTTTGAATCGACGACAACGTCGTTCAACGACGATACAATACCCGCCACGCCGCTTCCAAGATGGGAGGCTGCGCTGACGGTTTGGTGTATGCAGCTCTTTGAGCCAACTCAAGCGGTGGTGTATAAAGGCGGGAGTTGCGAATAAGAGGCTTGACGACGCAACACACACACCGGCTTGCGAGAAGCCATGCCTACAATGAGAAAAGAGAAGCATTTGTGGTTGCGTGAGGAAGCAAGTGCGGTCCAGCAATCCTTACAAGCGCTATACCCAATACGATCAGAAAACGCCAAGGGATTCACATGCTTTTGCTTCAAACCATCTTCTCTATTCTTCGTGGCAACCAAGCGTAAAGACACGAGGCATGGGCTTGCTATGGAAGTATATGTACACACGCAAGATGGCTCGAAGCTATGGAGGCCGCAGCGTTCTCGGAGATGCAAACGATAACAGTGATCGTTGACAACTGTGGCGAGGGCACGGTTTCCACTGCCCACAAAGAGAATCCAAGACATTGCGACTCCAGCAGTTCGTGGAACAGCCTGAGACGCAGTTAAAGTATGTCTCAGACGACACGCATAACTTGCTTCATGCATTGCTGTCGCCTTCAACTGCGCGTATATGTAAGTCCTAGGCCGCCTTGACGTAGCGGTTACAGCAGCAAGAGCGAGAAAGTAAACTCAAGAGATCGCAGTTCAAGATGTCCAACGATATCGAAGAGAGTACCGGAGTACGGAGGAGACTGACAAGGCGACGACCTACCACGATCAGCATCTCACCATCTCCAGATTCGATCGAGCAAACCAATTCCTCGCCGACCAGGTCTTCTAGCACAGCGGAAGATGCTAAGAGACAGATCATCGCAGGCCTCAAGCCGAAATACCGAACCATGGCTTCAAGAGACACTCACCAGCGGCCCAGCAAGGTCAACTCCAAGGACGAGACCACAGAGCGATATCGAAAGCCGGCAAACTTGCGTGGCAGGATGACGCTCGACTCGTGGATCGCTGAGCGTGATGGTGTGCCGTTTCAGAGTTTTTCACAGGAGCGTGGACCACCTGTCACCCCAGTGCGAGACAGCAACAGAAATGCTGACGGAGATCGAAGCGGTGCGCCGAGGAGGAGTGCGGCTGATCGTTGGCAAGATGTCAGGACAGGAGAGCGGCGTATCAGTGTCGATGATGGCAACGGACGTCAGCTCTGCACAAGGCCGGAGGAATTGGAACGTGATGTGCGCAGGGCTTCAATGCTCGGGACCTATCGTGTTGCACCACCGAGCTGGCGGACAGTCGCGTGGGCGGGGCAGTGGTGAAGCGGTAGGAAGGTAGTGATCGTAGCTATTGCACACATTAGTGCGATCATTGGGGCGTGAAGTGGTCGGAGGAATGCGAAATCAACGCAGCTTTGACTATTGAAGCAATTCATTGGGGTTGATACCCAAGTTGACAAGTTACGGATGGTTTCATCCTTTGACTGTTGCGTCGCCGACTGTTAATTATGGTATGTATGAGGTCGTGTTCGGTCAGTAGGCCGCCGCTGAAATAGTCGTCAGTCCGCTTCTTCCCGCAAAGTCCTCGCGCGTTCCATGCGCGACACCCACCAATCTGAAACGCGTGTCTATGGTGGACAGATGTCCGACTCAGATCTCTTCCTCATCGTATTCACTTGGCAACACAATTGAAACACTATAGAGTTGACACTACAACCAGCGAGCTAAGTCCAAGGCGTATATTGTGTTTGAGAATCCGGAAGCGGCAGTATCACATCCGGCTTGCCTGCCTATATCATATGGCAGATCGAGTGCTCGAAGTTTTTCCGGCGCGGCTACGAGCTTTTTCAACAGATCCTGTGAACAAGGGTTCCTGTCCAGCTGACGCAGAACGTACGGCATGAACCGCTCACGTTTCGTTTTGGTAGGCATGAAATCGAGGCCCCCTCTATAGATACCTGTCAGTGTGGGCAAGTCTTCCTCATCTGCCACCGGAGGCGAATCACTCTGACCAGAGAAGTACGCTCTCGTCTGAAGCAGCCATGGAAAGACGGCAGTGTAGCCCCAAGGCAATATGCCAAGAGTTCGTTGGGGCCTCAGATGGGCCCATACCCGATTTGCCCAATTGTGCTCACGCATCGAAAGCGGCGTGTCGTTAGGTTGATGCCCTTTAAGTAGTGGTCGCTCCCGGTCGCTTCTGTAGCCGTCGTTCAGGCTCCGGCGACGAGCGATGGGCGTGCCCTTCGAAGTCACTCGACTGTCCCTGCGCGGATCGAAAAGCGCTATCCGTCCAGCACTGCCATCCATGTCGAACTCGACATCAAACATGACACTCGCAAGGCGCTGCTGGTGGTGAATCGACAGCGGGATTGCGCCATGTCTCAGAAGGAACTTTACAGCGCCAGCCTGTCCAGTAGCGAACCTGTGAGCCATTGCAAAGAATAAAGGCGTCAAGCCGGCTGTGTTTCGAGCGTTTATGTCAGCTCCGGCCTCGATTAGCAGCTTCGCAATCTTGATACGCTCCGATGACCACCGTGCGTCCATCATGCGATGTAGTGGGGTTTTACCGTCCTTATCATGCGCGTCGGGCGTGGCACCGGCCTTGAGGAGTGTGGTCACGAGGTCAGGTCGCATGCTGGATGATGCCGTGTGCAGTGCCGTCCTGCCCAATTTGTCAACTTGATTGATGTCCGAAAGGGAACATAACCATCGGTAATACTCAACGCCCGGAAATTTACAGGCTCGTGTCAAGATATCTGTTACTGGGAGCCAGGACTCATCCCAGCCGCTCAAACGATACATCGACAGAAGTGCTTTGGCGCAGCGACTTTCGAATGTCACACTCAGTTCAATGAGATCCAGAAAATCTTGAGGCTTGCGGGGCATACCGTCGATTTGCCATAGGCGGAAGAGGCCCTTTAAATCCTGTTGTATCACGGCTTTTTTCGCCATCTGGACGTAGAAGGTTTCTCCGTCACGCCTAGGTACCTCAACAGAATCGGTACCTCTGTCAGGTGCAAGCGTTTCGAGAAGGTGGTAGTGGCCCTCCTCAAAGGCGCACTCGAACGGCGTCTTCGAAAGGTAATTGAGCCAGTCACGCGGGGCGCTGACGACATCCGCATTAGGGGTGGCAAAGTGTCGATCCAACATTTCCTCTGCAACGCCAAGTTGACCATTTCTCGCGGCCAAGTGGAGAATGGAGTCAAAGATTTGTAGCGGCTGTTCGCTGTGCCAGGACGTTTTTGCGCCCAGGCTAAGAAGAAGATCCGACAAGTCCCCATTACCAAGTTGAATCGCATGTGTGAGGGCTGTGCCTGGAGTCTCGTACTGTGGTGTCCAGGGAAAATCTTCCAATCGAGTAGGTATGGTCGGGCTGCCTTCGTACCAGTTAATATCCGCACCCTGGATTAGTGCCTAGCGCACACCGGCCATGTCGCCGTGCTTCGCCGCAAGCACCAGTTCATGATTTGAGCGCTCTGGCGACGTTTTCTTGGGTCCACGCAAAGCTTGAGGTATGCCGCTACGCAGGCCCCAGCTTACGGAGGCAACGACGTGGCGCCTGGACTGATTCACACACAACCATGTCCGAGCACAGACTGACCACCGGCTTTTCAAGCCTGTAAGTTCCGCCCTCTCGTCCACCAAATTTAATAGTGGCGTGCATACATAGAGCCAATGACAGGTCCCAGACACACAGGTGATTAACGTTGCGCTTTGACCCCAATCACTCCACTTGCTCGCATTGGTAAGGCCCATGCGATAGAAAAGCGTGGCCAGCGTCGAGAAGTTGACCACGAGGGACGGAACATGGTGGATGTAGCGAGTAAGGCATGTCGAAATCATTTCCTCGAAGTCTGTTTGTATGTTGGCCTTTTTGCCTTCGGTTTCTTTCTTCAGCTGGTCGAGCTTCGGAGCAAGGCGGAAAGCAATGACAACATCGTAGCCACGAGTGACCGCGGAGAGCACGGTATAGATCCAGATGTTTGGTCCAGGCATGTCGCACGACGTCCACGTGGCCCACCAGATCAGCCTTGTGCAGCAGTCTCTGCCCTCATGCTCGTGCCAGTAGATTTCCAACCTGGCCACAGCAACGATCACTGCAATTCCGGCGCTTAATTGTGCCAAAGCACACAGGCCAAAATACGTCCGGGCTGCAAGAGCATCTTTGTTAGATAACGTGGCACTTAGGGCAGTGCAGGTGGCGTCAATCGACAGCAATGCAATTATTGCGTCCTCGAACGTTAGGCCTGAGATGTTGGTAGTGGCTTTAACCAGGTTGAAAGTAAGGTAGACCAGATTTGCGAGTAAAACAACCCCAATCTCTTTGGTTCCTGCTTCGCGGGTGTGACAATGCCCGACCGCAAGAGAGATTATCGCTAGTAGAGCTGGGAAGTAGATGCCAACCAGGACACCAGAACCTCCAATATCCGCGTTCAGCGTCGTGCCGCATGTTTGTGAAGGTTCTACTATGAGAGAGACGCAAGCTACAATGCTAGCCAGTGCTTGAGCGAGACACGGCACCCAAGCACCCACCAATGGAGTGTCGTGTGTCTTTCGGCGATCGGCTTCGTAAAAGATTATGCACATAACCATGGTGAAAGACAGGGTGGTACACACAAGTATGCCTACCCAACCCATAGGAGAATATGTTTGCAGGTCATGGCGCAGTACTCCGTTGCTGGGCGCATTCTCGATAGCTCGTACGAGCAGAGTCAGGAAACCCAGAGCCAGGCAGATGTTCCAGGCATGGCGTTTTGGTATGGGTGGTTTGTCCTCCATACTCAGGACTGTGGTGGCCGAGCGTGATAGCTGGATGGGTAAAAGCACAAGCTAGTTCTGGAAGATGCCAATCATATGGACAGCACAGCTGGAGTCCCCCAGATTCTCGAGCATTTCGGACAAAATCTCACCACCACCAAGTGTTTGTCGCAACGCACAGCTACGCCAACAGTGGAGACTGGGAACTCATCGTGCTCGGCACGGTCCATAACTCACGTGCAACGAGCTCAGCCTATTCGTGCAGTGCTGGCAATCCCCTGGATGTCCGTGGCCGATATGTCGTTGCCCGAGAAGCTCGGTCCTGGCCATCGTCGATCTGAAGCGCATCTGCATCGCTCCTAGCAGCCCAGATGTTTCTCAAGGGTAGCCGCGCTGTACGCGGGACGAGCGCCCTGGACCGTTTCGATGGCTCATCGTTTGCATCGTGTCAGGGAAAGCTCTTGTCGGAGGCATGTCTGCTAGAAAGGCTGTAGCGAGATGCAACCAACCCGGACATGCTGTAAATTGTCAGCACCACAACCTGCCCAGTGTCAACGACTCAATCTAGGGAAGAGGAGTGCCTATTGGCAGGCGATCGAAGAAGAGGCCAATGCCTAGCTTCCTGGGTCAGTAGTGGGTACGGGCTGCGGGTACGTGCTGTTAAGGCGTTTGTAGGCCGGGACAAATTACAGACCGCCGACATCTCTTTCCGGGTGCGCAGAGCAGCTGTGACAAGTGTGCTGGATGGATCCAATACCAATAGATCGGCAGCCCTGAGCCAACAGCTCAAACACTGCTATGTTGCATCTGCGCCAGACCCCTTGCCCTCGTGGCGTGCTGTTGTCCCTACCTGGCTTTTCTCGTTGCTTTCTAGACACGACCTGCTATGGCATCTGTGACTGCGAGTATGATGCGATGTCGAGGGGACTGAAGAGACGCGTCGTGTTCGCGAGGTGAGGTCGTCGGCACGCGCGGGCTCTGTCGTGATCCTCCCGAAGTGCCTCCAGTCCAGGCCTTGGTTGTTGACAACATGAATGTCGTCACCAGCATGTGAAAGAGAAAGCGAGCACACACATGCTACGTACAAGACAACTCTGTACCCAAGGCATGTAAGTCTCGTTCTCCTCTTCTTCTATATACGCTCACCATGTCCGGCATCATCAAAACCCTCCTGCACGCGACCAACTTCCAGAACCCATTCCTACGCACTCTGGTCCCCTCCATCGGCCTAGCATTTGGTCTGCAAGCAGCTGTCGCGATCCCATCCATCCTCGGGCAGTCGGAGCGCTTCTACGACCTCTCTGGCAGCTTGACATACATCAGCTGTACGGCTCTCTCTCTCTATCTGCCGACTCTACGAGCTCGTTACGCAGCTGGCATCGCGGCGCCAGCATGGCCGAGTCTGCTCGCCAGCTTGACGAGTAAGGGAGGCTTGAACACATGGAACTGGAGACAAGTCGTTCTTTCAGCAGCTGTCACGATCTGGGCGACACGGTTGGGGACTTTCCTCTTCTCCCGCATCACGTCTGAGAATGGCCAAGACAGCCGCTTCGACAGCATTCGCGTCTCACCTCCCAAGTTCTTGGTCGCCTTCTTCGCGCAGGCAACGTGGGTCTCGCTCTGCCTGCTGCCAGTCTTGGCCTTGAACAGCATCCCGGCAACAGCACTGGCAGCACTTCCGGCCGTCACACTGGTCGACGTGATCGGCATACTTCTCTACGTTGGTGGTATCACATTCGAGGCTACAGCTGATCGGCAGAAGAGTCAATGGATGAAGGAGAAGAAGGAGAAGAAGCACAGCGAGGACTTCTTGACTCGTGGTTTGTGGAGCAAGAGCAGGCATCCCAACTACTTTGGCGAGAGCACGCTGTGGACTGGCATTGCTACGACTGCGGCTGGTGTAATGCTCACCAACATTGGTCAGGCAAGCATGGGCTTCAGTGGTGGTGCTGGCGGCAGGATTGCTGCGTTGGCTATGGCTGGTGTCAGCCCTGCATTTGTATCGTTTCTGCTGTTGAAGGTGAGTGCCACGGTTATCGACGAACACAAGCAATGCTGACATTTGTTCAAGGTCTCCGGCGTGCCCATGAGCGAAGGCAAGTACGACAAGCGTTACGGCGACCGCAAGGACTACCAGAAGTGGAAGAAGGAGACTCCAATGTTCATCCCGAAGTTGTAGACTCTATGAGCAAACTGCAGACCAGGCTGCCAGGCTCTTGTCTTGGCTTGCGACGACGAAGTCGCTGAAGATCTATCGACCACAATCAAAAGTTCTCAATAGTCGTCCCGATGCCTCTCTCCCTTGCCATCCGCACCAACTCATTACCGACCACCACATCCATCAGACCAAGACCAACACTTTTGTAGATGACATTGCCCTTTGTCAACCACTCCATCAGTCCCGAATTATCCTGGAAGTTACAGCCGCCATCGCACTTCTGCCCTTTCGCAGCGGCTTTGCTCTCTGCTTCCCGCTTCAGCATGAACAGCTCGCCGAGCTCAACGACTTGATCAGGCAGCAACTTTGCCTGTACAATCTCGCCTGCCTCTTTCAGACAGCCTGAGACAGTATCGACGATGATAGCGCCGCCTTCTTTTTGCCGTTTGTGGTGATGCTTGTGCTCGTGATGTGGCGCGACAGCATTGCGAAGGATGTCAGGATGTAGCTCAACCATGTGTGGCTTGTAGGAACCAATACAAGCAATGTATCGTCCTTTCTTGCGACCCTCTGGGTTGGTCAGATAGCTTGCTGGGAATAATGGCGAGCTCGAAGGCGTGGTACAGAAGATGACATTCGATGCTCGCACGTAGTCCTTGAGCAGCCGCTGGTACTCAGTGTGTGAAGGTGTGAGCAGGTTTGTCTTCGTCTTGCTGTTGTAGTTGTGGCCTACAGCATTGACGTACTCAGGATCGTCGGGTTGAGGATTGTATAACCGCATGATGCAGGCTCGTGCTGTGTCGAAGTTACGCGTGACGATGTTGAGGTGATGGATCTCCCCTGGTCGCAGTAGCATGGCGAGACGGATGTGCCAGTATGCCTGCTTGCCTGCTCCGAATACTGTAAGATCATGCACTGATTGACGCTTCTTGAGAAGCATGGTAGATGCGAGTGCGGTACGAAAGGCGGTCACTTCTTCGGCGTTGATCAGGCCAGTCGTGTTGCCGAGACTGTCGAGCAATGTTAAGGAGCCTCTTATCGTCGATACGCTCGGTACTGGTGGTGGAGCATTAGACAATGATGTCCTTCCCGTACTCGTTGTGTTGATCGATGCGGAAGAGCTGAAAGTGCCTGCTGGTGAGACCGGAGTAATACTACCGGTCGTACTCGCTGCTGACATTGAGCTTCGTGGGCTCGAGACCGAGCTCTGATCTGATCCGATCGACATGTTCTCGGCAAGTGCTGGCAGTCCGGCGGTAGCATCTGGCGGTACGATGCTAACAACCTTGACTCCCTGTCCACTCAACGCACTCGCTGGCATAAACAGTGTCGTTGAGCCATCTTTGCGTTTGAGGTGAGTCCGTTCGGGCTGGTAGTCCGAGCAGCAATCGTTGGCATCGTTGCTCGTACTATACCAGTGGAGGGCATCGGCCAGGCTCTGCTGTAGCTGTAATATGTCGTCTCGGTCAAAGGAGTGCAGGATCTTGTTGACATCCGCATCGCCTAGAACGGTGAGAGGCATCTCAGGCTTTATTGTCGCCTGGTGGTTGAGCTTGCGTACGCAGCCACTTCTGTGGTTGTCTCTTGTGCCACGCGATTGGGATACCACTTATAAGACCTCCTGATCAACACGAACAATGTCTTTGCAGAGCTCGACGTAGAAGGTGAAGGGGTGTTGTCGTGATTGCTTACTCAGAAAAGTGGAGCCTCGCTCCGTAAGCGATTTGCCACAGGATAAGCGAGAGTTGTAGACACCATCACCACGAAATACAGAAGTGTGTCAACGACATGCAGCAAATAAGGCATGTAGGCATATGGCTATTGCAGCAGTGGCGCTGGTAGTATTTCACTCATGGCAGCGGCTTGAGGCAAATTCGGCGATAGTGGGAATCGATTTCCTTTCTTGTTCCTACATCAGGTAATAGTACAAACGCACATTGCATTTGCGCCCAGACCGGCACCGTCAGCGCTCACATCTGGACCTTCCACCAAGCCTTCTTCGCAGGCATGGGCCTTGAGACGGCCGCAGGGACACCATAGTAAACCGTCCCCGTGAACTGTCCGACGCCGGTAAGCTTGCCACCATAAGCGTCGAACTCCGGAGACGAGGGAGCAGACTTGGCAGCACTAGTAGCCGTTCCATCCTGAACTTTTATCGGCGCCGGTAAGAAGAACTCAGGGACGTCGTCGTCGGGACCAGCAGCACTGTCCTGGCGGAGCGTGTTGGCGACGGTTGGTGCTGTGTAGTACACCGACGACGGGATAGAGTCCGCATGGTACACCCAAGACGGGATGCTCTTGGCAGCGATGGTAACAGCCCGATGACCGCCGATGACTCCACGGACCTTGGACGAGTGGTCCGGCTCGGAGTTGTCGACGAGCTCGCGGAGGAGCGATCTGTTGTCTGCGGATGGTTGCTCGGGGCGGCCGGGGACTTGCTTCTGATTTGTAGGCGGCTGGTTCACCTGGAAGGTGAAGTCGAAGTTGGCGAAGGCAGGGACGTTGCCAGATGAGTTCGTGCCTGACATGATGTCGTTTGATGTATGCTTTGGTTTGGTGTGTAGTGTAGTAGTGTTATGGATTAAGATGAAGGTTGTTTTGGTTACGTTTGGTATGCTTGAGGTATCTGGTTACGATCAAGGTATTTTCTCTAAGGTGAAGAAGAAGTCCAGGAGGGCGATGGATGAGCAGTAGATATAGGAGTCTGGATATCAAGAGTAAAATTTGCTGCAGACGTGAAGACAGCACACAGCTGCTCAGCAAAGGGTTCAGTGCCCCATAACGAGGTTGCCAGTCGTGGCATGTTTCGAACAGAGGCTGGATATGGCTTGCCAGCTCGGTTGCCTTGCCGTGAGGACGCTTCTCAGCAGACTCATCTGCTGCGATACCTACGTCGGTGCTGCTAGTGGCTGGATTCCAACAGCGGAGCGTAATATATGACTTGGCATGCATTTGGCTTTGCCAAGGCTTCTGGTCAGCACATCGACGTCCGACGGCGTTGGTAACACCCTGTGAGGACGTCTATCAGTGAGTCAGTCGGTGCAATAAGCATAGTATGGTCCGTATCCGCTGTAGTATTTCATCATCCTCATCCTGTATCTCATTAGCTACTTCGCAAATTTATCTTCTCAAAGAATAAACACCTACATTCAGCCATCAATAACATCATAACTACCATCCAAAGTACAGACAAGACCCCACAACATGCTAACTGAACTAGAACGTGTCTGGTTCACCAGCAGTCTGGCATCAGCCCAGAAAGCAACCAGCACCACCCATCCTTACCAACATCCCCGAACCACCTAACAGCCCTCCCGACTCACCAAGCTCAGTACACGAGCAGCCCTTCCATACTGCGTCGCAGGGATGGCAATCAGACGACGCTGGCTATATGTCAGACTCCGACTCCGAGGCAGGCCCAGACATCGATCCGTTCATCGGAGAAGCGTACCCTTCTGTCTTCTACGTCCTCAAAGCGCCAGATCAGTACGCAGCAGGCTTCGGGTTTTATAGCGGACATCGTTCGCCGTCGCCTACACCGGTACATGGACCGGACAGGAGGGCGATGCGGTGCGCACGTCAGCGTGCCCAGCAGACTCGCTTGGCTCGTCGTCGCATTAGGAAGTCTGACGATGATGTCGTGGCTAAGGCGGTGGCCGAGTCCACCTTGTACGATAGCCGCTCAGACGCCGATTATGATTATAAGTACCAAGTACTCGTCGACGACCTGATGAAGGGCGGTGGGGGCGTGATTTGTGCGAAGTGTGCTGAGTTGAGGGTCGAGATCCTGAATAAGACGGTGTAGTGAGGACGGGAGACGAGTGTCCGCATGGACTACGGTCGGGGTATCTGCAACGGCGTTTTCAGGCAGCGGAGCAGAAGTTCTCGACCGCAATGGGTGCACTGTCGATACAGTAGATGGATTAGGGGCTGATTGTGTCTGGTATTCGTCGTTCGAGTGAGCTTGGGATCTTGGCGTTGTACTTGGTAATTCGTATAGTGCGCAGCATTTGATTGATGTGCTGTTTGTTGGCATAACATCTCCTATGCCAAGTCCGATATTGGTCGTGTGTTTCTGTCGTCCATCAATAGAGTTTCCAGACATACTTTTGCCGCTAGGACGATGAAGACAGCATCCCAACCCGGAAAGTACCCACTCATCTTCGTCCTGTCTCCCTCCTGCCTTACATCCCATCTACTCTTCACCAACAACCATTTTCAAACCACTCAATTCCATCTCCAACCAAGTCAAACCTCACACACACACACACACACACACAACAACCATCAATAACAACAATGAAGACCATCTCCTCCTACCTAGCAACCGTCCTGAACACCCCTCAAACGAGCCTCACATCCGCCATCCCCTCATCCACAAACCACAACAACAACAACACCAGCCTCCCCATCCCCTCCACACCCCCCTCAAACCCACCCATCCCTACATCCACCACCCTAAAATCCCGCCACGTCCGTCTCAACTCATCCCCTCTATCCTCCTCCTCATCTGAAGGAACCTTCGACGGCTCAGACGGCTCGGCCTCGCCCTCAGACCTCCGATCCCGCTGTTCCTCCGCCGGCACCGAAACAGCCGGAGACGACTGGACGCTCGGTGACCTGTTGCTGAGTCAGGTTGAGATGGAGGGAGCGGATGTTGCGTTTCGTCTTGGCTGGCTTGAAGACGAGGATGAAGATGATGCTGAGGAAAGTGAGGATGACTCCGTCGCGGACGCTGGCATCTGTGTCATGGCCATCTTGCCTAGTATCGAGGGTGAGGACGGGCAAGCGCCGTCGAGAAAGCGGCCTCTCGAGGACGCAGCGGAGGGGTTTAGGAAGTGCCGGCGCCTGGCTGATGTTACCCAGCCTCAACACGCCGGGGATGCTGCCAGAGAAGCCACTGCTGCTAACCAGGCTCTCCGAGGCGAGACGGAGGGGTCGAAGAAGCGCCGTCGTGGTGGGAGTGCTATTACCCATTGGGATCCTGTCAGAGAGGCTGCTCGGCAGCAGCGGTCTCCCGGAGACGCAGTGGAGCGACCAAGCAACCGAATGCGCCTAAGCTTCGTCACGGAAGCGTCTCAGACCGGAGAAACTACCGCAGAGGCCACTACGGTCGTGAGAGGCTGGACAGCCATCAATCACCCACCCGCGAGGTTCTCGGCAAGGCATTTGGGCGTATAGGGGCGTGGTGGGGACTGCCTGAGTCTAAGGCGATGGGCACTTCGCGGGAGTGGGGTTGGAAGCTTTCGCTATTCTTCTGCATTCATCGGAGCTTTGATTTCCGATAAAGCTTGACATGGCTTTATTCCGCATGGCTTCATATTCGCATGAGTTTGGCATAATCTTCATACCCGCTTCCCATCCCTCCTCACCTCCATCCCCCATCCCTCGCCCCATCCATGCACATCCATCAATCTCCACGTTTCATTCATTCACCTAGCATCCACCCCGCATCCCATCCCATGCCTCCCTCAATCCACCATCCATCCAAAAGTGCCCCATGCTTCCCCCGATTCCTCCTCCCACCCATTTCCGCATCCATCCACATTCATATTATTTCAACCCGCATTTAGCTTAGACCCCCTTCGATAGGTCTCACTCACCGCCGACTAACCCCCTCAAACCATTTCTTCACCCCCTGGGTCCCGTCGTGGGCTGCGCGGAATACTATACACACATTATACAAATTAGCATGGGTCGGGGGATTAGCATGAGCGTAGGGATAAGCTTGAGGGCGTGAAGTGGTATAAGGGCATGGATGGGTGTGGGAGTG
Organism: Elasticomyces elasticus; assembly: GCA_035926095.1. Taxonomy (NCBI): domain Eukaryota; kingdom Fungi; phylum Ascomycota; class Dothideomycetes; order Mycosphaerellales; family Teratosphaeriaceae; genus Elasticomyces; species Elasticomyces elasticus. The sequence goes on from JAVRQT010000003.1 coordinate 1,434,426, forward strand.
TGGAGGGGTATGAGGGTGTGGAGTGGTATGGTGATGTGGGTTGGTGTGGGGGTGCGGAGGGGTATGGGAGTGTGGAGTGGTATACTCGCACATCGCCTCATAGCGTAGAAAGCTTCCCACGCGAGATACGAGGGTTGCATGGGGTACGAGCGCCTCATAGCTTAGGTACGAGCGGGCGCATGCGTGCGAGCGTCTCACACCACACGCACAATACAACCTCCAGGGCGTCGGAAGACAGAAATTGAGAGGGGGGTTGGGGAAAACGGGGATAATTACGCGCTCGTTCCGTCTCATCCAGCCCCCCCATGAAATCACTGCCATCCCCGCCTTGTTGTTGGGCGGTTTTCGTGTTTTGGGCGCGGTCTGAGATGAGGAGGGCGCGGGTCTTGAAGGTCTACGCTCGCCACATCAGCAGGTTATAGGATGAGAGGGAGGGAGATGAGATGCGTGGATGAGGTGGATGGATGAGGGAAGGGAGGGATAGGGAGAGAGTAGGGTAGGGTAGGGGTAAGGAAGGGTAGGATAGGGGGAGTTATTGGGGTGGGGGTCTTTGGGCAGGGATTCTTTGGGTTAGGAATTCTTTGAGGGTAGAGACGTACATCGCACACCACGCTCGCCACTTCCTCGTCCTCAAACAACTCGAGCATGGAGGCAGCTAAACCATACCATTCCATCGCCTAGATCAAAATCTACACATCAGCACCACCTAAAAAACTTCGCCTCACAACATCACCACATCTCCCCCATCATCACTCAAAACCAAACACAAAATCATAAACTTGACTCACCTGCCCCCTCAACTCCACACTCCCCCCCCCAGCCCTGAGAGCATTCATCACCCTCCCCCCCAACGCTTGCGGCATATCCACCGTAGCCAACGCTTCGCTCTCGGGTCCCGCGGGTTTAGACACAGCCAGCATCTCTGCTAACCAGAGTGGTAAGTCGAGTTTAGTTCCTGGGACGGGGGGCGTGTTGGCGTTGAGCGGGGAGAGGGAGGGATGGGTTAGGGAGAGGGTTGTGGGGATTTTTTGGGCTGTGGTTAGGAGGAGGGTTGGGGAGGTGTAGTCTGCTGGCATTGTTGGATTTGGGTGGCGGTATCCTCAATTGGGAAGTTGTGGAGTGAATGACCGGATGGTTGGAGGTCCGACGGGTGGCGATAGCGTTGCGTATGTCTTTCGTGCCTAGATTCGGTGTTGCTGATAGCTTTCGTGGACTTGGATTGCGTGGGCGTTGATTGCCTGCGCGCTCGTTGTACAGAAGACTCTTCGGTTTTCGACTATCTCTTCTCCACCATTCAATTACTTCCTCTCTCATTCGTGTCGGGTTGAACGACGTGGAGTGTCGCGTGCCCCCCACCACCGGCTGCTCTCCGGGCTTACGTAAACAACAGCAACTGCACGTCCATCATCGACGAGCTCGTTGTGGCACAAGCACAATCCAAGCACAAAACCAGACTCGAGACACAGACTCCCGCCTTACTTCACCCACGAACGAACCCTCCTCAGCTCCATCTACACCGCATCGCCACATACAGAAACAGTGACAAAAGGCGTTTCGAAACTTGATCTGGTCTGGTCGTGTGAGCATCAGACGACGACCTTGACCAATGCACGCAAGAGCTACAACTCGCCCTCGCCCTCACGCACCATGGCGGGCATGCCGCACGACCGCATCTCCGACCTGCTGAACGGCGCCCACAATCACAATGGAGGAGGAAACGGTAGCGGACAAGATGACTCCCGCGCAACCTCACCAGGCGGCGGTCCCTACCACCCCCCCTCCCACCCCCCCTCATCCACCTCAGACGACATCTCCCGTCTCGGCCGGACCCGCCCACGAATCTTCCCCTACGCCAGGTACCTCCCCTACGAGACCGAAACAATCCCACAAAGAGAAGCGGACCTAGACGAGATGATCAAGCACTTATACATCGCCATCTCAGCCGGCGATTTCACTCCAGGCGCCCTCCACTGGACCAAAGAAATCCGCGGTTGGCTGAGTCTGAAATTCGACCTCACGCTCCGTCACCGTGTGACCCTTACACGGTTGTACTACGACCTCGCCCTCGCCCCGGGCCTGGAATACAATTGCTCCGAGCGGTTCGCGAGTATGTTCATGGTCTTGACAAAGCGAAAACACTACTTGCGGCCTGGAGTGGATCTGACACTAGACTGGCGGCCCTTGTTCAAGGAGTTGAAAGTGTTTGTCTTGCCGAGTGAAAGCGCGACGCAGAATACATATTCCGCGAAACGGAACATCAGGACCCTGACGAAAATCGCGACGTTCGCGCAGCTGTTCTTTGATCCGGGGAGTGTGGGCGAGATGCTGGAAGAATTCCTGCCGTATTTCTCCATGTCGTTCAGTGAGCAAGCGTTTGTGGTCCTTGGGTTGCTTAATCTGCTTCTCCCCACATCCCCTCCTCCCTCGTCCGGAGAAGAGGTGGGTAGGTTGGATGAGAAACTCCTCCCACAATACTACCTCCCGACATTCTTCCACCTCTGGTCCACTATCAACCGATCAATGGTGGTGGATACGAGGATGCTCGACATATTCTCCCGGCAAGCGAGGGATTGTCTGTCGGCTCCTCAGATCCCGTTCGGAGCCTGTGGACTCTTTACGGAAGAACAATCGTCCCTAATCTTCACCGCCGTCCTCCGACTCCTGGAGATCCCTGTGGGACAAGCCACGACACCCTACAGCGCTACCGTCGACGTCGGCGCAGGTAACGCCATCCTCCTGGACCGCGATCAGCGGAAACATCCCGTGAGCCACGCGATCGCGCGATGGATCATCATGAGCCTGTCTCCCAAATGCCTGCAAGAGGGGAAGAGCACATTGAGTCAACTCGAGGCTTTGATCCAAGGCATCGAGACTTTCTTCCACCCCTCCAACTCGGGAGCCTGGACAAAGGGTCTCGCGCAACTGGTCTACTACCTCGCGGATTTCTTCGTCATGCGCTGGAATCGGGAGCAGAGCGGTGGTACGTTGTCATCCCCTTTCATACAACCCGAAACCCACTTGTACGAAAGTTTCTCTGACGATATCTTGCTGACGGTTCTACAGAATACCCCATCCCCCCCGAACGCAAACTGGATACCGCCGTCCGCCGCCGTTTCGTCCTCTGCCTCCGCGACGTAACATTCATGGGCATCTACGCCAAATCCGGCACAGCCATGAATTACAGCCTCTCCACCCTCCAGGCCCTAGCTTTCTTGGAACCGGATCTCGTGTTGCCTGGAGCGCTGCAGAGGATTTACCCGGCTATGCAGGGGTTGGTTGAGGTGCATCGTACGGTTTCGAGTTTGAGGAGTTTGCAGATGTTGGCCAGGACTATTAGTAGGACGAAGGGGTGGCGATGTCATCTCACGACGCTGTTGGGGTTGGCGTTGCCGGGGATCGATGCTAATGATTTGGGGAAGACTATGCATTCACTTGCGTTCATTCAGGCTGTCGGATACAACATACCGTTGTATGATTTGACGAAGCCGGCGCAGGTGGATGATTTCGAGATGGTGGAGGCAGGGTCTCCGAGAAGTGGGGGAGAGGGAGGGACGACGGCGGTGGCGCAGGAATGGATACAGGGGCAGGTCGCGCGGTTCGAACAAGAAGGCCCGGGCGTGGAATGCGATTACGCTGCCGAACTCTCCGACGAAGACGAGGAGATGATCCTCAAATCCTCTACCGCCGGGTTCGGGGAATTTGTGGTCAGTTTCATGGCGAGAGTTTTTACCTTGTTGCAGAATTTACCCGACGCGGCGAGGGTGAAGAGCGGGAGCCCCGAGGAGAATGTCGTGAATACGCTGCCTGCGACTTTCTCGCCTCTGCTTGCTGCGCTGAGTCCGGAGCTCTTTGATCTGGCGTTGGAGCAGGTCGCGAGGTTCGTGCAGGGACATGTTGTGCATCAGGCTAGGGATGCTATGGCGTTTATTGTTAATGCTTTGGTTAAGATTTCTCCCAAGAAGGCGTTGGGGAGGCTGTTGCCGGATTTGGTGGCTAGTATTCGGACGGAGATAAGCGAGAATGGGGCGGGGAGTACGAGGACGACGGGGAGTGAGATTTTGCCGAGGGATAGGGCGTTGGTGTGGCATGTGAGTTTGTTGAGTATGTGTGTGGTTCATGTTGGGGAGGCGGTGATGGATTGGGAGAAAGAATTGTTTGAGCTGGCGGGTTATATGCAGGAGAAGTGCAGGGGGATCCCGTTGGTGCATGTGAGTAATTTCGTGCATCATTTGCTGTTGAATTTGACGGTCACGTATACGATTGATTATGGGCTTTTTAACCCTGGAGAGGTTGTCGGGGTGGGCAGTTGGGGGAAGGTGGTTAAGCCGGATGAGTTGGAGGTTAAGTGGCATGTTCCTAGTCAGGCTGAGCTGGGGTTTGCGGGACGGTTGGCGGAGGCTCAGGGGGGCAGGGCGTTGAGGTGTTTGGAGGAGTTGATTTTGAGTAAGGAGGGGGCTAGTAGGGATGGGGAGGTGGTGAAGAGGGATGGGGTGGGGAAGGAGTGGAGCGATGAGGTTTGTAGGAATTTGGTGCTGTTAAGGTTGGTGATTAGTGGGTTGTCGAGGTTGTTTAGGAGTGAGGATGGGACGGTTACGCCGTTTACTTTTGTGGGGAAGGAGGGGGGGAGTGAGGGAGTTGCGACGCCGGGGGAGGAGGAGGGGGATGGGGATGGGTTGGAGGCGGTGGAGGATGAGAAGGTGAAGAGGAGTTTTAGGTATCCGACTGGGTATCCGTTGGAGATTGGGGGGGAGGTCTATGATGCCGTGCATAAGTTGAGGCAGTCGGCGGGGGAGACGTTGCATCGTGTTCATGAGTTTCTGGTCAAGCATCAGGAGGACGACGTGCCGTGTTTTAATGCGCTGTATACGGCTTATCGGAGCTGGTTTGTGGATATTGGGATTGAGCGGAGTGCGCATGTGTTGGATCGGTTGACGAGGTTGTTGAGCGCGGATATTCATCCTTTCAAGTTTTCGGGGATGCGGAAGCAATACCCCCGGCCGCTGTTGGTGAAGAGGGCGAATCTGTACCACTTTCAGCGGTTGCGGTTTAATGAGCACCCACGCGCGGCGTCGGAGCTGGATAAGTTGTTGTTGATGGATTTGGCCGGGAGTTCGACGAGTGTGTATACGGATATTCGGCGGACGGCGCAGAGTGCGGGGGAGCAGGCGGTGAAGAGTTTGGTCGGGGCGAAGCCGTTGATTATTCCGACGTTGTTGGATGCGCTTGAGGATGCGTTGGGGAAGGGGGAGCATCCGCGGATTAAGGGGGCGGTGTATGCGTTGTTGTTTGGGAGTTTGGCGAAGGCGGTCGGGAGGGATTGGAGGGTGGCGCCTAGGTTTGTGAGGCTGTTTTTGAGGGTTAGTGAGGTGGATCGGCCGAGTGTGCAGAAGTTGGTTGCGCAGAGTACTTTTACGATTCAGGAGATGACGCAGGCTATGCCGAGGATGGCTGTTCTGGATCAGGAGGTTTTGAGGGATGTTTGGCCGGTGGAGGACAGGGAGGGCGGGGTGGTGCTTAAGACGATTGCGAGTACGAGGGAGGAGGCCGAGGTGTTTGTGCCGCCGTTGAAGGCTAGGATTAAGAGGCGTAGGGCGGCGGTTGAGGGTCGGAAGTCGGAGTTGGCTGGGGAGTTGTTGAGTGAGGTCAAGTCGAGTCATTGGAAGAAGGCTAGTAGGACGGCTGTCATGGTTATTGGGCTTGATTATCGGTTTGAGACGGTGGCGTCGGATGCGGTGGTGGAGTTGGCGACGAAGGGTGTTATTGATACTCATCCGGCGTTGAGGGCGCTGTACTCGAGCTCGCTTGGTGCTGTGTTTAGTCTGGCACAGGGGAGGGCGTTGGTCGGGCACAAGTATGAAAATTACTTGCTGGATGTGCAGAGTGATCCGGATGAGGTGGCTATTCCGACGCAGCGAGAGGATCCGGAGTGGACGCAGCGATATCTGGATGCTTTCGCGAAGCCCGAGGCTGAGGCTTATATTGATGCCGACTACCCTGGATGGCTGGTGTGGAAGAACAGCATGCGTGGTGCGCAGACTGGCGGGACGAAGCTGGAGTACGATGAGGTGGAGATGCGTGTCAGGAAGAAGATGGGCAGCTTCATTGACCGCCACTGGCTGTCGACGTACTTCGGGTACATGAAGCAAGAGCCGCGCGATTCGGCGGCGGATCGCTTCAGGATGAGCAGCTCGCTTATTGTGGCGTATGCAATGGACTTGATGGTTCACAAGCTCACGCCTGCAACGTGGGAGGACTTCAAGGATCTTACGCAGGCGGTGTATGGTGATGGCAGTGACAAGCATCAGCACCGAGCTATGGCTGAAATCATGGGCGCGATGTTGTCGAGTTCTGAGGAGATGGCAACAGATTTCCGCGAGGAGGTTTGGGCCTTTGCGTTCCCGATTGTGCGCCGTATCTTCAGCGATGGCTTGACGCCGGAGAACATGCCGTATTGGTCTACGTTCGTCACACTGATTGTAGGTGGGAAAGATCCTCGCCGCGCATGGCCGCTGGTCGACTGGCTCGCAGGTTTCAGACTGGACATGCAGAGTCATGCCGCTTTCAAGGAGAGCTCGAAGATCACGCTTTTGCAGATTGTGGTCGGTGCTGTGGGCTGGCACTTCAGGCTCGAGAAGCCGGTCGTGGACGACTTCATTGAGCATCTGGATCATCCGTACAAGCAGGTCAGAGAGGTGATGGGCACGACGCTGGCTAATATCTTCCGTACGCGCTACCACGAGAGCTACAAGGACGTTTCATCATTGCTGGAGGCACAGAAGAGTGCGAGCAGTGTTGGGCAGAGATCGTATTTGCCTACCGAGGAGTACTCTACCATGGTCAATAATGTGTTTGACCGGCTTGAGAAGTGGCGCTTGGAGCGTCCGGCTGGCACGCAGACACCAACACCATACACGCAAGCGAGCAAGACGGTCCTGCTCTGGCTGGATACTACTCTGTCAGCGTACGATTGTACTGTGCTGGTGCCCTTCTTCCCGGGCCAGGTCATGAAGCAGCTACTGCACATGATGGACATCAAGGAGGACCCAGAACTGCAATCGCTCGCCTACCACGTCTTCAGGCATCTGCCCAACATCCCGCACCAACCTGGCAGCGAGGACGAGATCTTTGTCAAGGCGCTCATCGACATCGCAACCGAGAGCACAAGCTGGCATCAGCGCCTGCGTGTGCTCATTAACATCCAAGTCATCTACTTCCGCAACCTGTTCCTCATGCCCGAGAAGCAGGCAAAGAGTCTGATGCGCTGTGTCCGAGATATGTTACACGACACGCAGCTCGAGGTGCGCCTTGGTGCGGCTGCGACGCTTGGTGGCATGGTGCGGTGCTCGCCGCATGAGTTCCGCAACACGACCATCAAGGAGCTCAAGAAGCATTTCACAGACTTACTCATTAAGAACCCGCTGTCTAAGCGACCAAGAGCTGGTCCAGCTCGGGATAGCACAGGCACGAACACGCCTACGCCTGAGAGCAACAAACTCGTCCTCACACGGCATGCGGCGGTGTTGGGGCTGGGTGCGCTCGTACAGGCCTTCCCGTACACGTCGCCGCCGCCGGAGTGGTTGCCCGAAGTGCTGGCTACATTGGCTGGGCGTGCGGCGAGCGATCCCGGATCCGTGGGGAAGAGCGTGAAGAGTATCTTGAGTGATTTCAAGAAGACGAGGCAGGATACGTGGCATGTGGATGTCAAGGTGAGCACATTTGCCTATCGAAGTCATGAGTTCGTTAAGCTAACAGTATTGCAGGCATTTAAGCCCGAGCAGCTCGAGGATCTGGAGGGTGTGCTGTGGAAGAGCTACTTCGCATGAGCTGATCATGTGCGGTGGAAAAGGAGTCACTCATTCGAGTGGTGTAACTGTGTTTTCAGCGACATGCATAAGGCGCGTTTGAGGCAAGTAAGGGCAAGCACGGCGTAGGCGTTGGACGATTGTGTACCAACATACTTCGGTCGTTCATTGTTGTACAATAGAATATACCCAAGCATTGCAAGGAGGCGTTCATTCGGAGCAGCATCACTTACAGCATCCTCCCCGGTAGAATGTCGATTCAGTCAGCGACACTGCCGTGTGATCAGTTGCCTCGTTCTTGCTGCCGGGGTGTGCTGATGAACCATTTTGCCTTCTGCCCTATCTGAGAAGTTGACCTCAAATTGCGTGTAACATGCATCTATCCGTCGGAACGCATAGTCACATAGTTCGCATATATGCAGGCAACCCTGTTATAGCAAGTTGCACAGAGTCTGCCGAAGGTTTCACTGCGACTTCATGGCATGACTCCACTCTTGAATTCGGAAGTCTGTCAATCCGCCACTGCACCAAATCACAATCCTTCCACACGCACCAAACACGGCTGTACCTGAGGCCGCACGTTTCATGCTCCTCTTTTCGGCGCCATGCTGGAACGAATGAGGCTGTCTCACGGCAAGGAAGGCGATGGATCCGCACAATGGCTGCTCATGACTGCTCAGTGTGGCGAAGTCGTCCTGTCCTGTAAGGTGGAGCGGCCTGCGACAACACCTCCCGGGCTCTTGAGCTATTCAATATGCTACACAGGCGAATAGTTCGCTCTCTCCCATCTTCTTTCTTTTATCACAGGCGTAGCTTCTCAACTACGCGTCGCGCCTTCTTTGCACACTGATCATGAATGTTGAAACGATAGCGGACCACTTTCCATCTAAGAGATAGCAACATACACACCCACATAGAGATGCCGTTTCTCCAGCCCAAGCGACGGAAGGTCGCTAGACCTTCGGGCGCTGCAACACCACCGCCGCCATACCAAGTACACTACGAGCCACCCATCCAGCAAATCCACCCCGATGCTGGGTACGCATATCCATACCAGCCTCAGTACCGACCTTCCGAAGCCTACAACCGCGAGCACGGTGTCCCAGCGACAGCATGGGCGTCCACATCGACTGTCGAGATCCCGCGGCCCCAGACAGCGGGAGCATGGCAGCCAGGGCCGTTATGGGAAACCCCGTTGAACGGAGTGACTAGACCAGTGACTAGCGGCAGAGATAATTGTGCCGTGGTACGCAAGTTCACTCAAGGAGCGGCATTGTGCGATAGGGTGTCGGCGTGGTTGGCCGACATGCGATCAAGAGATAATGGAGTGCCTGTAGACCCAGAGGAAATGGAGGAGCTTGCAAGAGGTCTCGTTCTCGAAGAGGAGAGAGCAGTAGAACAGACAAACACGTCAGCGGGGCTCTCGCGGCCACAGCAGCAAAGCAGAAGCGGAAGTGGTGGTGTTGTGAATTTCAGCAAGACCTGGCTGTACCATAACTCTCGACTTCCGCCAAGCATGGTGCCTTTCAAGGTATACTTACCAACATGGAGTTTAATATGCAGAGCTGCACAGGCTTCGTCTGATGTCTACAAACGGCCACATCGAGATGATCGCGAAGGGTATAGTGACGCTGATCCCAAGCAAGGAACCAAAGCCTTCATCATCAAATCGCAGACGGTCGACGATAAGAAGCTGCTTGTCGTTGCGATCCGCGGCAGCCAGAAGAACAGAGTAGACTGGCTTGTCAACTTTGGTTTCGACCCAAAGCAGCCTACTGGGTTTCTCGATGACGAGGGCAATTGGTGCCATGCCGGGTTCTTGCAAGTCGCGCGGGCGATGATCAGCTCGGTGGCTGCGCAACTGAGGACAAATATCGAGCAAGACCCTTCGTGGGCTGGCTGCTCACTCCTCTTTACTGGACACTCAGCAGGAGGGGCCGTAGCGAGTCTGCTGTACATGCACACGCTTTCCAGGATGGTGGACTCCGATTTGACGGTCCTGTATGGTGTATTTCGTCATGTGCACTGTATTACCTTCGGGACGCCGCCGTTGTCCTTGCTACCTTTGCAGAAGCCGGTGAGAGGGCCAAATGACAAGAACGTGTTCTACTCGTTCGCAAACGAAGGCGATCTGGTTGTGCGTGCGGACTGGGCATACGTGAAGTCTTTGGCCAGGCTTGTGGCCGCACCAGCACCGGTCACGGGAGGTCGTCCACGTCTTCGTGAGCGAGTGTCGCGCCAGAAGCTACGAGACGATCTGCCTTTGACTACACCGAATCGTGCGATAAGGTGGCCAGTTCCGGAAGCTTCACTCTCAGCGGCCGGTCGCATGTTGTTGCTGCGAGAAAAGCCTGGCACAAAGACGCATGCTGTTGAAGCTGTTTCGCTCACTGACGGAGAGCTTCGTGGCGTCGTCTTCGGTGATCCTGCGATGCATCATATGGCGCTGTACAAGCAAAGAGTTGACGACCTGGCGTTTGCAGCGGTGTCCGGGCGAGATGTTCGATGAAGTGACGTTGCCATTGGTGTGACAGTCCGCTGAGCCAATATTTGAACCTTTAATCAGTGCCATCACTTACAAACAGCCGATCTTCACACAAGCTTGGTGGCCGCAATAGCTGCAGCTGAATTGCTGTTCCCGAGATGCTAAGCACCTTCGTCGCTTTTTGCTGCGAAAACAATACAGTCACATGAAGACGCTTGTGAATCGAGCTGGAGGCTTCTGACGATCAGTGAAGTTCACTTCACATTGTCTGGAACTCACTCAGGCAACCACAGCTTGCACCTCGTACTATAAAACGCTCGATTACCTCGCAACAATTTTTGCAAACACAATCGTCACACATCACGCTCCATACCACCACACAACTAAGACATCATGGCGACACCATCACCTCCCGCAGAACGCGAGTACGATCAGCAGCAGGCCAACGGTGCTGGCGACGACACCAACGGCGACGGCAATGATGGCGGCGTCGGTGCGGAAGCCCCTCCTCAGCCTGAAGCGTTGTCCCTTCACTTCGAAGACATGAGCGGCACCTCTCTGACATTCAAGTTGAAGAAGCACACCAGGTTGGGCAAAGCTATGGATGCGTTCTCCGAGAGGGTCACGAGGGATCGAGCAACGTTGCGCTTCCTGTGCGACGGCGAGAGAGTGCTCGACGATTCCACGCCCGAGAGTGTGAGGCGAACCGAACCAATAAGTCTGTGAACGTTTGCTAACAAGCTATAGATGGGTCTGGAGGATAATGACAAGATTGAAGTCCATGCCGAGCAGATCGGTGGAGGCGAGGCGGCACAGTAGGAGATGAGAGCATAAGACAATGCGGGAGTGAGGCGAGTGAGTTTGATCGCAGGGCTCTGTAGCTTTGAGACATTACTAACGGCTATTCAGCATATGCGACTGCGATCGAGACGTTCGTCAACGAAGGCGGGTGCGCATCAAGCAGGCAGGCTTTCTTGACGGAGAATGCAGTACCAGCACTAGCGGGACCGAGGAGACCGCGACGCATGGATTCTCAGCTGAGCCCGGGCAATCTCAAACAAGCACAACTTGCTTTTCATTACTCATCCACTTGCATCTGCCATCGTGCTCCAGTTGATGATCAGCCAACCATACGCATGACCAACATATCTCCTTGCTCGTGCTCATCTAATTCGGGGAGAGTTTCTCATCAATACCTTCCCAACGCTCTCAAGTGGTCCGTCGTAGATCCAGCCTGGTCGTATGAAATAGCCCGGAGCGTCGCAGCTGAGTTCTGTGGCTTTCACGAGTCGACAGTCCAGTCGCTTCTCCCACCAATGTGACTTCCCGGCCTCCGCTGGCCACCACGCCAGAGCCTTCGAATTCCGTATGACGAATCGAAAAGCGTGGCTAACATCCAGCAAGGCGAAGAGCTGAAGACTGTGCTTGAAATGGAGCAAGATCATCTCGAGGAGCTCGAAGATGGCGAAAGCCTTGGCGCATGCTGCGACGTCCGTATCGATGGGAGATTGGTCGAATGGCGATATGTCGTAGTGATAGCCGTATGGCAGATAGGAGGGTCGAGCAAAGTCCGACATGGCTCGTTTCTTGAATCGGAGTTGCAGTGTTCGATGCCACAGGAGGAGAGCGAAGTCAACGTTCATATTTGTGAAGCTCTTGTACTTAACGGAAGGTAGGCTGCCATCATGCAAGGGGTAAAGCCGAAGGCACCGGCCCAACCACTTCTCCTGTGCTAGCAGGCAACAAAGCGAGTACTGTACATCCTTGCAATCCGCAAAGCCTGCAATCATCCTCTTCGTGGTCGCGGTAAGGCTCTAGTAACGCTGGCGCCATCGTCTCTACCACCCACCGCACGAAGGCTAGCGAGCGTGTGCTCCTGTCCTCTTTCAGTGTCAACGTTGGCGCTCTTTCTCGAGCATTGAGACCTGCTACGAAAGCCTGGATGCGGCAGGAACACCGCTCGTGGGGATTTATGTCATCTTCTGTCTCGACCTTAAGAGTGCCAGTACGCGGTTCAACGATGAGACTGACGGTGCCGTGGTCATATTGATATGGACAATGACACGCCCAGACACCCATCTCAATCGTGACATTCCTGACGTACTTTGCAGCCGCCAGGAATGGCGCTGACTCTAGCCACCACGGCTTCCATTTAGGCAAATCGGGGGGTTCACCATCTGTGCCCAGCCTTATGGAGATCCGGTTTTCCCCATAGAATATTGGGAGCACTTCGGCTCGCATTTCTCTGCAAACTAGGGACAGAGCTGGTTGGATCGGTACACTGAGATGCTGGTATCGCATCAAGTGCATGCCAGAGATGCTCCGGTCTGTCTGGCAAGGACTGAGCTTGCTTCTGCTTGTTCTTCGGAAGAATTCCGGGTCTTGTCTGGTGTGGACCAGTTCAAACGATAATTCGGGGCTGGTGAAGGGAAAGAAGACCACGACGAGACGGTAGATGTGCTCGCGCAGTTCAGTTGGTAGGCGCAGGAAAGGGAATGTCCCGGATGCGCTGATTGCTTGTTCTGTCATGTTGTTGTGAGTACTCGCCATCGTTGCGTGTAGTGGGATGCTGAAGATGGGAAGAGTGCGAGGCGCATCACATTAGGACTGGTGGCCTGTCTCCACGCTGACCAGGTAGCAAACATATGTGCTGTCCTGTCGTGTCATCAGTCCCGAGGGCATACGTGTTCTTCAGGTACTCGATCTGCAAATTTTCAGTCGCGAGCGACCAATCGTTACTCGTTACTCATCCTCTGTAAACACAATGATGATCACACCTGGACGTATCGCAACTTTTTATATCGACGGGCTCATTAGTCTTCTATTCGTCGAGCAAAGTGCACGCATCCATCCCACACTCCAAACACATCAAGCAATCGTCATCCTCGACTGACTTTAGCAATACCGGACGCATGACCTCTACGACCCATCGCACAAACTCCCACGTGCGTAGGTCAGTGACGTTTCCAACCCCACGATCATTAAGATTTCGCACAAACTGGTGTATCCCACAACAACACCGGTCTACCACACCATCGCCTCCAACCTCAAGTGCGAATTTGCCTGCTCGATACTCGAGAAGCAAGACTGCATCGTCAGTCTCCACGCTTGTAGGATCAGGGTCGCCCGGGCGAGCATAAAGCGGTGCGCTTACGGAGATGTGCAACGCGATATCGCTAGCCTTGTACCGTGAGGCAGCCAGGAAAGCTGGAGACGTGAGCCACCAGTTCTGGACTCTAGGTGCCAAGGGCGCGATGCCAGGTTCGTCCGAGATGTCGAACAGCAGTCTGTGTCCGTTATAAAAGATGGCCAGAACTTCATCTCGTAGATCCCGGCACACGCAAGAGAGAGCGGGCTGCAGGGCGCCTCGGAAGCGCTGTTTGGGTAGCAAATATTTCCGGTCGTCGTCTCTGGCATCCAAAACATACGACTGCGGCATGTCTTCATCAATCACCACGAGGCGATATATTTCGTCACGAATTTCTTGAGGAAGGCCGAGTAATCCAGATTTACTGGGCGATGCTGAGTCTGTGGCCGGAGTCAATCTCTCTATCGAACCAAGCTTTCCACAAGATAAGCACTCCGTGCCTTTTTCGTACGGCTCTTCCAGCAGAGGCATCATGAACTCTACCATCCATTGCAAAACCTGAAAAATGCGTATGTCCTTTTTACCGTTGCAATGACAGTAAGCGTTCGTACCTTCGACAAAGTCATAGATGCGACAGCAACACCGATCATCCAGTCCGCCTTCGCATATAAGCTGGACCGGTCTCTCACGACCCTCTGACACAACACTAAGACTTCCCGCCTCCGGCTCAGTCATCGGATGATAGTACGGTGGCAAAGGTAGAGGCACAACTATGGTCACCGCACTGAGCCTGTAGCGACCTAGTGCGAGGAAGATCGGAGCTGTAAGCCACCAATCGCTTCGTCCTTTGGGTGGCGGCAGCTCCTCGGCTATATCAACCAAGAGGAGCGTGATTCTGTTTTCGCTGTAATAGATGGTAAGTGCTTCGTCGCGGAGAAGTCGACAAGTCAGTGAGAGGCCAGGCTGTTTTGGTCCAGTGAGGCATTGGGTGCCTGTAAGCTCGCCGGCCGAGACAGATTCAATCAGTTGGTAACATGGAGCTGTGATGGTGTCTATTACGACAAGCCGAGTAATCTCATCTCGTAGCTCCCTCGGCAGGCGAAGCAGATGACAGATGTCCATCGTTGCGTAGACGCGACGTGTTGGTGCGTTGAGAACAGGCAAGACAGGTTCACTGGATTGACGCTACGGCTGTCGGGCCGCACGGGACGTGCACGGACGGCAAAGAACAAGACCACTGCAGGAACAAGAGCTCTGCCACAAGACCAACTACGAAGACAGTAGAGCGTGCCATGTCGTCCCTCGTTGTACCTATGCAAACGCGTCTTTGGCGCACCCTTCTCCCGCAACGTTTGGACAAGAAGAAACCAAAGCGATGATCTGATTGCCATGATCCCGTTATTCCATGGCTTCTTAGTGACCATCATGTTGGTTCACGGCTACTCAGATACCGTCTCGTGGAGACAAAGGACGAAGCAAACCATAGGTAGGCCTATAGTATACCTGCTCCCCACCCGAGTGGGAAGGCATGCACAATCCTTGACAACCAACCTTCATCGCCATCCAACTCATTGACCATGGCGGTATAGATGAGGTCGTGGGACACTGCACATGCTTGCTGCCGACGTTCTAGACAGTCATTAATGCTACCATCTGCAAAGGCGGACCTCTTCTGATCGCTTGTGATCGACATGGTTGTGGCTGCAGGGCTTCACTTCGTCTTCAAGAGCTTCCTGCACCACTTGTGACTGTAGTGGTGCAGGGCTTCACTTCGTCTGCACGAGCTCGCTGTGCCACGTGAGCGAAGCGATCTGGAGTATATATCAGTGGACGACCTCCATCATCTTCGACTTTCGACTATACCTCGACACCAACACGAACAACAACTCTTCTTGGTCCATCACATCTTCTTCGAACATCATCACTTCTCAAGACCAACAGCTCTACAGCCACCCATACCAACCACCAAGAATCCGGACGACAGCCACCATGGTCCGATTCATTACCACCACCGCGCTCCTCGCACTCCTCACCGGCTTCACCGCCGCAACTCCCATCACCAAGCGTGCCATGCCTCCCATCACGCCCAATACCCAATCCTGCATCGGCAAGCAGGAGTTGGTCTCAAAGCTACAGTACACCGTCCAAATCGGCGTCTCCTACGCGAACGGCGCTGGCTGCCAGCACGTCCTGAGCACGATCGGCTCCGCCGTGATGTCAATCTCAAATGACAAGCAAGTTTTTGAGGCCTACGTCTGCTGGGACGACGGCAATGGCAACACACTGCTCGAGTTCACGACTTACCACGATCGTGGCTGGAAGGTCAATGAGGCACTGAGTTCCCTCTATCCGATGGTCAACGGGTGAGTCTGATTCTCGGCTTGTCCAAAGTAAACTCTGCTGACGTTCTCTTTCTTCTCCCACAACTTCAACTGCCTCGAGAATTGAGATACAACTCACAACACGTATACGATTATAAGCGGAATGCGATAGGGACTACATTCAACAAGATACCCGAGGCTGCATGCTGCTTCACAAGCAAAGCAGGGATACAATTGAGTAAATGTGCTTGGGACAAGCGGCGGAATATGGGTGCTGGGCCAGGAGTTCTTGAGTTTGATGCAGTCTTTGAGCTGTCATCCGGAGTCCATACAAATGAAAACTGTTCCTCATCAGCTTATACCATTCTCCGGGTCTGCATTCGTTATATAGTAAAGTGATTGATACTCAAGCAGTGAGTACTCCTCCATTCCGCGATCCGGACAATCATCACCAATTTTGTCGATGAACCCGAGTGGCAGCTTGTAGCGACACGGCCATAGCAATTGCGGGTGCAAAACTGTTCACTACTTCCTGCAACCAAGCCCGAGAGCGAGTGTTTGCTAATCTTCCTGGTAATCATCGTGATGGTTCTTGCTCGTTAAAGCTTTCAACAATACCTCTTAAATAGCACGAGCATTAGTCGTCAGCCTAACCATGTCTTCACGTACCATCTCGAAGTCGAGGTTTGCAGACCGCCCAAGGATATCGGTCTTGAGCTGGACTAGAGGCTCCATTGCGACTGCCGTTCATTTCCCATCACTTATGTCTTTCGTGGTCATCAACCCAGCCAGGAATGGTGCGGATTGGAGCTTCCACCTGCCAATGCCCAGCGACGTGGAAGCGTAGGTAGCTGCGGGTGAAGAGCTATTGGTCTGATTGCCTACGTTGGCTCGACAAGGCCGCCTTCTTCCTTTGATCTAGCTTTACCACATGATGGGCATCCATTGCCGGGCTCGTAACACTGAACCAGCAAAGGCACAGTAAACTCCGCCATCCACCTCACAAAATCGTAGATGCGTCGATCGTGCTCAACGGGTAGTGCTACGGAAGCACGGGCGTTCAGAGATACAACATAGTCGTGTATGCGGCAGCAACAGCGAGCAGCCAAGAGGCCGTCGACTACGAGCTTCAGAGGACCGCCACGGCCCTCGGACGAAAGGCCAAGTATCGCAGAATCCGGGTTGTATAACGGATGAAATCCTGGTGGAACGGATATCGGAACTATCATGCAAAGCTTCTGGAGCCGGTACTGCCTCAAAGCGAGGAAGCTGGGATGGGCGCCACACCAGTCGCCTGACCTCTCGAGTGGTATGCGATGGTATGCATCACCTTCTAGGGTGACGAAGATCTCGTTCTCGCCATAGTAGACTGACAGAACTTCCTCGCGAAGTGCTTGGCAGGTTCGTGATAGTGCAGGCTGCTCGGAGCCTTTTATTAGATATTGATGCGGTTCACGAGGCTTAGCCCAGGTGTGCTCCTCCAGAGAAGACCAGATCGGGCGACTGATAGTGACCACTAGGCAATAGATCTCATCGCGCAACTCTGCCGGGAGGCGGAAGAAGGTAGGTGTGCTGTTCATCGTGGCGGTCATGCTGCGTGATAAGCTGTTCCGTCAGCCTCCTAAGGTGTCAGGCACGTCATGTGTCTTCGGCCTCGTCGATTGTATCAATCCATATACCTTCGAAGCACGTCGCAAGAAGGTCAAGCTCACCATTTATGCTTCATGAAGCATAACAGCGACGTCCGCTGGCGTCCCCGAAAGGTCGGCCAATAACGGCTGGGGGCACGTGTTTTAGTGGAGCATTGCTTGGCCAACTTCGACCGCACTTTTCGACTTCGCGAAATTCTTCTTTGGTCTGGCAGCGACATCGACAACCACACCCCTCCCTCACCACCCACCGACAACACCGCCACGATGGTAAGATACACACCGGATACCTAGTTGCATGCCTCTGCAGTCGCAAGACATGCACGCTGTAGCGATGATCCAAAGCCCACCGTGTCTCTGCGGAGCACGTGTGTTGTGCAGACAGGCTTGAGCTGCCGCTCTCCTCAGCAATGAGGATGATGCAGTCTCAGTTAGAGCAAGAATAGTCGTAACTGACTGTTCTTCTCCATGACAGCCGCCCAAGACTGGAAAGAAAGCCGCCCCGGCGCCCTTCCCGGGCACCAAGGCTGGTGTGAACAAGAAGAAGGCGAGCGTGAGTATCAAACATAATACATCCTCTCGCTTACCTACGTCGCGATGCTGACGTCTCGAAGAACCCGCTCATCGAACGCCGCCCGCGCAACTACGGTATCGGCCAGGACATCCAGCCCCAGCGCAACCTCTCCCGCATGGTGCGATGGCCCGAGTACGTCCGCCTCCAGCGCCAGCGCAAGATCCTGAACATGCGCCTGAAAGTCCCGCCTGCGATCGCACAATTCGCCAACACTCTCGACCGCAACTCCGCCGCGCAGCTGTTCAAGTTCCTCAACAAGTACCGCCCGGAGACCAAGCCCGAGAAGAAGGACCGCCTGCACCAGGAGGCTACCGCCGTGTCTGAGGGCAAGAAGAAGGAGGATGTGAGCAAGAAGCCGTACACCGTCAAGTATGGCTTGAACCACGTCGTGGCGTTGATCGAGGCGAAGAAGACCGCGTTGGTGTTGATTCCCAACGATGTCGACCCGATCGAGTTGGTCATCTACCTCCCGGCGCTGTGCAGGAAGATGGGTGTGCCGTACGCGATCGTGAAGGGCAAGGCGAGGTTGGGGACGGTCGTCCACAAGAAGGTGCGTGGACATAGTCGACCATACACTCGTCGAATGCTTGCTAACACTGCCTTCTGCAGACCGCCGCCGCGCTCGCCATCACCGAGGTCCGCAGCGAGGACAAGTCGGAGCTCAGCAAGCTCGTCCAGACCATCAAGGAGGGCTACATGGACAAGAACGAGGAGGCCAAGCGTCACTGGGGTGGAGGTATCATGGGTGCCAAGGCTCTCGCCAAGGAGCGCAAGCAGAAGGAGCGTGCGGACCGCGAGATCAAGATATAGACAATGGTCTATATCGTATTGCAGACAAGTCCATCTTCCGTGTAAGAGTCTTTGGGCATGGATGCGAGCCGCGCGACTGTGTGGTACGTACTCGGAGCTCATTGATATGCATCAGCGAATACAACCCATTACGCTTCACGATCTCGGATTACATTGCCAGCTCTTCGCATTTACTGCGCGAAACATGGGTCCACGCACCTCGTGTCTGGTCAGCACATTACCATAACTCGCATTCACCAGAGCCAATTGCCAGCAAGTAGTAGCTTCTTTCCCTCAACCTCAATAGTCCCTTCCCCTATCATGGCGGAAAGCACAGCAGCCGACATGGCTCTTACCTGCCTGAAGAGCATGTCCAGCCTCGAGAATGAAAATGTTGACACGACAGCCAGCGACATTATCGACGTAGCCAGCAACATTATCGACGTAGCCAGCAGCGATCCCACCACATCATCAAGCGATACTATTGACAACATCGGCAGAACGGACGAAAGCGACGAAATCACCGAAGCAGCGTTACCAGTACAGCAACAGCATCCGACCACGGGCCTCACCTGCCGGCGATGTAGGTATCGCCTGGGCCTGGAAATTGTCGAGGACGAGCCTGTCGAAACAACAACAACCACCAGGCATAGTACTAGAGGGACAACCGTCTCCGTTGCATCAGCCAGGAAGAATATCACTATCGCCACCAAGAGCACGATTAGAGACCGGAACCTCGAGAAAGCCTACAAAGCAGCTTCCATCCAGCAACGTATCGACGACGATTTATTCCTCGACATACCTCAGCCTTCGACAAGCGCCATGCGGCTGACGACTGGCTTCTCAAACGGGCGGGCGTCAAAAGCGCGAAAGCCAACCAATCCTCCGAAGTCTCTCACTGTTGTGCCTTTGCCATACAAACAAGATGATACGTTTCCTCATGCTGCACAAGAGACCCAAACGTACAAAACCACGGCCAGGACCACGGGACCTGGAAGTGGCAAACAGTGGTCAGCTGCGCAAACGGCGTTGCTCGAGAAGGACAATGAGCTGTCCCAAGTAGGCTTCGAGTACTTGGAGTACTTGCCGTACACTGATAATGAGCGTGAGAGGCGGAACGCCGAGAGTACTGGTGATAGGAACGTTGTGTCCCGTCCGTATGGGTACGTTGGCATGGAGCGAGAGGGGACACTGTGGTTAGGGGATGATGATCGTGAAAGCGAGGAAGAGTCTTCGTCGAGTACAGCGAAAGCGTCCGCCGAGGGTCACTGGTCTGACGGCAGTGTTCCCGTTTTGTGGCGGATGATGGATCCTCGCCTCCATCGTCACCTACCGAATGCGGCGAGCTTTACGGGGCAGAGAAGCAAGGATGGCGTGAGGTTGGGCAGCGCATCAAGGAGGCTTACGAGCATAACAAAGAGCAGCCTACTATGCCAGGACCGACCGAGCCGCACTGGACAGATGGCAGTGTCCAAGAACCACCGCATTGGGCAGACGGCAGTTATCCATCGCCCAATGCGCGACAGCCTCGCCCGACGTACCACCTGCCTACTGGGTTTGACGCTTACTTGGACCTTGAAGAAGGCGATCATTGGGTCTCTGCGGAAGCGAGTGGGCCTCCACGCTCTCTGCTGTATATCAAGTTCCGCGGTTTGGCCATGGCCGAGGACGCAGCAGGAGCTTCAAGTGGCGCTTGGGCTGAGGCAGATGCGTGGGAGCTGGATCGAAGGTTGGCCGAGGCTCATCGACTGAGGCGCGGGCGTGCTTGTGAGGAGGCAACTGGTGCTTGATAGGTTGGGATGATCACCAAGCATGAATGGTGAATATGATGGACGATTGTGCGCAGTGCAGCCTGATGGGCGAAGACGGCGTGCACTAATTGTGTTGGGTGCCCACGAAGTGAGCTACGGAGCGCGGAAGCTCATTGATTGACTGAACGACAGCCGTGTAGGATAGTGTAGTATAGGAGAGCCACAGTCACTTGCTCGCCAAGCCCTGCGCTTCACTGTACTACATCTAAATTGGTTGGTGGTCAAAGACGCTTATTATTCGACATGGCTGTTGTTACCGGGAACACGTGAGCAACACTGGCAAAGGTTTGAATCTAGTGATGTATACACGACTTTAGCGATATGTCGTGCGTGCTCAACCAACCATCTTGCCACCCTTCGCTCGGCAGACCTTGGTAGACTGCGCCGGTGCGGTATGGATCGTCACAGTAATCGTCGGGTGCTTCGTTACAGTGGCTACTGTCTTCGTTACGAGAGTGTAGCGGGTCTGCGTCTTCGTTGGGGTTGGCTGAGACTCATCAGCTTCAAGTAACATTGCAGTCCAAGCATCGGCGAGAGAGAACGTACTGCGGTGATTGTGACCTGCGCAAGCTTCGTGGTTCCCGACAGAATTGTGGAAGTGGTGGTTGAGGTCGTGAACACTGTCAAGATCGACGTAATCGATATCGTCTGAAGCAGAAACGTTAGCGAGTGCCTTGACAACAGCGTCTTCAATAGTAAGCTAACCAGAGTCGGCGCCGTACTTGTCACAGTCGTAGTCGGGTAGTCTGAAGTGTTCAGATCTGTGATGGTGGTCGTAGGGAAATCAAGAGCTCTTTTCTCCTTCTTTCCAACGGCCAACCTGGCCTTTCTCTCTGCAATCCTGATTTCACGTTCAGAAGGTACCCGTCGAGCATTGTCCCTCCGCCGAGCTGGAGAAGATGTGGTACCAGCGCCGTCGGTCGATAGAGCTGCTGCCGAGACCAGCGTAGGAGTGATCGTACACGTAGGATCTGCCCAAGGTTGCCTGTGTGGAACACTGCACGTCATTGTCTTGGTCTTGGTTATTATCGTGGGAATGGCGATGTATTTAGTCTTGCTGATCGTTCCCATGGTGATTGTCCGAGTGGTTGTAACTCGCCTGGGGAACAGAGTGGTCGTCGGCTTGATGGTCTTCGCGGGTGAGGTGACCAGTGAAGTCTGTGTGATTATGCTCGTTGAGCTCTGAGTTGAGGTCACGTTCAGAATGGGCGTGGAAGCTAAATCACTCGGATTCAGCAGGAGAACTCGCCAAGCTAGGAAGCTAAGCTGTACTGACTAGCAGACAATGTCACAGTGGGCGTGTAAAGGACCGTTGACGGAATGCCCACGCTAAGGTAGAGGTCCCGCTCGTAGGCGATGGGACAGCTGGCGCCATTGTCTGATATTATAAGTATACTCCAGTCACCGGATTCGAGTTGGCTTTTCTCGATCGGACAAGATGAGAGTTGATCAGTATCGTCGGGTGTCAGGTTCTTGAGAACGCAACTGTTAGTATGTGGTTGGAGAATAGCATTGGTGCAAGCCTCACTGTGTCGCTACATTGTAGTTCGTCGCCGTTGGGATCTGTGAAAGCCGAGTCAATTTACTGTAGGCTACACTCGAAAAGTGATCATTGAACTCACCAACAAGAAGGTTGTTCGCAACGTCTGGTTGACATCCTGCATGAGATAAGCATACGATCCGGATTGCTCGCAGTCTCAAGGCTTACCCTCAAAGACAGAGACGAAGGTAACGTTGTCGTTCGATGTCACATTCTGGAAGTACTCTCCACCACCTTGAATGTCAATGCCGTAGGAAACACATGGGTTCGGTTGATCGCAGGTGTAATCCTCCTGCGCGTATGTGGTGTAGGCCAGGAAACCGGCAGATAGTGCAACGGCAGTCAGTAACCGAGCCATGAAGACGCTGTGTTGTGGAAGAACGAGTGACTGGGAACGAGTGTGTTGGGAATGTTGCGAATAGAGAAAAGAGACTGCGCGTCTGCTTGGATATAGCAAACTGTGCCACAGCATTACCTTGCCCTTCCAGCATGGAAACCACATGCGTAGTGGACTGTCAGCCCAAGAATAGAGAACGGTGCATAGCAAGATGTGAGCGGGCCGCCCATGTCAACAAGACTTCCATACGAAGCAGTAGTCTAGAACGAACCCCAGTCGGCGGCTCGGTTTCGCAGGAGGATTAGATACGACTGCAGACTGTCGACATGGGTCGACAAGCTCAATGCAGACCTCCAGGCATGTGAGTGATCCCAAGAACGTCAACGTGGTACAGCCTCGGAGCGAACATATGCAGTCGCCACTCACGTGCGTCCATCGGGTGGTACAGCAGTAGTCGACCAGATGCGCCGCTAATCATCGGGTACATGGCAGCTGTTGTGTCCCATGGCCGGAGTGGCGCGGAAATATCTCATGAAGTGAATTTGGTTGCGATGAGTGCCAGTATCTCGCGCCGTAAGCTTGACAACGCATGTTCGGCGATGGAGCACAACGCCGAAATGTGCGTGTCGCAACACTATAGCCCTAAATTGCCATGCAGTTGTGCAGAGCCCAGATCTTGCATGATGGTGACTTGGGGCAGATTGTGATGACAATGCTTTCTCTCCCCCCGACCCCCGCAATTGTTTCCAAGCTGCCGACTTCACGCGAGGCGTTCCAAACAACATCGACCACTCCCAGCGGAACCAGCGGAAATTCGATCATGACACCCATCTGACAGCACGAAAACGCCCTGTACCACGTTTGCTGGTCTAACAAGTAACCCGGCGAATGCAAAGACCGAGATGCCGCATGAGAGAGCTGTCGCTGCCGCCAGGATTGCAGGCCGTGCTAAGGCCGAATTCATCGTATTATCGCCTAAGTGGTGCTGCATGGCATGCATAACTGTATTGTTCGTGGCTCACTCGACGAGCAGAGCTCCTTGATCCAGCGTGGAAACGAGGTACGCTCACGGATTTTCGATGCAGGTCCGCTTCGCTCGAGGACACGCCCGGGAATCTGTTCCGGAAGCACTAGGATAATGAGGCACACAGCATTGCTTTCATCGGTATACATGCAGCGTGTTATGAACGCCAAATCCTCGCATCTCACAGCAGCCGAGGAGACACTTGACAGTTCCTGCTGCAGCGTAACGACGGCGCCATCACCTTGAGTTGGCGATTGCCAGGTGTGTCGAAGAGGTCATCCGTCGAAGCCAGGCACGACTTGTTCGTGTCAGAAGGATGCTGCACTTCCGTGTAGCTGCAGACTCCCGCTTTACGAGACAGAAGGAGCAAGAGCTGAAACTGTCCGCATTCGGCTTTTGCGGCTCATACTTTAAGGTTAGGGCCCTTGCACGCTTTTCATGCAGCGCTAACGAAGCCCCGGTTTTGGTGGAGGTCTAGCTTGGCCCTACAAAGTTTCGCTGACCTCACACGAAACCAGAGAACACTCAATCGCGAACTCTCGGTGCTACTTGTCATCGATGATGACGACCCATTTCATATGTGTGATCGCGGCAGTGGTGCCGCAGAGACTCAAATCCGGACCCAAACATGTGAGGTGCAAGCCTCTCGTGGCTCCCCTGCAGCTGCACATGCATGCGGCTCCCACCAGCATGCAGCATGTAGGATTTCAATAATACAGCTGCAGCTTCTCGAGCAGTTGAGCCAGCCCTATTGCTATCACGGTGGTATGACAACGCGGAGATGGTGGGATGCATTTTACAAAGATGATTCGACTAGAGTTTGGTTGGGCATCCGATTCGATAGCTCCGCCCTACGGGTTTCGAGAGTCTCCAAGAATCCCTTTAGCCTAACGATCAAACGATCGGATACCGGCGATCTTGCTCTAGGCCGGGTCACCTTGCCACGATTCTTGGCCCGGACAGCGAGCACAGGTCAACGCACATCATGGCCGTTTGAAGCTTCCAGATCTAGGACGAAACGGGACGGATGTGGCGAAGGTGTAACTCTCACACGACCCTGAGAAGGCCGAGGAAGGTCAGTTTGTTCTTATAGCACCCTTGCTCGCTGCTTATTTTTCTCCTTCATCTTATCCAAAGTGCTTCAGACGCACCAACAACACTCGCTCAAAGGTCTTCGCATCTTGTATTACCTTGGCTTGTCCTTACATTCCCTTAGTTTATCAAGCTATCTTTTGAGCACTTGGCTCTTATCTCAACGACCATGAGATTCTCACAAATTGCGAGCGCCTGCCTGGCAGCATGCACACTCACATCCGCGGCGGTTGTGCCGGCAGAGATTGAAAAGCGTGCGACCTCTACGACTTCACGAGTGGCCGACGCTGCTTGCACCAACGGCCCCAGTTCGCGAGCGTGCTGGAAGAACGGCTACAGCATTGCCACGGACTTTGACCAGAAGTTCCCTACGACCGGCAAGACGGTCTCACAATCGCTCACACTTACCAATGGTACTTGCAACCCAGACGGCAATGGCCAAAGGCTATGCTTGCTTGTCAATGGCGTCTATCCAGGCCCTACCATCAGGGCGGCTTGGGGAGATACCTTGAGCGTCACAGTCACAAACAACATGCAAGACAATGGTACCAGCATTCATTGGCACGGCGTCCGCCAATTCAACAGCCCAGGCTCCGACGGAGTCAATGGTATTACTGAGTGCCCGCTTGCACCTGGCCAAACCAAGACATACACATTCAAGGTTACACAATTCGGCACCTCGTGGTATCATGCACACTACTCGTCGCAGTACGGCGACGGTGTCATTGGACCCATCGTTTTCGACGGTCCAGCCGCCGCCAACTACGATGAAGATCTTGGGCCGTACGTCCTATCTGACTGGTACTACCGCACCGCCTACCAGATCAACTCGCTCGCTAGCATCAATCTCGCAGCGGGTGGGCCACCACCGAATGCCGACAACATCCTTATCAACGGCACGAACAAGAACAAGAATGGGGGCGGAAGCTACAACCAGGTCAAGATCACGTCTGGAAAGAAATATCGCCTTCGCTTGATCAACATGTCTGTCGACAACTACATCCGTGTTTCTTTGGATAACCACGCGCTGCAAGTTATGACTTCCGACTTCATCCCGGTCAAGCCATTCTACGTCAACACTCTGCTCATCGGTATTGGCCAGCGTTACGACGTTGTGATCAACGCGAATCAGACCGCAGGCAACTACTGGTTCCGTGCCAACGTGGCGACCGACTGCCTCAGCGGTAACAACTTCTATGGTCGCGCGGTGTGGTCTTACAGCAGTGTCACGGCTGGCACACCCACAAGCACTGCGTACACCGACGGTCAGGGCTGCATCGAGCCCTCTCAAGCAGCGCCTTACTGGGTACAGCCCGTTCCCAGTGGCAGCTTCCAACAGTCTATTTCAGCACTTGACGTTGGACTTACCAAGGCTCAGATCGTGCCGAACGGTGATGCTATCATCGTCTGGGCCATCAACACGTCTTCGATCAACCTTATGTGGGACCGCCCTACCCTCAAATACCTAATGGAGGGCAACACCAGCTACCCGACCGCATACAACGTCGTTCCGACCGTCAATTCTGGTTCATGGAACTACGTTGTGGTACAGATGCTGCCGCAGACACCGCCGGTCCCGCATCCCTTCCATTTGCATGGACACGACTTCTTCCTGCTCGGCCAGGGCAGCGGTACCTTCGACGCCGGCAGTGCTTCGCTCAACTGGGCAACGCCGCCACGACGAGACACTGCCACCGTGCCAGGTGGTGGATGGCTGTTTATTGCGTTCAACTCGAACAACCCTGGCACGTGGCTCATGCACTGCCACATTGCATGGCATGTGAGCGAGGGGTTGGGAATGCAGTTCCTCGAGTCACCATCGCAGATCCAATTGCCAGACCAGGGTCAGTTTCAGTCCCAGTGCAAGGCTTGGGAGGATTACTACTCTACGGCGTACTGGAAGAAGGATGATTCTGGGATCTAGTCGCTGGCAACAGCTTGTAACGACGTGTAAATAATGATTAGAGCGTGTTTGTACCATCAACATTTTGAGAAGTCAAAAGCTTGTCGATTCATCTCGATCTTTTTTGGAACTGAGTACTGACATGGTTGACACATTGACCATTAGCAACGAAACAGCTCATCCATATGCTTCCATTGACATACGGATTGATACTGCTCCCATTAACATACGGATTGATACTGTTCCACAGATCATAACTGGACGGACATAATGCATGAGTCTCGGTAACAGAGTCGTTGTCCAGAGCCTGTGATGTGCGAGTGGCCATCCCAAGACCGCTACAGACGACGGATAGCTACCATGTTGCTGTTCCTCCACGTTCCCGCCGTTGCGAGGCCCGTGTCGGCTAGCAACGTCAGCCTCGTGGTGCGGATTTATCGCACGGCTCTGTCGAGGCGGCTTGAACACTTCTAGACCAGCCGTCCTGAAGTTCGACACTGCCGTGCACGCTGATGATGAGCCGCGGTCGATTGCTGAAGAGTCAACGCCAATATATGCTCTCAAGAATAGCAAATCTCGCAGCCATGTCCGCGTGTTGTGCTCCGGGATCTGCATTCACAAGCCTTGGCAGGTCCCATGAGCCCGGCTAATGCAAGTGCAGGGATATAGGATCGTCCCGCCTGGTCCTTGCCCTGACACTAGGCAAAAAGCTAAACTTCAGGACTGGAACTCTAACACAACATCTTGTTACGTCAAACGTTGGGTAACGCTGTGTCGCTGGTCCGACAGCATGACCAGGGTAGCAGAAGCTTCACACAACAGTCGCGAACAGAAGATCCACCAGTGAGCAGTACAGGGTCGCTCGAATTTGCACGATTGGACTGAATCGCATGAACATTGTCAACCAGCCGACTCTCTCGGCCTGACTCCTGCCCCGCAACGCAAGATCTGGCCACTCGTAGTAGATCTTGGACAATTCTTCTCAACCGCACGGCCCGGCCACTCCAGGATCGACAGGCACAATGCATTTGCCACCCCAGGCCGAAGCATTGCTCGTCGCTAGTGGACTAAAGTTTATGGAAGCGAGCTCGCCCTGGCCCTGACGGTTTGGCAAGACTTCCTTATACAGACGATTGGAACTCCAGCCATGGATCAGGCTGTACGAGCCATGACGCCGAGTCCCGATGCACCAAGCACACGGCCATGTGGTGGAGCATCGCCACGACGCGTTCCGTGCTCATTAGTACTAAACTAATGCTTTCCAGCTGTTGCGGTTTTGCCGGCTATCAATCAAGTTGCTGACCTTTGTTGCTACGTCTTTCGTTTCATCCATCGTTACACGCACCACTCGCTCTGAAACTACTCGCTAAAACTAACCATCGCTATGGCCATGATGAAGTTTGCTAGCGGCGCCATCGCCCTCACACTCGCTTCCGGTGTCGTTGCACAGGAGTGCGGCACCTGCCAATCGTTCGGTGTGGACTTTGTGCCTGGAGGATCCTACTTCCAAAACTCGCTCTCCAGCGATCCCTTTACTGCGGTGCAGGAGTTTGAAGGTATGAACTGGTGTGTTGGGATGGCCACGGAGATGATGGCTGACTCTTCTACCCCTCATGTCTGTAGGCTGTGATAACGACACAGCGCATAACGTCTTGGTTGATCCCAATGGTGATCAATATGAGTGCAGCTTGACGCCTTTGCAGCCGGACGATACTGAGCAAACCACCACTTGGTCAGTTTTGGCCATATCAAATATCACAATTGCGGCTAACACGCTCTAAAGCCCACTCGACAAAGATCAGCTATACACTGGCGACTGGTCCCTTCTTATTCTGTCCAACAACGGCGAATGCGACCCCATTGACTTCCAGCGAGACTTCTTCCTGTCTGTCGGCCCGCAGGAAACCACAACTGTTCCTGCAACGATCACAATCTCCACTGTTTTCACACCCGTTGAGAGCGACACAGTGACGCAGACCTCCACGATCACATCCACCGGCAAAGCGAGCACCATAACCGTTCCCAAGCTGAACCTGGCACCGACTCTGACGATCCAGCCTCTGCCAGCCATCTCGGTTGTGACCAAGGCCATCCTGACCTTGACATCTACCTCCAAGATCCCCAATGTGGTTGCAACAGCAACCCAGCAAGTCGAGCCGAGCTGCGTGCTGCCCCAACGTCGTCGTCGTCCGGATCCGATTGCCTCAATTGTTGCCACGATCCTCGCGGATTTGGGACTCCAGGGCCGGGCTGCTGTTCCTGAGCCCACAGCTCGCCCACGCTCCGCAATGACCGAGTTCAAGCGCGCGATCCTTGAGGGCCGTGCGGTCGAGCCGAAGGTCAAGGCTCGCTGGATCGAGGAGCGCCATGCCGCACTCGCGTTGGAGAAGAGGGCGCCCGATGAGCCGACATCGACCTACACTGATGCCAACCTTACTCCCATCACCACTACTGAGACATCTACTGGCGAGACAAGCACCGCGACTGGTACCACTACGCTTCTCCAGACTACGATCTTCACGCCCACGGTTACCGTTAGCAAGGGCATCAATATTGGGATTTCGACTGTGAAGGTAAGTGCTCAAATTTACAGACCTCCATTGTTAACAACTGCTAACAAGTTTCGGAAGGCTGCACAAAAGACCATTACCAACACGTTCTTCATCCCAGCTACGACCGCAGTCGTCACAAGGACCGTGGACGTTACCTTGACCGTCAGCTCGACAACCACGCCCCCTGCATTGGCGGCGAGCTGTTCGAGCCGTGGTGGCCAGCTGGTGTAGATTGGCTCAATGAGAGCTTGTAAATATGTTACAAATTTGTGAAATAGATCATAATGTCCTGGATCCTACCTTAACGCATCAAGTCTATTTTTGAGTTGACGAATACGAAGCGAAGTTGTATTTCTAACTTCTTTGACTAGGTGCAAAAGCTCACATGGCAGATTGCCGTCGTGAAGGCATTGACCACCGTGGTAGGACTACCACTTCTTGCTGGAATAGCGTTGCGTAACGTGCTTGAGACCTCGCAGATACACATGACGGTGCGGCTTTCTGGTGATCTCGGGGAGGATTGCGAAGTTGCTTTGCTTTGTCGTAGACGGCATGTGAAGCCCGTCTT
This sequence comes from Elasticomyces elasticus, assembly GCA_035926095.1. NCBI lineage: Eukaryota > Fungi > Ascomycota > Dothideomycetes > Mycosphaerellales > Teratosphaeriaceae > Elasticomyces > Elasticomyces elasticus. Next base: position 1,463,961 of record JAVRQT010000003.1, read on the forward strand.
AGCACACAGACTCACAAGTACACCAGCGCTCACGGCCCACTCCCAACCCGCCATCTCTCATCCAGACCCTCGACCGTCGGAAAATCCAACGTATTGCCATTCGAGCGCCTCGTCTCACCAACACTACGCTGCGTGAACAACTTCACATTCCCTGCCGTCTGATCATACATCGCAAGATCCAACCCCTCGTTCCCGTCCCGTCTCTCCTTCCGCGAAACGTGCCATGGCTGGAAGAAAGCAGGATCCTGATGTCGATCGAGTGCGCTCGTGAATCCCAGTTCGAGCACAGCGTTCTCGACGCCGGCGTACAGGAAAGGTGACGAGGGTGAGGAGGATGTAAGACTGTAGACCGAAGACTCGTGACTGCCGCGGGAGTAGTAGCTGCCTCTTCTTCCTCCGGCCGTGGAGGAGGTATTGGAGGTATTGTGGGGTTTGAGGAAGAGATTCCAGTCTCGTTGCGCTGTTTCAGGATCGACGGCAGTGTTCGTTCCAGCATCAAGGTAGCTGTAGCATTTTGCTCCCAATCGCAGGTCGAAGACTTTAAGCAGGCTGTGTCGACTTGTGCCTGCTATTACTTGTTCTTGACCGTGGGGGAGAAGGCTGTAGATGGCACTGTCATCTGTGGGGTCAGTGTAGCTCTGCTCGACATCACGGTCGGAGCGAAGATCGTGAAGTCGGATGGTACTGTCGTAGGCTCCTGAGAGGAAGACAGAGCCGTCTGATCCGCTGCCTGTGCTTGATGGAGGGAGAGGTCTGATTGGATAGATAGATGTTGAGGGTTTCTTTGACGCTTCAGCAGCAGGCGACGACAGATCAAGACGAGAGAGCTCGAGGTCGTTATTCTGCAGACCGAACTTCCGTGAAGCATCTCTACTCAGCCCTGACGATGTGAGATCATAGATATGGATTGGCTGGTCTGAAGGTCCGATGCCCACTGCAAGTTTCTGTGGTGAGAGAAATTGCGTCGACCAGATACGCTGGAGTCGTTTGCGCTTCTCATCGTTGCTCATGGCGGGCGGATGAATCTCAATGCTGCTCGAAGGTGCTATTTTCGATTGACTCGAGTCCACGGTGTACAAGCTCAGTCTGGTGTCACCCAGACTTGCTGCCAATAAAGGCGCTGAAGACGACTGCTGTGACAGCGTGCTGGACCTCACAGGAAGCCCTTGAGTCGTAAAGAAGGTCATAGGAACGTCACCAGCAGTTCCGGGAAGAGAGAAAAGTCGGAGGTCGCCATTGGCAGTACCAGTAACGAGACGCTGACTTTCGTCCTCGGAACGCAGGAGATGGAGAGTCGTTACGTCGTCTCTACCCTCATAGGCACTGAGTGGCCGGTAGGTCATCCACTTCACGCTCTCCTTGCCATTGCGCCGGCTCTTCTTACGCACACAGACTTCGGCACCAGCACTGAACGCAAGCGTTTCGTCCCGATGTCGCCACCGCGAACCCACATCCTCATACACATCGAGTTGCGGTGTAAAGCCTATAGTCTGTCCCTTCGGACGTTTCCATCGCTCTACTCTCTTGTCTCCTGGATATGCATGTATTTCGCCAAAAGGCTCAACATATCGAGCAGTGAATGCTCGTCTTTCGCACGCTATCGAGAGCGTTGTCAGGGTGCGTGCAGCATCCTTGTGCGATGCGTGGCCATCGTATTGCAGAGATGGGAAGCGAGTGCGGTTGAATGTCTGCCAAGCATCCTTCTCTACGAAGGCGTGGAGGTTCTTGCTGGCTTTGCCGAATTGAGATAGCGATCGGGCAGTCGGCAGGTAGGAGGTGATGTCCAGTAGGAGCTCTGGCGGCAAATCTGTGAGTGTGGTTGTAGGTGCCATGGAGAGGAGGTGCTTAGCAAGACGCGCGCGTGTCGAGGACTCACGCGGAGAGAAAGGCGAAACGCGCTATGACGTGCCTTCCCCGAGCTTCTGATAGCGGGCGCCCAATTGGGAAGCTACAACCTCTGAACGACATCTTACCTGCGCTAGACAGCTCATAGCAGCAGTGCACATTGGCCAACGGACTCGTATCCCCCTCAACGAATGCGCTGACCGTTCATGATAGTCAACAACATGCTGTCCGCTTCAAAACATTACTGTGCATCGCCTATAGCTTACTGTGCAGGATACGGTTGACGATGGCTATCTCAATACCGTTTCTAGCAGTGTTGGTGTTGGCCACGGTTGCCATATACCGCTACATACTCTACCCAGCCTTCTTCTCGCCTTTGGCCAGGATCCCCTCCGCTCACTGGTCTGTTCCCTTCACTCGGCTCTGGATTCTCTACTATCGCAGCCGCGAAGAAGAGACGCCCGCGGTTCATGAGGCACACCAACGTCTGGGTCCCATCATTCGCATCGCCCCCAACGACATCTCCGTCAACAACGTCGATGGCGGTATCCGCACCGTCTATGCCGGCGGCTACGAGAAGGGGACATGGTATAGCAACATCTTCCAGAACTACGGCGTTATGCCCATGTTCGCAATGCCTGACCACGGGCCTCACTCCAAGCGGAAAAGGATGTTGAGTAACATATACGCCAAGACCACCCTTCAGACCTCGCCATCCCTGTCAGCAGTCACCAAAGTGTTGATGGGTGAGCGCTTGAAGCAGAGGCTGAACGAAATAGCCAACAGCGGCGAGCCAGCAGAGTTCTATTGGCTAATGGCGGCATGTACTATGGACTTTGTCTCTGCATACATCTTCGGGCTGTCCCAAGGCACTGATTTCATCCAGCAGCAGGAGTTGGGTGCAAAGTTCTTTACCGACTACAAAGCCAGGCAACGATTCCAGTTCTGGCCGCAGGATCTTCCTCTTCTGACGAAATGGCTGGGCAAACTCGGACTGCAATCAATGGTTATTCCGAGGTGGGTGAATCAAGCTAACGCAGATCTGGAGGCGTTGATCTTGGAGATGTGTGACAAATCAGAGCAGGTAGTCAATCAGGACAGCAGAGAAGAAGCGCAAGAGAATTGGCCAAATGTTTATGCACAGCTGCGAAATGCTCTGCTCAAAGAGCAACAGTTTTGCAAAGATGGTGTCAAAGTGGCCGAGTTCGTGGACTCACAGCGTTTGGCTATGGCAAGTGAGATGCTTGATCACACGCTCGCCGGTTTCGACACGTCAAGCATTACGCTCGTCTTCCTAGCTTGGGAGCTCAGTAAACCAGAGAATGTGGCTTGGCAAAACATGCTCAGAAGCGATATCGAGGGACTGCAAGACAAATCAGACGCAAAAGCCATCGACAATCTACCAATCCTCCAGGCCATAGTCCAAGAGTCATTACGATTACACGCCCCCATCCCAGGCAACCAGCCACGCATCACGCCCGCAGCCGCCACACTCGGTGCCCCAGGCCACTCCATCTCCGATCTCCCGCCCGGAGTACGTGTGCAAGCCCAAGCCTGGTCTCTGCACCGCGAGCCCACTGTCTTCCCTGACCCAGAAGCCTGGAAACCTGAGCGCTGGCTTCCCCCGTCCGCAGAAATGCCAACAACATCTCCGTATGCTTCGGATGAAGATTATAGGGCAGCGCAGAAGGAGATGGGACGCTGGTTCTGGGCTTTCGGGTCTGGGGGACGGATGTGTGTTGGTAGCAATCTTGCGATGTATGATATGAAGGCTATCATTGTGGCGATTTGGGGAAAGTTCAGGACCAGTGTGCGGGAGGGTGGTGGTATGGTGCATCGAGGGGGGTATGTGGCGGAGCCTGTTGGGAAGGATGGCAACTTTTTGATCTTGGATGTGGTATCTGCACGATGAAGCGGCCATGGCTTCTCAGTGTTGACCGTAGAATGATTAATGATTGATGAACACGTATTGCTTCCCATCAAGTATCACCTCGTGCTGTTCCGTAAGACTTGCGGGCGTTTGCCTTGACGATCAGGAGAGATGGATGGTCGCCTTGTGTTTGGACGCACCCACTTGCGTCTCCGTAGTGCATGTAATGCGTGTGGATGGGGGAGTGGCTCTTACGAAGCCCCAGGGCAAGAGAATCGAACAGCTTTTTCCAACACAGCCCCTCCTCAGGGCCAGTCAGCGGACTATACATATAGTGGGTATCACAGGGTAGTAAGAGTATCAGCCATCCCATCATCAACCATGAAGAAAGAACGCCATCCCATCCCATTCCCGCCCGACCATGCACAAGGTAGTAAATACACCCAAATCCCTCACACCATAATCCCAATCCCAATAGCAAGTCCCAGCATTATCGCAGCAATCGGCGCCGTCTGCCAGTGTAATGGCTCCAGCAGCCTCCCAGGCGCCGCAGCACTACTCGTAGGAGTCGGAGTATTCGTCGCGGTGTACACGCCCGTCAAGCCCGTCGTAGATCCATCCGACATGGCAGGCGAGCCAGTCTCGGCACTACTGCTACTGCTCACTGGATGGCCGGGCACGCCGGCCGTCACGGACGAACTGGGTAAAGTCCGCGCATTAGGTTTTTGGTAGAAGATCCCGTTCATCATTAAGCCGTCGCCTGCCAGCATTGCTTCTGTGTCGTCGTCACTGCACGTGGCGTTCCAGGCCCGCACCCAGCAGGTGGGTTCCGGTGCTTTGTATGGGGCATCGGCCTCCCAAGTTGAGTTTGGTGGACCGATTGTGGAGTGAGTCGAGAGATCAACGATATCGCCTGATCCGACGTCGCTGCCTTGGATGATGCGCGTGAAGACCGTAAATGCTGTCTCGGGCTGGAAGTATGGCACAAAGTGTCCAGAATTGTAAATCCGGCTGAAGGAGAGGTTGCCAAACTGTCTCACCTGACCACCGACGTACGTAGAGTTGACAATGATGTCGGCGTAGCCAGCAGCTGGGAAAGCAGACGCATAAGTCAAAGGGACCGTTGTCGAAGCCTGTGCGACGAGGGTGGACGCTGTACTGTTCAGCTGCGCCGCGATTGCAAGACTGACGAGTTCTCCTCCGAACCAGTTGCATATATAATCAGCGTCGCCATATATCAACGCCACTCGTATACCCTGTGAGAGCAGGTACGCCAGGTCCTCGATCTGCCCACCACGAATGGTGTCACCGGTGGTGATGAACCCAGTCTGGACGTATGGCGAGCTCTCGGTATAGTTGACTTGTGCTCCAATCGCAGCCAGTACGCTAGCGTTATTAAGGTACTCCTGATATGCAGCAGGCGGATCTGGACTTGGTAGCATCTGCCGGATGTCGTACGGATCATAGCCAGCGGAAAGCACAGGTCCGCTTACCGACAGACAAGTCAGTTGAGCTTGAAGACAAAGATCGTTGGTCGTATCCACGTCGCCGTAACCTTCTGGGTCCGTGGAGTTCATCGCAGTCCGGCATTGCACGATCTGATCTCGGCACTGACCTTCGCCGACAAAAGCGTTGATCATGTTCAGCTCGTCGGTTTGTGATACAGCCTGGACGCCGTACGAGTTGTTGTAGGCGAAGTACGGGTACGCGGCGTTCTGCACCAGATCGTCTACGTAGCCATTGATAATGCCGACTGTCTCAACCTCAATCGCAAGCGTGCTATTGCTCGGGATTGACCCGTTGCTGCGCAGCTGATTCTGCTCCTCAAAGTGGCGAGCAAAAACAGGTCCGTACTTACCACCGTATGACTCCGCAAAGAGGTTGACACCAACAGGCAGATTATTCGCATAGCGTGCAGTAGAGTTCGGTCGTGTTGCAGGATTATATTGTGGGAAAGCAGCCAGCCAGGTCTGCAAGAAGTGCCATGTCGCAGCCGCAGCAATGTCTGTCGTATTGGCCGTTGTCGCAAACGGTACCTGTTGATTAGAATTCGCCGACCCGAATGTGCCGTTCATGTACATGTAGTCCGGCAGACCATCACTGAGTGGCGTCGCTGGTTCCATGATCTCGCCCGTGTAAAGATTAAGCGAGCCATTTGTCGCAACATCATAGGAGAAGCCGACCTGGTTCGGCTGGTCGATGAAAAGAACATTACTGCTGCGATCCCATCCCCACATGCGCGGCTGCGTCCCATAAGTGCCATCGCTCATCTGCACCACCTCACAAGGCCCAGCCTCGTTGAACAGTCCCACCATGCTGCTCGAGCCTGGTCCGCCATTCAGCCATATTGTCAAGGGCGCTGTTTCAGGTACTTGTCGAGCTTCCACAAACCAGAAGAAGGTATTAATGGAGTAGTTTTGTTGTATTGGAGCGAGTGTATATGGCGGTATGCCAATGTAGCCCGTGTATTGCTTTTGTGTAGGAAATGCCGTGCTACACGTCCCTGCTGGAGGTTGCTTGTATGAGACCGTAACGTTGGAATTCAGCGGCGAGGTGAGGATGTTCTGGTATGATGCTGGTGGCGGGTATTGCGCATAAGCAGTATTGAGTGCGAAGCAGGCCACCAAGGCCACGATTGATGGTGGGAGTCGCAACCACTGTCCAAGCCACTGTGTCAGCTCTGAAACTCTGAACAAAGGCAACCAATACGGAGCATGCGACACCCACCTCCATGGTTGCGATACGTTGAGTGCCGGCGATCAGGCTACCTTGATTGGCTGTTGTCTGTTCCCAAGCAACGAGCAGCGCATTGCTTCAGTGCACGACTGTAAGAAAGGACACGAAGAGAAGAGAAGGAGGCACAGTCAGGCTGAGGAAGGGAGGAGGCCTTGTCAAGACGAAGGATCCGCCAGGTGAGGCTCATCTCTTGCGCGTCGGCATTGAAAACCAACTTTTAACCTACCGTGGTTAATGACTTTGCGGGGAAGGTTCAGGACCTGGTCGCCGCATGCCTTGGCACGAGCATTGGAACACGGACTCGAGAAGTACAGCATCTGGCAAAGAGGTACAGCGTCAACGCGTCCTCATCGCGAGCACGACAGCGACAATGGCCGCCTGGAGGATGGCAGTCTCCGAGCGTGGGAAATCCAATACGTTTCGACACGACGCGATGACGACGCAGTGGGTTCGCCTTATATCAGAAGTCATATGCAGCCCGCCCACCCACTGCTAATATAACATGACCTCCAAATCCTGTTCTTGCTGCTGCAATCTACGATGCTCGCACGAGCATCGCGTGCTTATCGAATGACGGATGAAGGTCCACTTCGAACTACTTAGGCTACGGGCTGCCTCATGGAGTATATTTCTGCGGCCCCTCGTACTCTGGTGTACAAAATCGAGGGCACAGCGGCCAAGGAAATGTTGCAGTCGTGAGAAGATCGTTTCATAATGTTTGTGCACAAGCACACATGCTGACCCGGGACTAAAATTCTTCAGCTGTGAGACGGAGATCACGATTCATAAGCTCCTGCAAGAGCACCAGCGTCCACAGGCCCACCATTACTATGCGCGAACGCATCCTTCTCCCCAGTACTTCGCTCAGTAGCCACAAAGTTCATATCCGTATGCACATAAAACCCAACCACCTTCTCGTTGAACGGCTTGGCAAGATTGCACGACTGCAAATTAAACCGCAGCAAAGTCTACCCAAAACGTCAGCAAGGCATCCACATCCCTCACGAATTGAACTCACCTCAATCACAGCCTTATTCAACTCCATCGTCGCCACCCCCCGTCCCAAACACCCGAACCTGCCGTACCCAAAACACAGCGTCACCGTTTCATTCATCCGCGCAATGCGGTCGCGCTCCTTCTCACCACCATCTCGAGCGAGCCAGCGCTCGGGGCGGAAGATCTCGGCGTCCTGGCCGAAAACGACGGGGTCGTGCATCATGCCCCAGCTGTTCCAGCCTACCTGTGTTCCGCCCGGAGCAAACTTCTCGACACCATCGACTTCGATGAGAGCTCCGCCGGCTGGGACAGCTTTTGCCATGAGACCAGTGACGGGAGGGTAGATGCGAAGAGCTTCTTTGATACAGGCTTGAAGGTAGGGTAGTTGTCTAGCTTCGGCGTCTTGGATGATGGGTCTGCTGATCTTGCCGGCTTCGATGCCAGCTCTTGCCTCGGCGAGCAGACGGTCCAGTATTGGTGGTGAGGTGCTGATGAAATGCAGAGCCATTCGCAACGCTGAAGCAGTGCTGTCCGAGCCAGCGGTAATCTGTGTCAGCGTCTCGCTTTCCAACTCTTCTTGCGTCAGGCCACGCTTGATGAAAGCATCAAGCATATCCTGCCGCCTGACAGCTTTGGGTCCGAAGCGTTCCTGAACTCTGTCCCTAGCAAAGCCCATTACACGACCGAGGCCACGCTTGTCCGAGGACTTTGGCAGGGCAGCCTTGACAAACGAAAGCTTCATGATGTTGGTTAGCTCGGTGTACACGCCAAAGACGATGATAGCAGGTAGCATCTGCGCGAGATTCGCCAAATATCCAAACGGATCTTCGTCGTTGTCGAGGAAGCCAAAAGTCTGCCCAAACGCGACTTTACTTATCACGTCGAGCGTAAAGTAGGACGTCACGCGCGAGAGATCAACAGTCCGGAAGACATCCTGCTCAGGCTTGGCAACATACTTCGTCCCGACAAGATCGAGGAACTTGAGAAGTTGCTCGTCCACGTCAGCCTCGAGATGTACATTCTCCTTGCCTGCATAGCCAGGAGCCATGCGATTTCGTATTGCGGCATGTTTGGTCTCATCAACATACGACGTGATGTTGTCTCTATCCGGATGAAGCTTGAGCGCAGCATACCAGCGCCCTCTCGTGAACGACGACCGAACAGCGCTCATGCGTCGAAATAGCTCCGGGTCTGAAGTGATGAGCATACCCGGTGCAATGCGTGCCGTAGAGCCTACTCTCGTCAGCCAATGCACAACCGTTATGCTGGTCGACAGATCAGGAAGCTCGTGTTGGGCGGCCACGCGAAGACCTGGGGTTGGTGCCACCAGGATGGCAAATCGGAGGATTCTTTCCGTAACTGTTTCAGGACAACTCACCATATTCGCGATTGATCTCCGTGAACCTCTTGTTCATCTCGCCACTACCCTGGGTTCGCAGTAGCCATAGTCGTGACCAGCCTGAGCTCCAGTGGCCACCGAATTGCTTGAGCGAGTAGTAAGTCCTGATTGCTTGCACAGCGTAAAGCGCAAAGAGCGCAAGTCCAAGACCCAGAGTGGCGGCGAACATGGTGTCTGTCCCGAGTGGCCGCGAGCGATCCTTCGAGCGTCGTGCAGGTGAGCTGAGCCGGCCTGTTGGTATTGTCTGTGATTGCTGGACGTGAGGCCGCTATCAATGCGCAGCCTCTGCTTGGTGTCGTGATCGTGTTCGGTGATGCTCGCGGTGGTGACGCAGCAGTACACGGGAGACTGCAGGCGCGTGGTCCTGAAGCGCCACAAGCACGTGGCTTCAGGGTAGACGAGGCATTAGGTTTCCTGCGAGTAGCTTTCGGGCTGTTGTCGAGGATGGTGAACAGGTCAAGATGCTGCAAACTTCTCTTCAGCAGCAGCCGCGATAGCTATCGGGTTGTTCGTCCCTGCGTTCGATAGTGCGCCGCCCGCATACAGCGAGCCAGTGTTGTCGATCTCGCTTCGTACAGCCGAGGCGGCGGCAGGCAGGCAGGGATGAGGGCCATTGCCGACAGCGACGCCATGCCCATGCCATGCCCCACAATCAGTGGTCGCCATCTTTCTGACAACAACCACGCTTCAAAAACGTGGTGAAAAGGGCTCCCTGCAGAGTAGCTCACCGTCTTCACGAAGTGTGGTTCTGTATCACGACCGCTAAGAAAGCTTCACTAACACGACGCACCAAGTGGGGTCTGGCGAGGCGGCAGCGGACCGGCGACGGCGTGGCCGTTAGACAACCAGCTCGCAGGATCATACACCACACCGTCGGGTTACGATCCGCTATACGAAACCAACGTCGAGCTCGACATTAGCAGCTCGAACACTGGCTCAGCTCTTCAAAACCTCCGAGCACCTCAAGCCACCGCGTTATTTCTGGTGTTACACTGGCACCGTGGGCTGACAGCCGACATATACGTCTGTGGACCTGGACCATCCCACGTGCTCACCACGTACCATACAGGAGCCACACGATCTGGACGAGCGCCGCCGGGAGCGTCTGACCCACCACCACAAAGGAAACCCGAGAAGAAGGGCGTGGCTGACCCAGCAAAGTACGCACCTGCATTAAGTCGTTGGAGACAGTGTCATTGCCAGGGTCATGGCGACTCCGGGCATGCATGCGCCACCAGATGAGGTGCCCTCCGTAGAAGGCTCAGCATCAGCAGCCACAGCACCTCCCCACGAAGTGCGAGATGCAACGGACAGGCAGAGCGGTCATGACGCTGAAACCGCCGCAAAACAGTCCGCAGCAGGCCCAAGTAGCCACGGCGCCTCATCACTGGAACCCATCACCCCAGCAGACACGCCAAGCGAAAGACCGGACGACACCGACTTCATCCAGCACCCGGTCCAGGTAGCGCAATTGGCTGAGGAGCAGGAATTAGAGGCCGAGGTGCGTCGTATTGCACGCCCGCAACGCCGCCGACGGAGGCGTTCGCGGTCGAGAAGTCATGTTGCTAAGTATGTCTTCAGGACGATGCCGACTCCGCACTAGGAAGCGATACGTGCGTGCTGTATCGATGTCACGAAGACTCCGCCGGCGTACTGATACGGGTGACAGGGAGAGCGCGACGACGACGTTGAGCGAGTCGATATATAATTATCGGAGGGAGCATGGGCGAACATATCATGGTGAGCCCGTGATGTGGTACGAGCCGATCGTCGCAGCTGACGATCTTTAGCGTACAAGGATGGGAAATACATATTCCCGAATGACGACGTAAGATCAGGCTACCTAGGGTTTTCTGTGCACCACTGACACTGTACAGCGAGAAGCCGACAGACTGGACCTTCAACATCACATTTTTCGCCTTACCTTCGGCAACAGGCTGTACTTTGCCCCTGTCCACGAGCCACAGCGATGCCTCGACGTCGGCACAGGCACTGGGCTGTGGGCCATCGAGTTCGCCGATGCACATCCAGGATGCTCAGTGACGGGCATTGATCTGTCGCCCGGGCAGCCCACACTGTAGGCTTGAACACTCAAATTTCTCGATAGTCCACTGACGATCGTAGCGTACCACCCAACCTGAGTTTCTTGATTGATGATGCTGAAGATGTGTGGATCTACAACCACACTTTCTCCTTCATCCACGCTCGGCTACTAGCAGGCTGCTTCGCCGACTGGCCCAACTTCTTTCGTCAAGCATACCAGTACGTCCCTTGTGCATCACATTGCTTCCCCCCCCTCTCCCCCCCCTCTCCGGCAGCCCCCAGCTAATATATTTGCAGATTCCTAGAACCAGGCGGCTGGCTCGAAATGCAAGACTACGGCCTCCCCGTCAAATCCGCAGACGACACGCACCTCTCCACCGACATCCTCCGCTGGGGCGAACTCCTCTGCGAAGCCGCACGCAACCTGGGCCGCCCCATGGGATCCGAAGTCTCAGGAACCTACAAACAACTGATGCAAGAGGCCGGCTTCGTCGACATAGAAACGAGGATGTTCATGTGGCCGACCAACTCCTGGCCTCGAGACCCATTCATGAAGGAGCTGGGGCGATGGAACCAGGTCAATATTCTGGACGGGCTAGAAGGATTCTGTTTGGCTCTGTTGACGAGGGGTTTAAATTGGAGGAAAGAGGAGGTGGATATCTTTGTTGCTAATGTTAGTCGGGATTTGAGGGATAGGAGGATACATGCTTATTTTCCGATGCCTGTGGTTTTTGGACGGAAACCTTTCCCGGGGGAGGTGGTGTAGGTATATTGTCTAGCTTGTGTACACCAGGAACAGCACCTTGGCTTCATCTTACGATCCATCCTCATGCCGTCGCTTCGCCTGGAAAATTACTTCATCCCCTCCCCAGGCCCCTTTACCCCCCCCAGCGCTCTTTAGTACACTGCTGAAATACTCGATCGCAGCTAGCATCTGATCCGTACGTAAAATGACCATCACCAGATTTACCAAGCCTCCCGCGCCGCTCTCCTACATGGAACACACTCGCCGCAAGCTGCATTCGTGCTTGAAGAGATCGCGCCATCCCTCAAGTGACAAGGAGGCGGCATTTCGCGGCAGGTGACAGTGCCCTCGCGCAAAACGATCCCGGTGTTCTGGTAGGCCATTTCGCTCAGCACACTGGTCGCCCACTCATCATTGCAGTCCCGTCGATCAAATCCCTCGCGTTGCCACGACTCGCACTCGATCGTCCTGATGTGGGGGCGAAGGTCTTGAGGGACATTGAGCAGCCATGTCGATAACGTCTGGATTGCTTGTTGCTGTATGTGGAAGTTGGCGTTGCTGTAGAATGCTTGTGAAGCTCGTTGCGAAAGCCTTGATGGCAGGGCATGATCGAGGCGGAAGCCGGATTCGAGCTCAACGTGGAAGACGCCGACTTGGTAGATGTCATGCAGATTCTCGAGGCGGAGTTGCTTGCAGGTGGCCAACACGGGTGGAACTCTCGAGGCCTGGCAGATAGTGGAGGGGATCTGGTAGAGGTTATGGTAGACTAGGTCACAGATTTCTCGTAGTAGCCGTAGTAGCGTAGACGTCTAGGCATGCTCGTGTGATTGATCTCGAATACACGCCGGCTCCGCCGTATCCTAGGACTCGCATCCTCCCTGCGGGAATTGTTTTGTCGGATGTGGCATTGCCAGTGTCATTGCTGATAGTCTTGTCGCTATTCTGGTTGACAGGTGGCGCTTATTTCATTGTGGAAACGTACGTCGAGCAGCACTCCTTGATGTGAATGGTCCGCTTTTTGGGCAGCAAGTGAAAGTTCTGTCTGAATATGCGCTCTCAGCGGTTGGTTGTCCGAAGACGTCCTTTTTCATCGTAAGGCGGGTGCGAAGATGGGCGCTTCCTTTTTCCTCGTCGGAGATGGGTCCCGGAAAGAGTCAGGTCGACAAAATGTCCCTCAAGCGCAGATCTTAAAAAAGCTCGAGGCATGTGCAACAGTGTGTTACCAGAGTGTGAGGACTTAGTCGCTCACGGTAGTGCTGTCAACAATGCTCATCACAACGAATTCACGACAACCTCAGCTCTTCTTGAAAAGTGCTCGAAAGCCTGACCTCTTCTGCTTATGGTTGACCGATAGAGTAGAGCTATCGTTGACCGGTAGTGTAGAGTGAGTTGCATATTCGAAAACCTCCTGCACTCCCTCGTTCGTCTTCGACGAGCATTCTAAGTACTTCATTGCACCAATGGCTTTCCGCAAAGCTTCACCCTGCGATTCGGTCAATGATAAGCTACTCATCTACGACAAAGACACTACGAACCTGCTGGGGGGTGATCGGAAATTCACCTGTTTTGTCGAGCTCGTCGAGTACCCGAGAATTATATCGGAGGTCTTTCTGCAATCCCACAAGCACTATCGGGAGGTGGGCGCAGGAGTCGTGAATTTCTTGTATCCACTGTACGATGTCAGTCTTATGCCTAATGCAGCGGGTCACAACTCCAATTTGCAAACCTTCTCCTTGACGTTCTTGTACGAGGCTGGCCTGTCAATCGAGAAACAGATCAAGATTACATGAGCGCCCGGGTAAGATAGTGATCGAAGGCTGACGAAGTCTTCAAAACCGGGGGTGTCCCACAAATGTAGTTGCACTCGCTTCCCCTCCACCTCGACATGCGTCATATACAGTTTGCAGAACGTTGCCGGTGTGCATTTGGTCTACGCCTGAGTGAGCAGTGATATACAATCGTTACTCAGCATCGCAGCACTCACGGAGTCGAAGCATCCTCCCTCCGAGAAGGCCCTGCCGATCTGTCAGCACTTTGAGAGTTCAAGGTGGCAGTGAGATGAATAGTGGGAAGACTCACACCAGCAGAGCAGTCTTGCCGATATTGCTATCTCCGACTGCAACCAACTTGCGTCGTATTTCAGGCCTTTCGGTGGATATAGCTCTTGCTGGTGATGGAGTACGAGCTGTACTTGAGCTCCGGGGACGCAGCTGAGGGAAGTCTGGTAAATGGAGCGACCGTCGTTCCGCGGTGGCATAGATTGCATATCGTGCGGCCGTGACGAAGATCTCTCGGACATTGCTGTTCAGGGCTGCGGAGCATTCAATATATTCAATGGCGCCGAGTCGTCTCTGTAACTTGATAGCCTAATCCATAATTAGCTATCGGTCACGGTTGATATTTGATGTCATCAGGTTACGAACGTGCTCGGCAGTGATCTGATCAGTGGCCCTCCAATCGTCACCTTCACCTGGAATAGGCCTGCGGTCTGCCTGCAGTCCAACGAGTATTTTCGGAAGGTTGGGGCAGTTTTTCGAAACTTCACTTGCCCACTGAAGTATATCAGCCGAAAGTCGCCCACTGTCAAATCTGCCGCCTACGAACCTTGCCCAGCACGTTTTGATGAGACTCCGGCCAATTGATCGAGAAGCAGATTAACACCACATGGGCACCGGAGTAGGAAGTCTGTCGAAGTGCATCGTTCCCCTCGAAATCGCCGAAATCGATCAACGTCAGCTCCACAATTCTGCCATCGGTCTCGATATTAGTTTTATACACGTTGTTTTTGTACACGTTGTCACTCGTAGAATCAATCTCCTGAATGTCATTAGCAACTGTCGGTCCATGAGGACTATGGTGCCACTTGCCTCCGTGTACGTATCGCTGATGAGACGGCTATGCAAGGATTAGTAGGACCATTGTCGCTGAGCAGCCTCAAGAGTCCGACTTACAGCAGAAGCGCGGTCTTACCAACAGCGCTGTCCCCTACCACGACCACTTTTCGTCGATAGTATGAAGTGCCTTGATCGCTCGGCCTTGATACGGGATCAGCCACAATCATTCCAGTATCTGAAGGCACACTTTTGTTTAGGGCTTCCTCGTCATCGTCCTCGGGAGTAGTAATCAGAGAGAGCGCGGACATTAAATCCTTCTCGAAGCACGACACTGGTTCAAGTGTTTCGCTTTCCTCCTGTAACGCGATATTCGCCGCGCCAACATTGCTGTACTCGCCGATGGTGCTACCAACACCAGACACTGCCACACGTCCGCCTTTTGGCAAATTGTGAACCTCGGATGCGGCAGTATGGTGGAGTGCAGACGGCTGCTGATGATCATGTTCAGCATCTTTGTTCAACTTTGTGTTTACTTTTGAGGTGATGCGGCCTTGATCGAGAGTACTAATGTGACTAGGCACTTCTTCCAAAGAATTCGAAGCTCCCGGCGTAGTTGCCAATGAGCCGACTGGTCCCTCGATATCAGTCTCTTCTGGCAAGGGTAAGATAAGGTCCTTAGCGCTGCTCGCAAGTATGTGAGCTCGCAAGTCCATGTAAGCACCTGCATCGTTCCCATTAGTCTCCGAATTGCAAATCTCGATGAGCAAATCTAGACAGAGAACCGCATTGCCCACATCCTTCTGCTTCCGAAACCCCTTCAAAGCTCGCCGTGCCTGAAGTACAGCCTCTGGATGCTTGCTCTGCAAACATAAGAGTCTTGCCAACTTCAGTGTGTCCGGCAAAAGCGACGATTGACTCCGTGATGGCGCTCGTTCCTCGAAATGCATCTTCCTCTCCAACACTTCTTGAGCATCCTGCCAACGGCTACTCTCGTAGTACAGCCCATACAATGAGATCAGCACATGGACTTCAAGAAACTGTCCACGTACATGTCTCACAGCTCCCAGATGGCCCGACAAATTGCCAAGCCGGGTTAAGCATTCCTGTAACTTCCTTTCCGCCGCCTGCAGGTTTCCCTCGACAGTGAAGTCCTCTGCAGCCTTGAAGCTCAGTATCGCCATCTCACTGTCCAGATCATCATCCGAATCAGATTCAGCCCCACTGTCACCGAGTAGCGTCTGGACGTCAGCGATAGATTCTGGTCGCTCCTGTATCGCCCGATCATCGAAGCCGTGCTGATCTGAAGCTACCTCCCAACGATTCAGCATTTCTCCTGGCACGTACAAGTCGCCGAATTCAGACCCGGGAATCTGCTCTGTGACTGCATCGTCCCTTTCCAAGGCAGCGACAGTCGAAGCAGAAGAGACAATAGACGCAGCCGATCGCACGCACTCAAGTGCACTACTCATCGCAGCCTCGTGTTGCCTGTCTTGCTCAGACATCGCACTTCTTTGTGACTCTTTGATGATAGCGATGATCTCAGGAGTGATCCGACGGATCTCATCCTCGAGCTCGTTAAGTCTGGGAATGACCTGCCCGGCCGCTTCGATCTGCGAAGCTTGATTCCACACAATCATTGTCTGTAGAGACAACTGCAAAGAGTCGCGATATGACTGAATAGACACCCTAAGCGCAGCAATTGTGTCGGTCGCCATGTTGAGCCGGAACTGCTTCCTCGGTGCGTCAAGAAAAGTAGTCCGCTTGTCGATCTTTTTGAACTCGTCTCGGAGCTGCTCAACGAGCGCTATGCCGCGCTCGAGTGCCCGCGCGATGTTCTGCCAGTGCGAGCCGACGTGACCTGTCCCATATATAGCTGTGATACCTTCAAAGGTCTCTCGCATGGATTTGAGCACGCCTTCGAGTCCCTCAACATCTTGAATAAGGCCGTCAAGCTTGGAGTTGACGACCTTGACACCATCGCGGAAGGCTTTGAGCTCTACGCCTACTGTCCAGGTGACTTTGAGCAGACTCGCAACGCCGGTGGCGATGCTCAATGGTTCCGGCATTGCTACTGCAGTGTTATCGGTGGCTTGTCTGCAGTCTCGTCATCTAGTCTCAGCGCTGTCTCACGAATGTGATTCTTGGTGCTCGCTGGTTTACGCAGCCCCGCCCAGGGCTGGAAACAGGCAGCAAAACCTCTACTCAATTTGACCTCTTTTGGGTTGAATTCGGGTAATGTTCACGACGCTCCCTCGACTGTATGATAGAATGAGGTTGTAGCTGTTTGGCGTAGCTACCACTGTACTGTTATCACCAGATCTCGAGGTCTATACATTACGGACCAGCTGCTTGGTATCGAGGGGGGTAGTCCGCCTGGCTGAAGTCGTCGACGCCCTATCCTGCTGGACCAAGATTCGCCACCAGCACTCCAGTCCGCCACATAGCAAGTCTTCGCCGTCCAGAACACGCTGTCGCCGAGGATACGAGTGCTGTCGTGCCACCGCGATGTCGCATCGAGGACAAGGCTGGCCATTGTACGCAAATAGATGCGGCTCTGCAGGAACACGTGCTGTTCACAGTCACATGTCAAGGGTCTCTCGAGGCCACGCAACTTGAACAAATGTGCAAGAGCTCACCGCCGAACTCATATCTGAACAACAACAACTCGCAACCACTTCTCCGCCACCTCTTGGACAACACATTCGGTCTTGTACTCCATCGCAAGACCCAACACTCTCGCTTTCTACATACAACAATCAAAGATCAGCGATAGCAGCTGGTCTGCGAAAGCAATTGCGGTTCCGACTCGACAGACTCGACAAACATGAAGGGTACAACAAACCCCCCAACACACCCTCAACAACACAGCTAATGCTATGCAGCCCTCATCCTCGTTGGTGGCTTCGGCACCCGTCTCCGCCCTCTCACCTTGACCCTCCCCAAACCGCTCGTAGAATTCGGCAACCGACCCATGATCCTGCACCAAATCGAAGCCTTAGCAGCAGCAGGCGTAACCGACATAGTCCTAGCAGTCAACTACCGCCCAGAAATCATGACCGCAGCCCTCAAAAAGTACGAAAAAGAATACAACATCCGCATCGAATTCAGCGTCGAGACCGAACCCCTCGGCACAGCAGGTCCCCTCAAACTCGCCGAGAAAATCTTAGGCAAAGACGATGCTCCCTTCTTCGTCCTCAACTCGGACATCATCTGCGACTTCCCGTTCGAGGCATTGGCGAAATTCCACAAAAGCCACGGAGGCGAGGGCACGATCGTCGTGACCAAGGTGGAGGAGCCATCGAAATACGGTGTCATCGTCCACAAACCCGACCACCCCTCCCGCATCGACCGTTTCGTAGAGAAACCCGTCGAATTCGTAGGTAACAGGATCAACGCCGGGATCTACATCCTCAATCCCTCGGTCCTGAAACGCATCGAATTACGACCAACGTCCATCGAGCAGGAGACGTTCCCAGCGATCGTCAAAGACGGCCAACTCCACTCCTTCGACTTGGATGGATTCTGGATGGACGTCGGACAGCCCAAGGATTTCCTGAGCGGAACGTGCCTCTACCTCTCCTCCCTGACCAAGAAAGGCTCCAAACTCCTGACCTCGACATCCGAGCCTTTCATCCACGGCGGAAACGTAATGATCGATCCCACCGCGACGATAGGCAAGAACTGCAAGATCGGCCCTAACGTAACCATCGGCCCTAACGTAACGGTGGGTGACGGCGTGCGATTGCAGCGGTGCGTGATTCTAGCGGGTTCGAAGGTTAAGGAGCATGCATGGGTCAAGAGCACGATTGTGGGCTGGAACAGCACGGTGGGGCGGTGGGCAAGGTTGGAGAATGTCAGTGTGTTGGGGGATGATGTGACGATTGGGGATGAGGTTTATTGTAATGGGGCGAGTGTGTTGCCGCATAAGACTATTAAGGCTAATGTTGATTGTAAGTTGGGGTGTAGAAGCAGTGCTTGGGTGGTGATAGTGATGCTAACTTTGAGGCAGCGCCGGCGATTATTATGTGAGTGGACGACCATGTGCAAGACAGTGCTCTGCTCTGGAAGTGTTAGAGAGGTATGGGGGACGGCGTATTGGGCGTGAGAAGGAGGACAGCGAAAAAGCTAGGACTGCGATGGTGGGTATGGGTATATGATGGCTTGCATACATACAACATATACAAGGTACGAAAGTGCGCTCAGCTTGGGCGTGTTGTTGATGATGATGGTTCTCTCGATACTCTTGAAAGCTGGCCTGCTTCTGCAGTCCATCATCACGAGCCCTGGACCAAGCCACTACAACTACTGCTCGGATGGACATGCAGCATGCAGACTGCAGGTAGTAGAATGCAGGTAGGTGGTTCTCGAGCCGGTGTAGATGGTTCTCGAGCTGTTGTACATGCTGAAGGTGCTAACGGTGTGAGGACCGAGCAAATACACCCATGTGAAGTGGTCGTAACAAAGATCGCAAAGGCTCGCGGTAGCGGAACATCTGCCCAATTCGCATAGGATGGTCTTCCCAGCAGACTCGGTCTGGAGTCTGGACCAGCCCACGGTCGCTCTTCGGCATTCATAATGTCCTTGTGGAACGACATGCTGAAGTATATCACGGTCATGCATCGCTCGCGGTCCACGTGCACTTTCCGCGTACTGGCGGCGAAAGAAAAGCTCAAAGCTTCTTGTCTCTTCCTCGTTCAAGCAACCAGGCCGAGGCTTGGAGGCCTACCACGGTCGTACTTCGGTCTCGGGCACAGATCTTCCGTGTGGAGTATGCGGAGCGCTCCACAGCGGGGAGTGCGGCAAGCCGACTTCACTTCGTCGGTACAAGCAAGAAAAGGTCATCGTGAGGTTCCGAAGAGAGGGTGATCATCGATTCAGACGACTTCTGCTGGATTGTCTATGCATTCTCCCAAATGACGCTGTCCTATTGGCAAGTACAACATCCTACTGCCAGCGAAAACATAGTTACAACATGATTCAGACAACCAAGCTACTACTCAACCTTCAGGTCATATACCGCGCTAACCATCGCCATGTGCCGATGATCGAACACTCCACCACATCCGTGGACTCCACCGTCACGTCCCGTTCGATGAGCACGGTGGCTGCTCCGTCGCCAAGTACACCAACCCATCTTCTCTTCTCCTGGATGAAGATTAGTCCGCCAGGTACCATGCATCCTGCCGTCATATCCCCCGCACTGCTCAAGAATTATCGCATAGCTCTGCACGCGACTGGCATCGCGGACGCGGACGCGGCGAGTCTTCGGCCATTGTCTGCAAGATATGCTTCGGCTGCCCCATCAGCAGACCATGGGACGCTCGCCAGCGTGAGGAGAACTCCAGACCGTGCAGGAGACCTACCAGTCATGCTCGCCGATGTGTTGCCGATGGAGGGTACATAGTTTGGCTCGAGGTAGGTGGGTTGCGCATTTCTCAAGACTCTTGCAACCTTTCACGGAGCAGTCCCCTACATCATGAGCCCCATTGCAGCTAAGCTGCGCGTTGCAGCGGCCTTGTTGGCAGCTGCGACTACTGTAACAGGACAGAATGACAGCACTGTTGGAACCGGAGCCTCAGCTGCAGGCCCGACCTGGAACCACGCAGACTACGAGACCAGCCCGCCAGTGTACCCTTCTCGTAAGCAAATCCCAGTGTAGAGGTCTGTAACAGCAATAATGACAGTGAACAGCCAACGCCACGGGTCTAGGATGGGAGGACGCCTTTCAGCAGGCCTCTGACTTCGTCGGAGAGCTCACACTCGAGGAGAAGGTTCGGCTCGTGACCGGCACACCTGGTCCATGTGTAGGCAACATTGGCCCGATCAAGAGACTGGGATTCAACGGTCTATGTCTTCAAGATGGACCTCTTGCCATCCGTGAGGCGACTTTCGCTTCAGTCTTCCCGGCAGGTTTGTCGGTGGCTGCTAGCTGGGACAAGGATCTGGCTCGCCAGAGAGGTGTGGACATGGCTCTTGAGTTCAAGGGCAAGGGTTCTCACATCGCTTTGGGTCCTGTCGCGGGCCCGCTTGGTCGGTCAGGGTACGGTGGACGTAATTGGGAAGGTAGGCGGTTCAAGTGGAATCCGTCGCAAAGATATGTGCTGATCTTCGTGTCTCCCAGGCTTCTCGCCCGACCCATACCTCACCGGCGAGCTCTTCGGCATCACGATCGAAGGGATGGAGAGCACCGGCGTGCAAGCCTGTGCTAAGCACTACATCGGCAACGAGCAAGAGACACAGCGTAACCCCAGCGGCGGACCCAATTCTGCCATTTTCGGCGGTCCAGCCGACGCGCCATCGATCGAGGCAGTCTCTTCCAACATTGACGACCGCACCATGCACGAGGCATACCTGTGGCCCTTCTACAATGCCGTGCACTCTGGAGTTTCTTCCATCATGTGCTCGTACAACCGCATTAACGGCTCTTATGGCTGCCAGAACAGCAAGACCTTGAACGGACTGCTGAAGGAGGAGCTTGGGTTCCAGGGGTGAGCTTCACATTGCGAAGATATGAAGAAAAGAAAACTGATTGTTGCCCCAGATACGTGATGAGTGATTGGCTGGCAGTGCATGCTGGCTACCCGGTACGTCAAGCATATGAGGTATCTCTTGGACATGGCGAAGCTAACACACTATTCAGGCGGCCGAGGCTGGGTTGGACATGAATATGCCCGGTGGGATTGGCTTCCTCGAGTCGGCGCCATCATTCTTCGGCGGCAACATCACCACCAGCGTCAACAATGGCAGCTTGCCGATCGAGCGTCTGGACGACATGTGCCGTCGTATCATGACTCCCTACTTCCGCCTGGGCCAGGACAAGAACTACCCGCCCATCGACGCCTCGTCAGGCGCCCTCAACTTCTTCCCAGTAAGTCATCCCGATGTTTTCAGCCCGAGCCGCAATACCCACTTCTCTTGAACAACACATGTTCGAACGCGGGTCTACACACTGTGCAGGTGCTCGAGGCCAATCGGCGCTACAGAGAGAACCGTTTTCTGCGTGCTGCTCTTTTGTCAGAAACACTAGCTAACAGCTCTACTCCTCGCTTCAGACGGCCAACTACCTCTACAACTTCACATACGGCCCCTCTAACGTCGACGTCCGCGATGACCACAAGAACATCATCCGTGAAATCGGTGCTGCGGGCTCCGTCTTGCTCAAGAACGTCAACAACACTTTGCCTCTCAAGACACCGTCCAACGTTGGAGTCTTCGGCAACGACGCCTCGGATATCAGCGTCGGGCTCTACTTCGGCGGTGTACCCTTCCTCTCCAACAGCAACACTGGTTACGACCAGGGAGTCCTCCCCGTCGGCGGCGGTTCCGGAACAGGTCGCATGACCTACGTGGTCGCACCGCTCGAGGCCATCAAGTCGAAAGTCTTCTCTTACAACGACAAAGCTCTGGTACAATATGTTACTAACAACAGCGAGATCGTTGTCAACGGCATCTTCGGGCCTCTGATCAACCCGACGCCTCCGGAGGTGTGCTTGGTCTTTTTGAAGACTTGGGCTGGTGAGGGGGCTGATAGGACTAGTCTTCAGGTATGTGCTATCTCTTGGTTAACAAATGAGTTCCATTGCTGACAGTTCGTTAGGTTGACTGGGATGGCAACGCTGTCGTTGAGGAAGTAGCAGCTTCTTGCCCCAACACGGTTGTCATTACCAACTCTGCTGGACTCAACACTCTCCCATGGGCCAACAACGTAAGCATACATCCTACAACGAATGTGACAAAGGCTAATTTGAAAAGCCAAATGTCACCGGCATCATCGCTGCTCATCTCCAGGGCCAGGAAGTCGGCAATGCTATCGTCGACATCCTCTGGGGCGCCGTCAACCCAAGCGGCAAGCTCCCGTACACAATCGCGCTTGAGGAGGACGACTACGCATTCGCCGACATCACGAACTCGACTGAGCTCCTTGAGACCACCGACCAATATGCATGGCAGTCTGACTTCGAGGAGAGACTTCTGATCGACTACCGCCACTTTGACTTCTTCAACGAGAGCGTGCAGTACGAATTCGGATTTGGCTTGTCCTACACGACCTTCTCCATGGGCGCTGCATCCGTCACCCGCGTCGGCAGCGGCAGCATTACTGCTGCGCCCGGAAACAACACTATCCAGCCAGGTGGAAACCCAGCTCTTTGGGACGTGCTGTACAGCGTATCTGTCAGCGTCTCCAACACTGGTGATATTGCCGGTGCCACTGTCCCACAACTCTACCTCGGATTGCCCCAGCCCGCCAACGAGGATTACACTCCTGTCAAGGTCCTCCGTGGTTTCGAGAAGGTCATGCTATCGCCTGGTGAGAGCCAGACGGTTACCTTCGATCTTACGAGACGAGACATCTCCTACTGGGACACCTTCTCTCAGCAGTGGATCATCGGATCGAGCGCCATCGGAGTGTTGGCTGGCTTCTCGTCTCGCGACATCCAGGCAACGACCACATTCAGCCCACTCAGCTCGTCCTCTGGAGGCTCTGGAGGCTCTGGCGGCTCTGTCAGCTCGTCTGCGTCGCCGACGAGCGGGTCCGGTAGCCCAACCACAACCACTGCATCGAGTTACGGTGACCACGCCGGACCATGGCACTGGTCCAACAACCAGGGCCACAAGAGCCAGGGTTCGCACTGGGGCCCACCAGCCAAGCAGTAGAGAAGCGAAACACTACGACGTAACGACAAAAGGCTGAACGAGTATTGAGATTGATGGGTTTTGAAAGCCAGTCAGACTTGCTTGTTGATTGTAAATAAAAGCTGTCAGGCACTTTCGGACCCACTGCCAAGTCCTGTGTACCATTGGCATTTGTGTGGACTTTTCTTTGAGTGCCAGTAATGAGAGTAGCATACTTTGTTCGTTATTGTCGTGATCATCGACATGCCTCGCGGCACCCATCCTCTGCCATTGCCGTAATGCGATTGAAAATGCGTGTTCAAGCCCAGCCGTTCTCCCTCAAACAATGCCCACACCGCCCGTACGAGAACACTGGTGCACGTCTGCAGTCGCAAAGGTACTCATCCATACGAGCTTTCGCCTTTGGCATCGCCTTCGGCAGCTGTTGCGTGACCTGCCGCATCTGCTGCTCGAAGCCACCTTCGATACTGCGTGGACTGTTGCCGCCACTACTGGTTCCGTCTGAACTGCCAGATTCACATTGTGATCCAATGAGGCTCGACGTCTGCCGACTGGCTCTACGGCCCGTACCAATGGGAGCTGGCAGGCCTTGTACAGCACCACCAGGGAGTCGCTGTCCAGGCCGTTGTCCAGGGAACATGCCATCGTTATGTGAGAAATTTCGGCATATCATGTAGGCATTTGTGGCTGCACCTTCTCTTGCTTGGCTCTCTGAGCGATATGGTACGTCGGTAGAGTACTCTCGATTGTTGACACGGACTTTGCAAAAAAAGCCTTGACCATTCTGGTATGTCTCGTACGACGGCTCAGGCCAATGACGACGAGTACATACGCCTGGAAGCATGCGCCGTTAGCTAAGATCACTTGCAAGCCGAGCATGTCCTCAATGCAGAGAGACCTGACAACGGCAAGAACATACCACTCACTCTGCAAGTAGTGGAGATAGAACATGGCGAAATCCAATCGTTATCCACGCCACGAGTGGTGGCTGTTAAAGTGGTATCCTCCCAGTGGCCCGATGCGGCTATGTGCGTAGAGTCTGCGCTGGCTGAGCAAAGTGATGTTGCACAACAGTGATGAACCCAAGGATGGCGGACGCCAAACTGTCAAAGTGTATGTGAAAGGCCGCGTTGGTCAATGGCGGAGAATATATCAGTAAACGGGCTTCTGGACCGCAGTATATATTTCTGAGAGGACATGAAGCATGAACGGGCAGTACATCCGACTGGGCACCGGTGAGCAGGTACCTACGTTCAAGCATGACTGATGCGTCCAGAGAGTGAGCAGCTACACTTGCAATGGTGGGGCCTCGAAAGGCTACGCGGGAGCCAGACCCGTTCGATGCGTTGGCGTGCGTTGGGCCAGACGATGGTGATGATCCGTACGCGGAGAGCATGAGCTCCGCAGGGTATCAGTCCAACAGACAATCTCCAGACGCAGATCGGAATGCCGAGACCAAGGCGTTTGGGACGTGGACCCTACCGCGGAAAGGGATCATGTGCCTGTCAATGCGTCAGGTACGGGTGCAATGCTGAAGTGTCAGTGGAGACGCTATGTTGTGCATCACTCCATGCTCGAATGGTACTCGGAAGACGAGTGAAGACCTGTAAGACACGAGCTTGAACCGTTGGGCTCCGCAGTAAAACGCCAGCAGATACGCTAGACATTACCAGCAGCTGCAGCTACTGTGAGAATCGACCACGTCGAAATGTAGATCTGCAAGTCATGAGAGGTGCCACCAGTCCTCGAGCTTTGCGTGCGCTTTCCAATGCATTGTAGCGGGTATGGCGCTAGTTGATCCCTCGGGCATGACGTGGAAGTCGTGTAAGTGGTACACAGAGCCAATGAACATGAGCGAAACTTTACAGTGCCAATCAATCCATCTGTGTGAGCATGATAGCTGGAAGAGGGGCTCGTGCGAATTCATCGTCGACACATGTCGAGTGTGACCGAGACTGGTGTAGTCAAAGAGCGGACCGTACTCGAGGTATGCGTTGTCCCTGCAGCTGCTCCATCCGCCAGCTTTAGTCTGATATTCCGTCCACTCAACACTGCAGCGGCGGCTAATCCTCTGAATGCTCGCGAAGTTGCATCCGGCATACGGTGAACTAATGTGAACATGAGGGCCGTTTGCGATACTTCGTGTCGAGAAGTTCGGCCTTGTTGCGCATCGTCATCATGCACGCTCACAAAACGCGTCAATGCATTCCGTAGCGCTGGACCAGGAGCCTGCACGCTCTCATCGCACTGGAGCCCACGCCATGGGGTGCGCATATACAACGACGTTGTGGCACCTTCTCAGTGGTCCGCGAGGACTAGCTCGATGCAGCTCAACGCCAGGCGGACAACGCAGACATCTGCATCTGAGAAGTGGCTCGTCATGGCACACATGATAAACCCCAGTAGTAGTGGTGCTTGATGCAACAGCAAAGCTTGCCATTCTTCATATCGCCATTTGGAAAGTTCCTTGAATGTGCTGTGTTTGGTGCTATCTTGTCGCGCAGTACGCGCCATGCTTGGGGTTGCCCCATCGCCTCGCAGCTGGTGTCATGCAGGTACTTAGAGGCGGTGAGGGTTGGTTCGGGTCCAGTGTTTAAAGATCGATCCTGCGTCCAGCGCTCAACATCATGAAGCTGGCTGGGAACACACCGTAGAGCACACCGTCGCGTGCGATATCCTCATGCCTGTTGTAAGCAGATGCAAGGGAGAGGCACGATAACAAGTGCAGTCCGGTGTAAAGGCGCTTGGGCCTCCTGCCGAAAGTGGATCCTCCTCCACTGCTGACTTCACCTTGACAAGAACATCCACGCGAGTTTCCTTTCGGCAGCGCCGCCTTCTCAAATCATAACTCGGACTATGAGTACGAACAGAGAGCCGAGCACATTGAGGCAAGTCCATCATGTTTCTGGTACGATTCCATGAAAGTCCAAAGTATCGCGGTATCCGTCCCGAGAATGCAGAACGTCATGATGGTCACTCCACGGTTCACGATAAAGCAGTATATTTGATGTAGAGATACAACGATCGCCCTTTCTCAGTCACAGTCCCATCAACACCCTACTGTACGACCCAACCAACACCACTATCACAATGCCGATCCAACGTATGACATGTTTCAAAGTGAAGAACGAGGACGACATCCAAGGCCTCATAGAGCAATACCAAAGTGTTTCGGAGACCAATCAGAAGGTCAGTGTTCGTACAACTCTTCGCCGCTTACCATTCGCTGACGTTCTGTAGGACGGCAAACCATACATACTCGAGACAAGCTCCCGAAAAGCGATCGATGATCCGCGAAACTCTGGATACAACCTGATCGGCATCACGAAATTTGCCAGTATGGAGGATGTCCAATATTATGATGAGACGTGCGAGGCGCATCAAAAGCTGAAAGCTTTTGCGAAGGACAAGGTGGCTGGACCACCGCTAGTCCTACATCTGGATGTATGAAGCATGTTTTTGAGCGTGCGGGTGCGACTGGCGTTCATTTGATGTAATGCTCTGGTGTTGAGGTTGGTCGTTCTTCACCTATCCTACCCTCTTCACGCACGCAGAGAACGACTTGGCATTAGTACCCGAAGCTAGATGAATCCCTCAAGCAGACCATGCTAGTCTGTAGCAATGTTAGTCCTTTGCCTCAGGGGTAGATGTGAAAATCATGATTGCATGAGACGAATGACACCCTACACCAGCGCGTCATGTTGCGAACGATGATATCGTGCAGTTCTTGGATTCAATGTTCAAACTGTTGAAGCGTCTTGCAATGACTGTATGGATCGCCTAGGGGTATCTTCGCAGCCTTCCAATGAACGCCAGGCACGCTATGCAATAAATCCAGGATACACTACTTTTTCTTCCCCTTCCCCTTCTTCTTCGCTTCCGGTACCGAGACACTCCCATCCACAACCTCCTCGCCCTGAGCCTGCAACTCCTTGACCTTCTCCTGGCTCGAGATGAACATCGTAAGATCGTGATTCATGTCTTCTAGCTCTCGTTTCGCCTCCTTGGCCTGATCTGCTTCGAGCTTCGCCTGAGCAGCCTTCTCATCCGCGGCGTGAATGCGCTTCAGCAAACCTTCACTCATCGTCTTCTCCTCGCGAAGCTGCGACGACATGTCCCGCGCCATCTGTTCGAATTTCGCCTTTGCTTTTTCCGACTTGGCGAGCGCGGCTTCAATGCGTGAGAGCGAATCAGCGAGCTGTTTGCGATCATCTTGAATCTCGCCAAACTTTGACATCGCAGACTGTGCAGCAATCGCAGCCTCTTCGGCGCGGACAGAGGCCTGCGCAGCTTTGTCTGCCGCGCGCTCTACTTGCTCTTCAAAGTACCGCCTCTGGCCCTCGAGCTGACTGGTCAGGAGATACGTGTACTCCGTCGCCATGCTTTCCATCTTCTCCCTTGGCACGTTGTCGCCGCCCTCAGCCCGAAAGGCTTCATTCTCATGCCGTGTGCGAGATGGCAGATCGATGAGCTTGGCGTCCGGCTTGCTTTGTATCAGACGGTGGACGTAGCCATCACCCGCGTAGTCCCAGACATGCTGTGTACTGATGTCCATGGCGTAGCAGTGGCTAGTGGACTCGTAATGGGAATAAGCGTGCGCACCATCGTAACGACCACACCCAATATTCCCGCAGATCAAGCATATCCAGAGATTGCCATCGGTGGCGCATGTCGAGCAGAATGGCTCAGGATCTACTTGAGGTTCCGCCTCGTTACCCGGCCGCGGGTACGGGAAAGTGTATGATGGAGAATGAGTGTAGCGGCAGACTGGGCAACCGGAACCTCGCCATTTCTCTAAACATGCACAGTGGAAGACGTGTTGGCAGAGGATGGTGAGTAGTCCGGTTGTTTCGTCCATGCGTTCCAAGCACACTGGGCAAGTCGGCAGCTCAAGCAGGTTCGGTGGCGGCGGAGCTAGTGGCTTGCTCGACAGATTCTTCGACGTCCGTTTCGCAGTGCGCGCAGGCGTGAAGGGATCGTTGGTGTTCTGTGGGAAGCTGCTCGCATCAGTTGAGGCGTCGCTGTCTGGCGTCAAGAACTCAACGCCCTTGATAAACACCACATGGCAGTTCTCCGGCTCTGCTGAGCTGAACAGCCGGCCATTGTTGGCCTTTTGCCATTCTCGTGCTTTCTTGGCTGACCTGAACTTCATGAGTACCATGTACTTATTCGTGCGGCCGGTTCGTATTAGCCGAAAGTGTGAGACCTCTTCTCGCGCCTGATCGCCAACGAAACCTAAGAGATCTGAAGGCATCATCCAGGATGGCACAGCGAGTATGCAGATTGTTGTGCAGTCTTCCGGGTTGAAGTCCTCAGCCTTACCACTTGGCCGTCCGACTCTGTCCAAGCTTCGCCTGGTGGAGGCTTCATCGTCGCCTAAGAGTAATGACTCTTCCGTATCTCTGTATAGATGCACCACGCCGTAGCCTACGTCCGTGGTCTTCAGGTCCGTAGGGAGATACACAGCTTTCGTATGCAACCCGTTCACTGCGCTTTTGGCCGCCTTGACAGCCGTGCTGCTCTGCGACTCCATATCGATGCTCTCGATGCTCACTGCCTCGTACCTCCAATCTCTTGCTGAGTCCTCGTTCGAGCGCTTGACTGGGTGCAAGGCAGGTGACTGCGGCGAGATATCTCTGAGGCTCTGATTGCGATCCGGCAGCAACAGCGCATCCCCGTGAGAGTCTTCGTGCTGGCCTGGTCTCGCTCGTGGTGAAGATGAGGGCTCGGAATCTGATGATAAGCTCTTTGGTGTGTCCGGGCGCTTCTGTATCCACTTGCTCGAGCGATGGGCTGGCAAGTGAGTCTTGAAGATGTCGCTACCGGGTAGCGGGATAAATGTCTCACTCGTGTGCTTTGTGGTCAATCGTCTATCGCGCGGGCTGTCTGCAGGCGCAGGGTACAGCTCGAGCTTCAAGTGGAAGAAGTAGGAAGGCATCGCGCGGTACCTACGGTGAGCATCGTGTGCATATTGCGCGTTCAGAGGCGGTCATATGTTGCACAGTGGGTATGCCGGGCATGGCAGGGTGTGTTGGTTGGCAGAACACCCTGGAAGTGACCTCTGACACCAAGGTTGCCACCAAGCTTAGTCACATATTCACCCAAAACGGCAAACATGAGTATGGACACTGGTAAATGCTGGGTCCCATGCTCAGGACAGTCGTCGACACTGCATTGTGCAGGCTACTATTACTCGTACATGCGTCCTTGCGGACTCTTTCCTAATATTCGGCCGTTCAATCGTCACAAACTCCTCGCTGAAAACAAACGAGATGCATAATCCACCCTCGCCTCAAGACATTGGCTGCTGCTCCTCACAGTGAACGCGCTTACCTCCGTGCCACTCTCAGCGCTGCCAAGGCTTCCTGGCCGCCGCAACAGCCTCCCTAATGCTGCCGCGGCGGCGAGGAACTTCAGGCCTTGCACCACTTTCTCTACCTGAATGCATAGGCAGCATTGGTGAGTCGTCATCGATCGCTGAGCCAGGAACTTGCTTCACACTGCCAGTCCTTCTGAAAGGGTTCTTCCTTTCCGCAGCAGCCACAGACTCCGACCTCGCAGCCGGCTCCGTCTTGCCTCTCGCTTGCAATGAAGGCCTTCTTCCTTCTGGAATCACTGGTTGATACTCTGATTTTCCACCCGTGCTCGGCCTGCGTGCTTCCTTGGGCAGGTTGTTGACGTACGCCGAACTGGGCGTTGAGGTCAATGTCGGCATGGGCGACTTTTCGCGCGGCGATCGTGGTTCTGGTGGCGACACTATAGTGAACTTCGGCTCCGCATGGCTGTTAGACAAGCGGCGGAAGAGCTTCTGAGTGCGCTGAGTCAGGGAAGTCCGAGCTGGTGAGGCAGAGGTCCGGGGTACACGCGATTGCATGGGCATTGGGTCGTGCAAATGCTCGCCCTCAGCGTACTGCACGACGGTTCGATTGCTCGATCCGGAATGGAAGGACCGTGAAGGGCTCGTCACAGACGACTCGATTGTCGATTTCGAACCGCCGGTAACAGCCCGGCCGAGTGTACTCAGGAACGTTGGGCTGGTCTCAGCGCGCCCAAGACTTGGCTTGAGCGGTGGACTCATTGCGGTCTCCGAGCTTGACTGTCTACGTCGTGGCTGCGACCGAGCATTCGTTGGCGAGACATTGTTCACGTCGAATAGGGTAGGCGGCGCCTTTGGTTGCCCATGCTTCAAGAATCGACTGGGCGTGCCTCCCAGAATCGAGTTGCCATCTGGAAAGCCGTCGTAGTCGTCACCATAGTCCTTGCCATTATCTGGTGATGCGTCTTCATCTGCGCCATTGACCATACGTCTGACTTCGTCATCGTCGGAACTCGAGTCGTCAGGTCGAGCGCCCCGAAGCATATTGCGGTAGTTGTGGTAGTTGGTGTAAGCGCCGCTAAGCTCGATAGAAGAACGCATCTGCTTCGGAGCCGTACGGACGCCTGGCTCTAGTGGTGCAAACCCTCTCACTGGTGCTGGCGTGGTGTCTAGTATACTGCGCTCGTCGACGATGCTGGACCGCGAAGCGCGCAGCATCAGGGTATTCGCACTGTCCGGCGTGGGTGGTAGCAGAGCCTCGCCGAACACGCTTCGGCTGCCGCTCAAAGGACGCGGTTGCTGTTGTAGCTGCTTGATTCGCTGTTGTTCTCCCTTTATCTGGGGAGGATTGTACGCGAGAGGTTGCAGAGTCTCGTTAGACTTGCGCCCACTCTCCAATGATGCTTTTGAGAGCGCATCATTGAGGGACTGGAAGTGTGTATCCTCTCCCAGCCTTGGCGTCGGCGATGGTGCCAACTCGCGCTCGGTCTGCACAGACAACGGTGATGAGATGCGATTAGTCTTCGATGGCGTGTCCTCCACACCATCATGATCCTCCATCCACCGACTCACACGCTTAATGCTATCCTGTCGGGAGTGCGAGAAGTCATGCTCTGGCAAAACATCATGTTCATCGGCAGCCTCCCAAGCATACTTCTCGGGACTGATGCCCTTCTTCGGACTATACAGCGACGGGAAGCTGCTCTCGCTCAGCACGCTAAGCCTGGGCGAATTCAGCACCACATCCTCGTTCAAATCTCCAAGTCGGCTGTCACGCTTAGAGAGCAGCGAGGCGAAGCTTTGAACGGGATGTAGGCTGTGCGCCGATTCCAAGTACACACTGCGGAGTACATGAGTGCTCGCCTTCTTCTGGCTCAAGAAAGATGGTTCGCGGCGAAGCTTGGCTGGGGTCGGCCGAGCCATCATGCCTTGCAACTTATGCGAGGCTGCTGACGCGGCGGGACGTGGCATGGAGGCTGTGACTGTCGGTGTTCGTGGTACTTTCTTCGTTTCCGGAGGCGAAGATGATGGCACGTGCTCATGGGTCTCGGTGCCAGCATATCCTGAATCAGCGTTGGCCGTAGAAGGCCTGGTGTGGCTACGTCGCTCCTCGAAATCAGCCAGCTTCTCCTCGAGGAACTGCACCCTCTCCTCATTGTCGCAAATGATGTCCATAGCCTCCTCCACGGCCTTGTCACGCTTCTCCAATTCCTCCACCAGCTCCGAGTTGATGCGAAGCAACTCGGTATGCTCCTCCTGTAACACCTCCGCCCGCTCCACCTGATCCTGCATAGCCTCCAACTGCTCCTGCAGCTTCACGGTATGATCCCTTCGATGATCCAGCTCCAACTTTAGCGCGAAGTTCTGCTTGCTCAATCTGTCCATTTGATCGTCCACATCTCGCACTCCAATCGAGTGTCTCTTGCTAGACCTGCTAACTCCCGAAGCCACTCGCGAACCAGCCATGAGCGGCGAACTATCGTACATCCTCGCACTTGCATGTCTACTCTCCTCGGCCTCGTTCAGGAAGATATCATCGTCGGCACCGCGACTTGGTCCCACATCTGTCTGGCGCGATCGTTTCGGTCTCATGTTACGTGCTCGACGTTCTTGCAGACGCTCTTGAAGGAACTGTGAGGCTGGCAATGTGAGCTGAGTGCCGTTGCCATACGCTGCGAATGGTGAGTCCATGGCAGCGAAATCGCGGTGTGATTACGGTCAATCCAGAGTATGTGTGACGCAAGCCTCATGAGTGGCAGTGAGTGTGCGACATTGCGAACGCGGTGATGTTGGCTTGGGTCTGAGACGGTGAGACCGCGGTTGCGGGATGTGATTGGCGTGCGTTCCGTGTGCTTTGTGTGACTGTCCGTTGGTCGCTGATCCAATGCGACGGCCTCGTGTCTCACGCTGAACCTCTGAACGTGCTGGCCACTTGACGCACGCGAGGTCTCGTGTTGTTAGGATGAGATGCTCGAAGTGACTGCTGCATGGAGGGATGAGGTGGAGGAGCGAAGGCCCAAGGCCACGACCCAGCAACCTCAGCAAAGCACGCTCCATGCTCAAAACAAAGAAAGCGCGTCCTAATGCACGAAGGCACGTCCATCACCCGCCGGCTGGGTAGCCCCCGCGAAACCTTAGCGATCCGTCAGGCTTCAATTGGGCAAGTCTCACGTCAAAAGTGGATTCGCCGTTTCGAAAGTGCCGCTCGGTATTCCACGTCTTTCTTGCCTGGGACCCTCTGTCTTCGCAACGCACACGAAAATCTCAAGCTTCTCGGACGACCATGGAGACTGTTATGGCCACCTCATATTTGCACGACACTCCCTCTGGTGTGTCCTGGGAGACCGCATCGAGCTTGGAAGCCGTTCCGGAACCTGTCCGTCTACGTTTGGAGCACTCCGCTTTCTGCTGCAGGAACGGCCAGGTCAACCCACGCACGGCCGCATGAGAAGCTGCACGATCACGCGCCCACCACGTCGCGACGCGTCTCGCTGCTGTATGCGGCCGCCGAATGCACAATTCGATGAAGCATCAAGGTGCGATATGAGCTCCGACTCGCGAAGTTTGGGACTGGTACGGCATCGCGTCGGGCAGCCATGGGGTGTTGACTTCAGCGGTCCGCCACCGTACCAGAGAAGAGATATTCCGAGCATTTGCCCCAGGATGTCAAATTGTCAACGGCCAACAGCAGAAACAGTGCCCTTGGTCACGCAGTAATGTTTTCATATACTTTCGAGGTCCGAAGCACTGTTGGCTTCAGGCTAGGTCTATGGCAGTCTCTTGCCTGTCTCCTCAGATCAACGCGCAATGGCATGCTGGTAACGTTGGATCCCTACCTCGGGCTCGGACAAGACGGTAGCAGTCGCGGAGCCGGAGCCGGAGAGCTCACTCCTAGCGTGCAGGTATCTTCGCTGGTAGACAAGATCCCCTATCCTGGCATAGCAGTGGAGTGTCATCCGGTACACAATGATGCCATGGCAGTAGCAGGAAGATCTCCAAGTAAGAGACGAAGTCAACACCTGGATGCAGCTTCCCTGACCAACAGGATTCACTACGATGGCCCTGATCGTTGCCAAAAGCCTCGAATCATAGAGTTATCAAAGTCAGGAGGGCTTGGGGTTTGGCAAGTCTCATGAGCTTTTACTGCCATGAACGCTTCGCCCGAGAGCAGCCCTGTTGCCATGATTATCGTACTTTCTGCATCATACCTTTGACAACGACGTGATACCATAATTGCTGACACTCAACTCGCAGCTCATGGACACGAGCGTGTAAGCGTGCGTTCTCCTCCAACGCGGCCTCCAAACATTTTCGTGGCTCTCGCAAGCGGACTTCGGCAAGCCTTCTCACGTTCTCAGCTGCCTCATTGAGCCGCCTGATATACCATTTAGATGCGTTTCTGATGGGTAAATACCGTACGATGACTACATAGTTAGCAGAGTGCCGCAGAGAAGCTGGCTTGACAGACTTACAATAGATATAGATGACTGCCAAGGCTGGAATCAAGCTCAAGATGGGACTTCCCAAGGTTGTACTGGAAGATCAGATCGAATAACAGGACGACTTCTATCCAGATTATTCTCTCTGCGAGGGCAATACATGTAGGTTCTGGTTCCGGTTCCGCGGCTAGGCCGATATGCACGTCCAGCAGTTCAAAGATCGCCCTCACCAAGATGTCTAACATACTTGCTTGAGGTGTGGTTGGAAATGGTAGGTATGCTTCTTACACGAGAAGTTGTCACATTATATATGGTGTTGTGTGCGCCTCTATTGGGCAACATGCTTACGATCACATGTCTTTTGGATGCAGTAAGGTAAGCTTGGTTGACTCCGCTGTATAGAAGCACTGGTCAAATGGCAGCTGAAGTAAAGCAACAACACCAACCCAGAGCAGGCAAGACCAGAACCATCACCAGGAAACTACCCCTCACCCAACTCAACGATACTGCCACCCAGTGTCGCACCTCTCTCATATTTCTGACCCCATCGCATCGGATCGTCCACAGTCAAGACCTGCCGTTCTGTAATATCATCGGCCTACAAACCACCATCATTATGCCTGCTCGCTCGTTCAAGATACTGCCGCGCCAACAGTCATCTGCACAAAACGTACAAGACTCTTCCGTAAACTCCATGAGCATTGCGTCCACCACGAACCCAAGATCAAGCGCGTACGCCATGGCAACCGCCAACCCAGCGTACAACGAGACATCAGCTCCTTCAGTAACACCCATGAGAGGCCCTCCCGCATCGATGCCAGCTTCGAGCATGTACACCATGGCGACTAGCAGCCCTGCATCCAACGGTACCGCTCCGAGCGTGCCAGCCGGTAAACCATCTGGACCACCTTCCACGCCACCCTCTGCGCCTCCAGCTGGTCGTCCTTCCGGGCCTCCTTCTGGACCGCCTCAAGGACAACCATCAGGATCGAATGCTCCTGCACCTCGCCCGCAACAGGGTCGCCCCGAGCCGAAGAAAGAGTGCTTCCAGAAGGCCGACGGGACAAGCATTTGTAAATGGTCCGAGTATGACCGAACGAACTCGACCGATGTCATGAACCAGGGTGGTCAGTATTTTTTACTTCGAGTTCGGCAAAAGCTGAAGCTGACATTTGCAAGGCGTTTATGACTACCACAACGCGCACTCAGACAGCCAAGGCGTGGCATACGCTGGCAAAATTCCGGGCACTGACATCCCTGGTGCCATCGCTGGGATTCCTACAGGTCCGCCCGCTGCTGGAGCACCAGCACCAACTGTATCTTTTGGCGGGACCGTGCAACCTGCGACTTCGACTTCTGGGGCGACTGTCTTCCAAGGTAGCAAGTCAGACTCTTCAACCGGATCGCAGGATATCCACGACAGCCCGAACGACTTTTCCAACCATCAGGATGCGAGCCACCACAACGGTATTGACTGGCAAGCCAAGTCTCAAGGCCAGGGCTCCAACACAGGCGCGGACATCGGTATCGTGAGCGACGGTAAGAGCGAGAGTCTCGTGACCAACAAGGATGGTATTGAGGATTCGACGTCGACTTCGGAGTCCAAGACTGCTGGCGGTATCGATGTCAGCAATCAGAATCAGCGCGGCAATATCACAGCCGATATCGACTTCAAAAACGAAAGCAAGTCGCAGAAGGAAGAGCATCTGGGCAATGGAGTGTATGAGTACCACGAAGATGTTAGTGCCAAGGGGAGCATGAGCCAAGGCTTCAACGGCGCAGGTGCGGTCGCCGATGCAGGTAAGGCCTACGGGGAGATGGCGCAGAGTCTGGGGCTTGGAGCACCTAGGCAGAAGAGGGAAGTTGATGCTGGCATGCAAGTACTATTGCAGCCGATGGAACACAGCAATAGCACGGCTTCGATTGCTGGGGCGTTGTCAGCCGGCCACGGAGGCGACCAGTTCAGCGCATTTGTGATGGCATGGTGGCCGACTTGGCTCATGTGCTTTATGATCGGGTACTGGGGTAACAAACTCTGGCAGCGCATGCGTCTTCGCGCCCTGATCAAGGCGGAGTTCGAGCGCGAAGATCTGGAGATGATAGTGGGGATTGAGGTGGTCGATGTGTACACAGACGAGAAATGATGAGGCATGCCTAGGTTGGTGGGATCTGGATAGATTGTTGCTGTACTGCTTCATCACTTCCGCTCGTTCACTCTCATCTCCGTCGTTCTGTGTGGTCGTGATTATCCGCCTTGATAGCCATGCCGCGACATTCCGGCATGAGATCCAGATCGGCCTGCTGCTTATCGAGCAGTTCGCAGTATCTTCGTGCAGTCACTCAATGTAAGAGGTTTTCTTCAGTGAATGGCAAATCGATTCTAGATTTCGCTGGAATGTCGTAGCCGAGTGAATAGTAAAGACGCGCATGTGAGTGGCGAAGCGATTGAAGTGAATGTTGGATGCCTCGGTAGCGCCCGTAAGAAGGTTCTCGTGACGTGCTTTGTGAGTCAGCAGGCAACCGGCTGCGCCTTCATAAGGACATCTTCCTTTCGACTTCCAACCTCCCTCTCTGCATCAACAACCAACACACTCGAGCAGCACCTTCAACTACACCACCAAGCACTATCACACCCACACAAACCAACACATACCACCCACAACACCGCAGACATGCAGATCTTCGTCAAGACTCGTGAGTACTACCCCGCTCTCACCGCCACCTGGCCATACCAGTGAGCGCTATACTGACACACTTTCCAGTGACCGGAAAGACCATCACCCTCGAGGTTGAGAGCTCAGACACCATCGACAATGTCAAGAGCAAGATCCAGGACAAGGAGGGCATTCCTCCGGACCAGCAGCGCTTGATCTTCGCCGGCAAGCAGCTCGAGGACGGCCGCACCCTCAGCGACTACAACATCCAAAAGGAGTCCACGCTCCACCTCGTCCTCCGCCTCCGTGGTGGTATGCAGATCTTCGTCAAGACCCTGACGGGCAAGACTATCACACTCGAGGTTGAGTCCTCTGACACCATCGACAACGTCAAGTCGAAGATCCAGGACAAGGAGGGCATCCCGCCTGACCAGCAGCGCCTCATCTTCGCCGGCAAGCAGCTTGAGGACGGCCGCACTCTCTCCGACTACAACATTCAGAAGGAATCGACTCTCCACCTTGTGCTCCGTCTACGAGGTGGTATGCAAATCTTCGTCAAGACTCTTACCGGCAAGACAATCACATTGGAGGTCGAGTCAAGCGACACGATCGACAACGTAAAGTCGAAGATTCAAGACAAGGAGGGTATCCCACCGGACCAGCAGCGTCTCATTTTCGCGGGCAAGCAGTTGGAGGATGGGCGGACATTGAGCGACTACAACATCCAGAAGGAGAGCACGCTGCACTTGGTGCTGCGTCTTCGTGGAGGAAAGTAAGCGGGTCGGTGGACTGGTGAATCGGCGCGGCTGTGTTTATTTGACGAGTTTATGAGCGATGTGCTGCCTTTGAAGTAGCTGACTACGACCCAACACTACGTAGCATGAGTGTATACGGCTGAAGCCTTGCACCAACTTCTGAGTCTCAGATTCATTTTATTGTCGTCGCTGTTGTTGTAGTCTTGTACGAACGCACATAACGAGGAGTTGATCTCATAACGATGAGAATGCGGCGACCTCATTGCAATGCATACCTATGTCCATCACCTTCGACAATTCATTCTTCGATGGCATCACGCAGCGCACGCTCTCCAAGAGATTAATGTTCCAGATCCGGCTTGATGTACCTTTATTGGGCATTGGTCTCTGCGTACTGATCGTACCACAACGTGCCTTCTCGCGATGGACTTAAGAATCAGCCTTCACGCCTCTCAACTTATGAACAGTACAACATCTGCGGTTCGCACGCACAGCGCCAGCAGTAAGCGTCTGTATCCTCTCGTTCAGATGACTTCGTACCGCCTGTAGGATACCATCGTCGACACTTTCATCCCGCCGCTCCTTCGTATCCAGCCCCGGCGGCCCGCCAAGCCATCTTTTGAACCTCACCTCTACAGCAATGCAACGATCTGACGAAGAACCGACCACGTTCACCGTACTGGTGACAGGGGCCAACAGGTATATCCTTCATGATGGCCAAAGCAAGGTCATTTCTCTAACGACACCTCAACAGCGGTCTCGGCTTCGCTATTTGCTGCCGGCTCATCGATGAGTTCCTCGCAACACGACCACATTCGCAGATTCTCCATGTCCTCCACTCAACGCGCGATGCGCCAAAGTCCGAAGATACAAGTCGGCGACTGCACGTGCATTTGCAAAAGTCAATACGGCAGTCGAATGGCAGCCTTACGACTTCAGAAACCCGGGTGAAGATCGAGGGCGTGCTTGTGGACTTGACGAAGCTGAGAACGGTCAAGGCGTTAGCTGAGCAGTTGCTGGACAGAGGCGATGTGCTCGATGCAGTGATCTGGAATGCGGGCCTTGCAGGCTGGAAAGGCACAGACTACCTCGCCGGAACATGGGCCATTTTGACGAACATAATCCAGGCGACAACATATCCGGAATTCATGATACCCAGCATTGGGCTGCTTGCGGCACCTCAAACGTCAACTGACAAAAAGTCAAATCAACAAATTAGTGCGAATGAA
Source organism: Elasticomyces elasticus (assembly GCA_035926095.1). Classification (NCBI taxonomy): domain Eukaryota; kingdom Fungi; phylum Ascomycota; class Dothideomycetes; order Mycosphaerellales; family Teratosphaeriaceae; genus Elasticomyces; species Elasticomyces elasticus. The sequence continues at coordinate 1,502,456 of JAVRQT010000003.1, forward strand.
GAGCCCAAGCTGGGTCAGATCTTCCTCTCCAACGTGTTCGGGCACTATCTGCTCACCCACTGGCTGGCACCGCTATTCAGACCCTCGAGCCGTATTATCTGGACCTCTTCGACTTCAGCCGTGCCTCCCTACTTCGACATCGACGACATACAGGGCATAAATGTACACGCAGCCTATGAATCTTCGAAACGGTTGACTGATCTTCTGGTTCTGACTTCCGAACTGCCATCTACGAAGTTGTACGTACAGAAACTGTTGGATCCGCACGAGTCCGCTCAGGAAACTGCGGAGTCTTCGTCAACGCCGAAGATGATTCTGACGCATCCTGGCATTGTTGCCACTCCGCTTGCAGCCCAGAACTGGTTCATGCAGTTCTGGATGGTCGCAGCTCTGTACCTCGCACGGTGGCTTAGCTCGCCCTGGCATCCCATTGATCCGTACAAAGGCGCCATCAGCGCTGTGTTTGCTGCGCTGTCACCACCCTATCAGCTGCCGGAGCTGGAAGTGCAGGATGGGAAGGGTAAGTGGGGTTCTGCGACTGGTGTGTATGGCGAGGAGAGGGTGGCGAGGACGGAGGTGGAGGGGTGGGGTTACTGTGGGGTGGTTGGCAAGGTTCCGGCTGGGAGCGTAACTACTGGGAGGTGGGCTGGGCGGAAGGATGTTGATAAGGAGTTGAGGGAAGAATTTGAGGAGCAGGGACGGCGGGTGTGGAGGGAGATGGAGGAGTTGAGGGTGGAGTGGGAAGAGAGATTGGGATAGTTGGGTTTGAGCTTCAGATCCTCAAGGTTCTATGGACGTGAACCTCAACACTGCTCCTTACCTCTGAAGATCCTCTCCTGCTCTGCACCGCTTTTGATCAGCTCGAAGGATATGCCCACTGTAGACCACGCTGTGGGCGTCAATACCGGCTGATTCAGATCTCGAAGACTTCATGCACATGTGCCACACTTGCGGTTCGTTGCATTGTGCACGCACGGCCATCCCACGATGTCACCGTCCGGCATACACTCCTCGCAGGCGACATCTGCGTTGTAAAACCAGCAGTCTTCGCAATCTGGAGACTTTACCAGCGTCCACAAGCCATCCAGCGTGTCTGTCGTGTCTGTCGTGTCTATCACGCTTGGGTCTTCGTCGACGTAGAACAGCGCCTTGAATTTGAGTGGTTTGGCGTAGCGTGGGAAGTCTCCCTCGACCTCGTGTCTGAAGTTCTGAGTGTTGAGCACGTCTGCAAGGAAGCCGCCATGCTTAGAAACACGTTCGGAATTGCCTATATCAATTTTCTTTTCGCTCATCTGGAAGACGAGAGCTTCCGCGGCCATTCTGCGAAGCGGTGAACCTGGCAACGTCTGTGCGTAGCATGCAGTGACAGACTCGAGCGAGAGCAGGAGCTCTTTGGTTTTGAGGATGTCGCATATCCGTGCCATGACGGCGTTTTGCAGCCTGGTAACGCCATACTTATGCCCGAAGATCCAGGATGCAACGCAATACTCGAGTTCACGGCCGAGATCGGTCTTCGGATCCTCATCGTACGATATGTGCTCGAAGTGTAGCTCATTGTGATACAGCCAGAACTGGAAGACACCGAACGCGGCTGCATTGTCTTCCGGAAGAGTGATCTTGCCCTCGGCACCCTCTCTGAAAGTGTTGGACTGCAAAGCCCGCTCGAACCATACTATCGTGCATAGAAGGCCCTTTGGCACCGTGAATGATCTGCGGTGGTCACCGGAACCCACCTCCACCGTCACTTTGTCGCTTGTTATGAGCCTGTGAAGGCGTCAGCATGCTGTAACTTCCAACGACTGCTGAGTGCAGGTGAGCTGTCGTGATACCCGTTGAACTGCTCGATGCGCGACATGCTTGCTGAGGTGAAGTCGGGTGTCTTGAGGGTGCTTGCTACTCCTTCGATGTTGTGCAAGTAACGATGGTCAAGCTTGCAGGCAAACGGAAGTTGAGCCACAAGCTCGAGTTGTTGTCGTTCCAAGTCGTGAAGTCGTGAAGTGATAGTAGGTATCAGTATCGAAGGTTCAAGATCACGAAGACATGAAGTGACGTCGGCATCCAACAGGCAGTCATGTGAAGGGCTTGGCAGAGAAGTGCTTCAGCTGACTCTGATTGCAGCACTTCCAAGTGAGGGACTTCAACCAAGGCGCAAGCCAAGGCATAGTACTTATCAATCGTTCCCGCCCCTCGCTGCGGCGGGGACATAATCTATCACCTCGAAGACAGATATGCTTGACGTAGGATGTGTAAACGACCCTTCGTCGACCACCACCACCACGTTCGACCGTTCCCAGCTTGTACTTCGCAGTATACCTGTCTCACCTGTTCACCAACACTGAGCCCGACATAGCTCACAGCTTACATTACACTCGCATTCCCCTTCATTGCAGTCGTGGTCTGAAGCGACACCGCACCACGATGAGCCATCGAAGATCCCGCAGTCTCCGCAAGAGCCTCTCTTCGTACCCAATATGATGTCTTTATTCCAGTCGGCCTGCCCTGAAGTGCCGGCATCCTTCACGTACATCTCGTCCTTGTATCGTAATGGCGACTGATACCGGGGGAAGTCATAGTCCTTTTCGTTAAGATCGTCTTGAGCATCGAACAACTCCTCCACAGTCGCGCCGTCCGAGCATGCAAAGACAGTGTTAAATTCCCCATGGTCTGCACGCCCATGGTCACCGTACGATCGACAATGTAATCGATTGCGAGGGTACGAAGAGGAGAGCCATCCACAGTGCAACTGAAGCAGGCTTTCAGCGTAGCGTTGTCGAGCATGTGTTCCTCATCCCCCTCCTTCAGCAGCAAACAAGCCCTTTGCATCGCACAATTTTGCAGCCCAACCATGCAGTACTTATGCCCAAGAATCCAAACGCGGATGCAGTATGTGATCTGCTCTGCACGAGTGGACTCCCCCTCCCGTTTCGGAACCTGTGCGAACGACAGAGTCTGATTGTAGATGTAGTAATGGACAGCGACGAAGATGCTTGGGTCGTCCTCGGGTAACGTGACGATCCCGGTGTTGCCCTCAAGGAAGCGCTCGTCTCGCAGCGCACTGTCAAACCATGCGATTCTGGCACACAAGAGTGCTTTCGGAATCTTGAAGTCGCGAAGCCCCTCGCCACTGCCCACCCTTACGGTGATCAGTTTGTCATGCGCCTGCCTGTACCGAGTTAGCGTAGAAAAGCTTCGCACTGCTCAGATTTGACGTACCGGACGAAATCCTCCATCGGTCCCATCTTGGATTTTCAATTTGCGTCGTATGACTGTAATGTTTCTGCCTCTGAACGTGTGAGCAAGTAAGTCTTCGAGAAGTGCTGTAGTGAAGCCTGCAAGTGTGTTGACGCTATGACTAGGGGTTTCAACGTGAGTAATGTTTAAGACATTCATGTAGAAACACAGCAACACATGCCCATTCACAGATCCAATTCATCTCAGGCCGAAGTGCCCAAGCCACTCCTGAGCATTGCCATTATTAAACCACGCCTCATAAAATCTTCAAACTGGATATCCATGAACATCCGTCCCACCATCAGTCCCTATCAATCAAGCTCAATAACCTCTCCCGGCAGAAACGGCACCGGTGCCGGACGTTTCGCCATTACCACCGGAACCCTCTCCTTTACCACAACATTGATCGCACTCACCACCGTCTCGCTCTCCAACAGCAGCCTCCACTTCTTCTTAACCTGCTTCTTAGGCACCTCGAACTCCTCCCACATCTTCAGCGACTTGTACATCCTCGTCATGAAACCTCGCAGCGCCGCCAAGTCAGCGAACTGCTCGATCGTCTTCGCAGCGCCCGGCAGCTCCAATTGCGCCACGAGCACAATTACAATCAAGTTCTTGAGCTTACCACCTTGATCTCCCAGGCGCTCCCAAATGTACGTGATGTCCACCTTATCGAGCATTGTAGGACGTCCGAAAATTGCATGGCTGATAAGCTGCTCCAAGGCGTCGTTCTGAAGCTCAGCGATGTCGAAGTTGTGGCCGAAGATCCATGTGTCGATCATGAGTTCTTTCCACTCTTTGCGATGCTTGTCGCCGGGATCGTGAGGCGGCAGTATACGTTCCTGTCCATAGTCAGTAGGTGTAGGTAGACTTTAAGATTGCCGGATCCCATACCTGATAGCACCAGCGGATGAAGACATTGCACACACTTACGCCCACTTCAGGAAGCTGCAGCTCGCTTAGGCCTTGCTTACTGAGCAGCTTTGCGAAGTTGTCAGACTTCTTGGCGAGCAGAGCTTTGGGTACCACGATCTCGTCCAGGTTCTTGCCGATCTTCAGCGTGACGCTTTCGGACTGAAGTGTCTGTACAAATGCGTTGCCTGCGAGGTCCATGGTTGTGTCGGTTCGATGTGCGAGTCGTCGATGATCTTGATGTTGAGAAGTTCAATGTCGCGATGTCAGAGGTTGCACATCCACCCAGACAGCGGATGTCCAGATCAAATGGCAGCGACAACAGCACTCATACTTCACTACCACATGACGTCAGCCTTCGACGCATTTGTCTGCCTGCATAAGTGAATCTTGATGTCTTGCCGGCAAGAGTCGGGATGGGCGGTGCTCGGAGATGACCACTCTGTACTGGGCGAAGTACGTACAGTGCTTCACTTAGGCAGCTCCCCGAAATTGGTCGACCAGCCCGCCCACCATGCCTCTTCTCCGAGTCTGGTCCTGAGTTGTCTCCACACCCGTTGCTCGGCCAGCTTCACCCTCCATGCGTCGCCTCAGTGAGTCGTATCGCCCTTTGCTGCCTGTACCGCCAGTGATCCAACCTGGAATTCTCCATCTTGTTGCTCCAGGGAGGAGCTCTCGCCTGTACGCGAAGCCGACAAGCCACCCCACCCCAGCTGCGATTGCGGAGCCAGGAAGTTGTGATAATGCGAGCTGAAGTGGGAGGATATATGAGGTCGACTTCGAGGTGAGGTTGAGGCCGTATTCTGTGACCCCGGCTGTTGGGAGACTGCTGGACAGGCGATACTTGTAGATGTACGGGATAGCGGCATGGTACTGTGCCATCAGTGCAAACAGTAGCGGCGTTGGCCCAGAAGACAAATAGTTGATGCGGCCGAACGAGAGCGGACGAATGACGGTTGCGAGTAGTATCGGCGGAAGAAGCGTTGTGTATGGGAGAGTAGAGAGAATGAAAGACTGCCCACCCGTCAGCCTACCTTGTCCTCGGTGCTGTGATATTACTGCCGGCGTACGGCAAACTTCTTGCTCCCCCACAGCCGCTCGACAACGCGCAGCTGATAGAAAGTCATGGCCGCGAAGAGTACTTCAGTACTGTTAGTATAGCAGAACTGCCACGTGAGCAGTCTCCAGAACTGGTGGTAGTCAAGCAGATGCGGCCGGACTTCGATCCACAGATAGTATTTGGTGTCTGTCATAGTGGCGAGGAAGGCCGACAGTACGACGACCACGACCAGGCCTTGTGACACAGGCGCATTCGTAAACCCTGAGGACAACATGGTGATGTGTGGTTGGGGTGTGCTGGTGACGGAGACCAGGTGTCGTTGGATTTCGCCGTAGCTTCCGTTCTAAACGGCAAGCGAGCTTGGCATTAGGCCGCCATGTAAGCTTTCTGACTTGGACCTCAGCTCTTGCTCCTTTGAGGAACATCGCAGCTTGACGGCGGTCTGCTTGTTACATTCAATAACGTCGTTTTGATTCCATCAAGCTACACGTCGCGAGTATTCGTCGCCGGTTGATGGAACAACCCTCCTACGCATCAAATACACACCACACTCTTGACCTGACAAGCCTGCCTCGCGGACGAACGAAGAATGGGACGCGAACTCGATCACGTTTCGCGAAGGACTTGCATGTCGCGTATGCTGCACTGCTCCAAGATAATGCAATCAGAACAACGATGAAAGAGAGTTCTGCCGATATGAGCGCGTCCTGAACAAGCGATGGCAAGGAAAATACCTTCTCGATCAAATCGCATGCTTTGGCGAGAATGTTCGGCTGCCCAGTTCTGTCCAAGACTCGGTGCGGCTTTCGAATTGCCAAGCCCGGAGCTTGCCATGCTCTTCCTCCTTCATCACCTGCTGGGACAGCCTGGATCAGCTCGAGCCTCTGAAGAGATAATGTCGATACTGGTAGGCTGGCCGCGCCCGCTGGAGCAATCTTCGCTCTGTACGAAGAAGATGGTGGTGTGGCACTGACGATGCTTCAGTCTGAAGCTGAAGTTCTCGGGACAAGTCCGGTCACCCGAGAGCGGACTATTTCACTCGCCCTTTCTCACTTTAATTTTGTCAGCAAACCCGAGGAGAGACTTAGCTGCCAATGGTGCTACATATGTGTCTGCAACAGCCCAGCGCCCAGCGCCCAAAGGCGCGATGCAAGCTGCCAGCGTGGAGTCTCTCTGAGGACGGTCCGTTGACCCTCTTTTTTCTTGAATTCGTGTACACCGAAAAAGAAGGGACGGTTCGAGAGCATCGCGGACGCTCTTTCTTTTTGTTTGCCGAACCATTCGTCGTTACTGCTGATATCTCCAATCTAGTATCTCGAGCTCAGGCGATTTTTCGAATTTGTGCGGCTTTCTGCAGCAGTTCGCATAGTCTCACGCACAGAATATCGAATCTCGGATTTAAGACGCCCACACCCCTGGAACGGGCTCCCACCACATCAGGTCCTCGAATCCGTACGATGAGATTCACGATGGCAGGCAGATCAAGACGACCGCAACACGATCGAAGACTAAGCTGGTGCGGCACTGTTCACGTTTCGAGATCGAAGTTGTCGGGGAAAGTGCGGACCTTCATGGCCGAACGATATCATTCTAAATTTCCCATCCCACCTTCAAGCCAACACCAGTACGGGTTAAAGGGCCAACAGTCATAACTTGATCTGCTACGGCAGGACAAATGGTCGTTAACTTAGGAAAGTGTTGGCCCCTTCTTTTTGTTGTTCGTTTGTCTCAATGCTGAGTTTCGAAAGGCGTGGCTCGAAGTTGCCCCTTTTTTGCGCAAGCTGTTCGAGTGGCAATTCCGCCAATGCGCCGCGATCGTGGGACTTAGATAAGACTGATACAAAATACAGCGTAGGCGGGATCTAAACGACGAAGCTCTTGAAATTACACACTCGGGCACATCAAGCCTGCAAAGCACCACCAAAGTCAGTGCATCAACATCCGCTCTTCACAGCTCATGGTTTTCTCGATTATTTGAATTCGATCTCAAGGCCCTGTGGCCTCGCTGATCCTCTGCCAGGATGAGTGCCTCTGACAGTACGCCAGAGATTGCACTCGAGTTCCCACTACGTAGGCGAAATCTAAGTCATGAGATTGCCCACGTCAGGCTCTCAGACGCATGAACCCAAAATCTATTCACCATCACCCATCGCGACGAGCCCCTTTCACCTCCAGACACGCGAGACGCACGCGAAGGCGCGCCAGCCTCGTCCGACCGGACTCGGAGCATCCTCCTCCTCTCATCGCCAAGCTCTCGCATCGGCTGACATTTACTTTGTAAGCAGCCCCCACCCTTGCTTCAATGCATGAACTGAAGCTCAGATGCAAGGCTTCCAACCACGAGGCGTCATACATACTCCTCGAGAGCCGCAAGTCCAGTGTGATCTCGACACTTAGGCTCTCAGCTGAATGCTGGCGAAGCAGAGCAACTTCTTGCGACGTCTACCAACGACCCGCATTCCATCACGCCGCAACATGACTTCGTCCACGAAGCAGTTCGACTGCATCGTCATCGGATCCGGTCAAGCCGGGACACCTCTCGCGACTGCTCTGGCACAAAGTGGGCGTAAGACAGCGCTCATCGAGCGTACACATATCGCAGGATGCTGCGTCAATGAAGGATGTACGCCGACGAAGACCATGATCGCGAGTGGACGGGCGGCCTACTTAGCTGGACGTGCGAGTGATTATGGCGTTTGGCAGAACTCCCGGACGCCAGTATATGCCGCATTGCTTGGGAATGGTGACGCGCCGTTTCATGGCGCAGAGAAGCTGGCTCCTGTAGTCGACATGGAGCAGGTCAGGCAGCGCAAGCGAGACATCGTGGATAGCTTCCGCGGCGGCAGTGAAGCAAGGCTGCAGAAGGTCGAAGGTCTGGAGGTGATTATGGGAGATGCCACCTTCACTGGACCAAACAGCCTTTCGGTGAAGTCTTCTGATGGTAGCGATCTCAGCTTAGAAGCGGGAACGTTCTTCATCAACACGGGTGAGAGGCCGCTGATACCAGACCTGGCGGGTCTAGACGATGTGGTGTCAGGCGCGCATGCATCTCGCGTCCTTGACTCGACGAGTATACAGGAGCTAGACGATGTGCCTAAGAAGCTTATCGTGCTTGGAGGTGGGTACATCGGTCTCGAGTTCGGACAGCTTTTCCAACGGCTGGGCAGCAAAGTCACGGTCGTGCAAAGAGGGAAGCAATTAGCACCCCGTGAGGATGCTGAGGTGGCAGACGAAGTCCGGCAGATCTGTGAGGATGAGGGCATGGAGCTTCTCCTGAACGGTTCGGCTATTAGCCTACGAGCGGATCAGTCAGGAGCTTTCCCGCTTGTGCTGACCTGCGCCATAACTGTCGACTCCGTCACTGAAGTACGAGTTGAAGGCTCTCACATCCTGCTCGCCACCGGCCGAACGCCCAACACGGATACACTCGGACTGGACAAGGCCGGGGTTGAGGTTGACAAGCGAGGCCACGTTACCGTCAGCCCGACACTGCAGACATCAGCACCACATATATATGCGCTGGGAGACTGCCATGGTGGGCCTGCATTCACGCACATATCATACGATGACTTCCGCATTATCAAAGCCAACTTCGTCGACGGCCGCAAGTCACAGCTCAGCACCACGGATCGAATGGTACCGTACGTCGTCTACATGGACCCGCAGCTCGGCCATATCGGACTTCACGAGCATGAGGCGAGGACGAAGTACCCTGAGAAGACGATCAAGACTGCCACAATGCCAATGTCTTACGTCGCCCGAGCATTGGAGACGGCCGAGACGAGAGGTTTGATGAAAGCAGTCGTGGACGCGGACAGCGAGCAGATTCTAGGCTTCACTTGCTTGGGCATGGAGGGTGGCGAGATCATGAGCATCGTGCAAGTGGCTATGCTGGGCAAGCTCTCGTACACGAGCTTGCAGTCGGCAATCTTTGCGCACCCGACGTTGGCGGAGAGTCTGAATAATTTGTGGGGATTCTTGAAGTAGTGTGTAGTCAGCTTGGTAAATATTTGAGGCCCGTGCAGCGTCAGCAAGTGAATGTTGGTTTTACCCCGCCAACTTGGCGTGGGGTCTCCGTTCAGGCAACTGCTTTGCCTTTCCACATCACCACCATCACTGAAGCACACCAATAACGTGCTGATACTGTCACCCTGCTATCGATCTGCCCCTGCTACCATAATATCCACATCTTGACTGCCCACCATGAACCGACTCTTCGGCGCAAAGAACAACACCCCCAAACCTACCCTCAACAGCGCAATATCAAATGTAAGGCTGAGAGTCCTTATCCCAAAGGCAGACTCCTGACACAGCCATAGGTCGACACCCGAATAGAGTCCATCGACGTCAAGCTTGCCAAACTCACTGCCGAACTCTCCACATATCAACAACGACTTGGGCGCATGCGCGATGGACCCGGCAAGACCGCCATCAAGCAGAAGGCGATCAAGATCCTGCAACAGCGCAAGATGTACGAGGGACAGAAGGATCAGTTACAGCAGCAGAGTTGGAACATGGAACAGGCGGGCATGATGCAGGACAACCTCAAGAACACAATGGCGACAGTGGATGCGATGAAGACGACACAGAAGGAGCTGAAGAAGCAGTATGGGAAGATTGATATAGACAAGATTGATCGGTTGCAGGATGAGATGGCGGAGCTGATGGAGGTTGGTAATGACATACAGGAGAGCATAAGTCGGAGCTATGATGTGCCAGAGGATGTGGATGAAGCAGAGCTGGATGCGGAGCTGGAGGCATTAGGTGAGGATGTGGAGCTCAATGGGGAGGGGCTTGGAGAGGACGCGATGCCTGGGTTCTTGACGGAGAGTGCAGGGCCACCGCAGTTCATTGATGAAGCGCCAGAGATGGGCAAAGCGAAAGAGGCAGCGACGTGACAGTGCTCAATACAGTTGCATACCGCGCTTTAACCTTCCGCTCTCATTAACTTCCTGGTGGCACCATGCTTACGGGGGCCCTGGCGAGCACCTTTCGCTCAATGCGTACTCCGCTACCCTCAGTGAGCCACGAGATGCACTGAAATCTCAGGAAACCCGTTCGCAACTCCATTCAGCATGACGTACAACTCCTTCTGCTTGTTTGAGAGCTTCAACGCCAGCCCAGCCTTGCCGTCCAGCGCCATGGAGTTTCGAGCCCAATTGAGAGACATTACGGCCTCTACGCTCAACCTGCTACCTTTCCCTGGCTCCAGGATGACGGTGCTCGCATCCAGCTTGACAGTCTTCCAAGCGAGCATGCGAAACATCTCAGCTGTGGATGCCAGACACCTCTTGCTGTCTTTCCGGTGGTGGTAGGCTCTGGTCAGCCAGTACTGCAACTCTAGCGCTGCAGTCCGTGGTACGCCCTCGTACTTCTTTTCCTGGTATGTGCTCTTGATCCTCTTGGCCAGCATTTCCGCTCTAGTCACAGTAGCCTGATCGCTGTTCGGTATGAGACTGTGGTCATCCACGAACGCTTTGGCGGCTTCAACGAGCTTCGTTCTCTTCTCCTTGGTCTCAGTGGTCTCCAAGACCTCTGCCTCGCACAGCATGCAGTCGCAGAGAAAGCCCCAAACTCGCTCCTGTTCTTCATGGCGATTCTCTACGCCATCAAGAAAATCGTAGCAAGCGAAAATCTCGTCGCCTTTCGCGATCGGCTTGACTGCTCGGTAAACCATGAGATCGCCGACGGGACACCTCTCCACGCTGGGAACGCATGAATGGTTGAGGTAAGATGCGTAGCTCCAGATACCGCTGCCGCTGGTCTCGTTGCTGTAGCCGCAATAGCCGAATATCGAATCAGCTTGTTGCTTCGATGGCGTACAGCTGGCGTAGCCATTGCGACCCACGATGTCGTGAATCTCGAAAGTATCGATGATCGTGGTGCCATCGATAGCGAGAGAGACTCCACCGAGTCCAGGCCATTCGCCGGTCAATGTAGTGAATTTTGTAAGAGCGGATGGCGACCGGTGAAGCTTCGTGATGGCCGCCTTCCACAAAACGTACGGATACGGTGTAATAGTCTGATTACGGGCTCCATAAGTTGCAGTACGAATGAAGTGCTCATCCGTGTCGAAGACGGCACAGAAAGCCTTCTCGCACACGACAATCTCGCCTGTTGATGTAAGTTAGCACAAAGGGCGTTTCACGCGAGCAGCATGTAGGGTGACATGGCACTTACCAGGTTTTATGTCCACAGTGGCGAAGAGCCCACGATAACGACCAGGACTCGGCTTGAGCTCGGTCTTGTTGAAGAAGTCCGCGACATCAACGCGCTTGTTCGCGGTCGAGATATTGCGAGTGATAGCAGGGAAGTCGTACTCGCCAGTGGCTTGTTCGTGGAGACGGACGTTAGTTCTCTCCAGCAGCCTTGCACCATCGATGTCGTCTGGCGTAAGTTCCCGCATGCGCTGAAGATGCTTCTTGGCGTCAACGAAAGCGCGGAGATGATATGCTGCGTACGCAGCACGGAAGTAAGCCTTCGAGTCTCGCGCTGTTGCTTCTTCTGATCCGATGACGGCGGAGAGAGCATCGGATAAGGCTGCATCGAATCGCTCCAAGCACAGGTTGGCCTGCGCTCGATTGCGGTACAGATCAAACCTCACATCTAAAATTGCAGGGGTAGCGGCGGCCAACCCTTGAGAGTAGCAATAAATCGCCTTGGCATATCGCTTCGCCCCAAGTGCTTTGTTCCCGGCCGTCTTCCACTCTGTCGCACTCTTGATCTCAATGAGCCCGCCATCGTGCTGGAGCAAAAATTCTGCCGGCGCCAATATATGTGAGATTGGTATTGATACGATGTCGGACGGATGGTCGACGAGGATGATGCCAGCCTTCTCATTGTTGAAGGTAAAGTATGGCTCCTTGATGACAAGCAGGCCGTCAGTGGGCAGTAGGCCGTCTTCGCCGAGCGCAGTGTCGGCATGGACCAGCTGAAGGACCTCAGCGTCGCCAGTCTTGCTAGGGGTTAGCGGAAATCGTTTTGAATCTGGAAACCAGCTACAATGTACCTCGTCAACCACCACTGCGCAGACCATGGCACGGGCAAACAAAAGCTTGCTCTTTCGCTGGACTATGAGCATCTTGCCGCGGTGATGGGTCTCCGTATGCAGTTCCGAGAGAGTGATCTGCTTAATGATCAGTACCAGCAAGCATGAACATGTTTCGACGACTGTACCTTTTCCAACTCGTACATGGATTTGATGCAGGGAGTATATGGCATGCCGACTGTCGTTATGACACTGCCCTCAGGCTGACTGGATATAGATATCAGCAGATTTCAACATGTTTTGTTGCAAGATCCTTACGATTGCTTCCTTTCTTTATTCCAATGCTCCACTTCATCACCGAATTGCTTGATGAGCGTGTCGCTGTCTTTGGCAGTACGAGGCTTGCCGCTTTCAAATTCGGCATATTGCTGCATGTCCGTGAGCCGTTTTCTGGCAGCTTCCAACGAGTGTGACATTTGAAGTGCCATGGTTGCAGCACTGTTGTTGTTGATATTCTGATTATGTCGATGTCAATGCTTCGCAACGAAAGATACGGCTGATCATGGTATATGTTCGATGTGAAGCTCGCGGATTGCTTGAAGTGAGTGTCTGTTGATCGCGCCGTCCCCTGAGGAGCAGTTGAAACATGCAGCTTCCCGACGTCCACAATGCCGCTTGACAACCGCGCATATGCAAGGCGCAAGGCAGATCAAGAACATCCCATGTTATAAGTAGTCAATGTGAGGCGCCAACCGGTCTTGACACCGCTTTCGATAGTGGATTCTTCGAGGTTGATACCATCGAACTAATGTATCGTGGACGAGCCATCACTACTTAGCTTCATTGTGCCCTGCAGTCGCTATGCTAAGAATCTCGTCTTCAAAGCCAGGCACATGCTCGACCTGTATGCCAGCATTCGCAAGCTTTCTTCTACCCTCGTTAATGCCCACGAATGTCTCCGGCTCACTCACGCCCACATAGACCGTCTCGACTGCCTGCTTCCCTCCTTTCGTCCTCAACGCGAGGATGCGGTCTACACAGGGCGTGTTGCCCACGCTTCTCTTGTTGCAAGGCTCCAACGTAGTGTATAGAACAGTTTTATCTGGCAGATGACCACCAAGTTGCGACTCGTCACAGCTATGCTTATTTGCCAGCTTGATGAAGCAGCTTTGCTCAGCATGAGTATTGCCTTCGCATTCGAGCGTGTAGCCTGTCACAAGCAACTCTCCATCCACTACCAAGCAAGCACCAACGCAGAAGTTGGTTGGCTTGGGTGGCGACTTCCGGGCTTCGTCCAAAGCCAGCCGCATGTACTTTCGATGTACCGTAAGTTTGTCGTCCCTTTCCATCGTTGCTGTCTTGGTGAAGCGAGCGAAGCGAGGGAAGGAAAGGTGAGGTCTCGCGATCGTGCCTCGGCAAAAACGCGCCAAGACAAGTCGCGTACTTCACTTGCTCTCTGCCATTGCTTTCCACCACATAACACTCCAACACCCTGACAACACACTCACGACTACTCAAGATGCCCTCCAGAACCCACGACGAAGACATTGAGGTCGATGATGCCCCCACAGAGATCGACCCGTACGCGATCCTCTCAGTCGAGCAGAATGCCACATCAGACGAGATCAAGTCCGCCTACCGGAAAGCCGCTCTCAAGCACCACCCAGACAAGGCCTCGCCCGAAGATAAGGATGCCGCGCATACCAGGTTCCAGGAGATAGCTTTTGCGTACGCCATCCTTTCCGACGAGCGCCGACGCAAGCGCTACGACACCACAGGCAACACGTCAGACTCACTGGACCTCGAGGATGATGACTTCGACTGGACCAGCTTCTTCCGGGAGCAGTACAAGAGCGCTGTCACGGAGACCTCAATCAACAAGTTCGCCGACGAGTACAAGGGTAGTGAGGAGGAGCAACGACATGTGCTAGACGCGTATGAGAAGGTCAAGGGTAATATGGAGGCTCTATATGGAAGAGTGATGTTGAGTGATATGCTGGACGACGAGGAGCGCTTTCGAGTGATGATCGATCAGGCGATTGAGGACGGTGAGGTGGAGGAACACAAGAAGTATACTGAGGAGAGTGAGGCGTCTCGGACGAAGCGCATGGATCGTGCGCGGAAGAGGAAGGAGAAGGAGGAGAAAGAAGCGCAGAAGGCCGAGGCTGAGATGGAGGAGGATCCGAAGTCGAAGAAGAGCAAGTCGAAGGCGAAGGGTGGTGATGGTGGTATGGATGGGCTTGCGGCGTTGATTCAGCAAAGGCAACAGGGACGGTCAGCTGAGGGGTTCATCGCTGGACTTGAGGCGAAGTATGCGAGTGAGACGAAGGGTGGAAAGGGCAAGAAGGGTACCAAGCGAGCTTCTTCGGATGATGAGCCGTCTGAAGAGGCATTTGCGGAGAATAGGGCTGCTGGAAAGGAGGGCGATGCTGCGCCAGGTGCGAGAAGGAGTAAGCGGTCGAAGGTGTGATTCATGTGTGAGAGATGCGGATAGCAGCATGCATTACTTATGGCATGAAATTCTGGGATAGCTTAAGATTGACTTGGCAAGCGAGGCGTATGGCGTCGGGGTTGGTGATGGACAAAGTCATGAGCAGTGCAGCTGCGAGTTCACGTTGAGCATACCCCTGCATCAAACTTCTCCGGACATGGTATGCGCTTCAATGGCCTACATCTCGGCATGACTGTGTGAAAAAACTAATGAGGAAGTCGAGATCACTTACATGTGCCTTCCTGATCCGGCAGAACCTTGGCCAGGCTAGTAGGTGTTGGCGCAGCACCGAAACAGGATTGTGCTGCATAATACTAGGCTGCCATTGCTGATCCCTGCCAGTTGCAGAGTAAAGAACAATAGGATGACGCCGGTATTGTGAGGTTCGAAAGCTCAATAGCAAGCTCACATCGCTGCAGCTATTTAATCTCTGCTGCCTTCTCGAGTTCCTCTCTCTCTTCGCAAACACATCATCAACAACCAACATTCGATCGCAACCTGCCACCACACCAAGGTGTCTTTCAGCACGTACCACAACACCCACCATGCCTCGCAAGGTCACTCACAAGGCGTGGGCCGTGTACATCGAGCCTGCCACGCTCGCTACGCATCTCGCAGCAGAGGTTCAGTACAAGCCGCTGTTCGACGCTCTTCTTGAGTGCGAACAGTCCAAGAGTGCACTCATCAGCAATGCCCCGGCCGAGCTTGTCTCTGACATTAAGGTTCTCTCGCATCGCTTGCTCGCGGAGAAGATCAGATCTCGTAACGAGAGCCGTGAGCTAGCGCAGAAGGCCGAGAAGTGCTCGAAAGATTCGTGCTCCAGGGTCGATCACTTACCGAAGGACCAGGCTCAGTCACTCGAATACTACTTCGCGGAAAAGCACGATCTGCACCCCTACGACCGGGAGGGAATGGACGTAGCCCAAGATCACATCAACGAGTATCTCGATAATACAGATCTGCAGCAAATCCTGGACGACGGCATCATCACCACAGACTGGCGCGCAGTTCACGCCTCAAACCTCATCTGGTACCAGGAACTGGTCGGGCAGCCGGGCTCTGGTGCATACGGTGTGTTCACGAAGTACAAGGATTTCTTGCTTGAGAATTACGGTCTGGAAGTTTGGGCGCAGTTCGAGCAGTACGGGGATTGCTGCTACAGGGCGGGGGCTTACCTGACGCTCCCCACCGATGTTCCCGACCAAACATCGACCGGCCCGTACAGCTTCGGGGCGTGCCCAAGCTTCGGTGCAGACGGACAACACCACCTCGGTAATCGTTGTGACGCCGAAGCGAAAGCTGATCGCGCCATTCGCCCTTCCACCCTCCTCAGCTCCGCACAAAAGGCCATATTCGCTCGAGCCATGGGAGAGATGGGCTTGAAGAGCTGCCTTGGCAGGTATCTCGGTAGGATGGAGGTGGTCACTGAGCTGGAGGGTTTCGGGCCAGGCCGCTGGATCCGCGAGGCTTATGGCGAGCGATGGTTGAACTTGCCGGCTCAGTTCAAAAGGTTGAGCCATATCTATCGCTGAAGTGATCCGCTCTGCACACGAGGTCTGTTACTGGATCACTGACTCAGTGGGGGTCGCAAGTAGCAGGAATGGGCGTTGGGAAGCTGCGGAATGGTCTGCGCATGGACAGAAGTGTCAGCACAAAAGTGTGCTCAATCGTTGGTGTTCACTACTGCGGCTGCTTGGCTTGCTCATGCTATCAGTGCATTGCTTTGTGTTGCGTTCTGCGTTGCTTTGGCCAATTGCTCTACAGGCAAAACGGCCAATCTGGAGAGTGTTGCGCAAAACACACACTGCCTGCGGTTCGAGCAACACTGGTCTACTTAGGGGGTAGCTCGACCACTAGCAGGCAAAAGGCGTTTCGATGATTCTCAGGTACGCAGTATAAAGTCAACACTTGCGCGCACCATCATGCAGTGCGAGTGAAGCAACGGCATTCTCGAGGACGGCATTCTCGACTACCCGTAGTGAATTGACACTCCGATGTTGGCACGGGCTAGCAACTAGTGACGAGGCTCTACGACATTCACAGTCTCGTTCCTTCTTAGTTCGTCTCACTTAGTCAGTAGCGCCAGTGCTCACTGCCAGATTGTACTCGAAAGCGCAATATGATCTGCCCGTGAGCAATACAGGATCATCAGCAATTACACCAACCTCACACATCTCCACACCATCAGCCACCACCGGGATGTCTACTGTCACGACTCGACTTGCGTACGCCGTAGCTGTAAATGTTGCCAACCTAGTAGCATGTATCGAAGCCGAAGCGCAGTTCGGGCCAGTTGCTGATACGCTGCGGCTATGCAACGTTCTGGGACAGGGCGATAAAGCGCATGTCACGAAATACCAAAGGAGCTCGTTGATATGATTGAAGATGAGCAAATGGCCCTCAAAATCTTGGCGAGAGAACACCGTCTAAGGGTAGTCAAGCAGATGTACGAGTGCTTCCTCGGAGACTGCAGTCCATACCATGATCACTTCTCACCTGAACAAAAGCTGGAGCTGGTGAATTGGGCGAGGGAGGAGAAGGGCCTTCCCTCGCTAGGTTCACTTGACGAGGAGGGGGTTGATGAGGCTGTGGAAGACATTATCGATTTCAAGGACTATCAGAAGCTGGACTTTTGGCAGTAGGAACATTTCAAGAACGTCGCACACTGGCTGAACCTGGTTGGCAACATCGAGGAACCTGACAATCACGGCACCTTCACGGAAACTCACGATTTCGTTCTCAAACACTACGGGTTGGAGGTCTTTGTTGCGTACAAAAGGATTCGCGAGGAAATTATCTTGACCAAAGCTTACTTGATCCTGCCGAACGAAGTAGGAGTCCTGAAGAGTATTTTGCGAGTGGGCATTTGCCAGAAGGGCGAGACCCCGTGCGATGACAGCCCAACGCAAGACTCCTTCGCCTGTGAGATCACGATCTCGCCCATGCCATCTGCGGCGGATAACGCGCGATTCTTCTCCATGCTGACATCGCTTGGTATGCCTAATTGGCAAACGAAGGGCGACGAGGAAGAGGAGAAGAAGCTGCGTGAGCGTGCGACGCCTAAGCTGATGATGCTCACTCGGATTATTGATCATGGTGGAGGACCTCAGGAGAGTCATACGTACGAAGGACAAGTTGTGATGCCTGGTGAGCACGTCGCTTCGAGCTTCGTCTGCGGCGAGTCGCCGGCACGGCCTACGTGCGTGGGCCTGATTGCGACGAGTCGCCGACTGGGTTGTAAGCAATGTCCAACAGAGAAGGCGTTTGCACGGGAGGTTGTCATCCCAGAGGAGCCAAGTAAGGAAGAGCTGGCTGGTTCTGCACGTACTCACATCCATCGAGATGCCTGGTTGGAAAGCCAGGACTGCGAAGGATACTGGAGAACTGCTTGAGCGTGCAACGCCAAAGCTTATGATGCTGACTCGTGTCAATGTTGGGCGGTGTCATCGGGAGCACCAGGACGATGACTCGACCGACGGACCGAGTGATCCGGAGGAGACTCAAGGGGATGAAGGGTCTGACAAGGAGGTGCAGAAATGATGGCGATACTCTGTTGATGGTATTTGTCGATTCGTCTATCGAGGTAAATCCGCAAAGCAGGTTGGAAGATATGAGCTATACTCGACAAGATTGTTGTGCGATCCATTGGCATCATGTAAAGTGCACGTCCATGCCAGAAGCGATATCAAATTAGCTGGAGTCGTTCAGCAAACCCGTCTGGTGCTATGAACGAACGTCTACTTTGGGTGCCGTCCTCTGCTTGATGCCAGCTGACCATCACTTAACGTTCCTGCCAAATCCGGAAAAGTCGTTGCTTAGTCAATATCTTGGCTCTTCCATTCCTTTCCAAGTCGAAGACTAACGCAACATCAAGCGCAAACACCAACCCAAACTCATCACACATTCGCATCAACCAGTCATCACTCGCGAACGTATCCGCAGAGGCAACATGCCAACCATCACAAGCCGGCTAGCATGGGCTCTGGCAGTTGATCCCGCCGAGGTGATTGCTCGTGTGAACGAGGAGGTCCAGTACCGCCTCACTGCAAACACCCTCCGTCTCTGCCACGTATTCGGAAGAGGCGACCACGCTACCATTACCAAGCTGCCGAAGGAGTTGATCGACTTGATCGAAGAGTGCTTGAACGCAAAGAAGCTCGATGGGGCAGCTCGCTCTGTCGAAGTGGCAAAGAACGCGCGGAGATGCTTCACCAAAGCGTGCGTTCCATATCGTGATCACTTCTCGGACGAGCAGAAGCTGGACATAATCAACCGGGAGTTGCGTGATCGGGAGAGACCTGCAGCGAAGTCTCTTGATGAAGATAGAGTTGAGGAGTTGGCGGAATGGATTATGGGCAATGAACTCGACCGGATCAATGAGGTTTACTCGGTGTGGAACCCGGAGCACGAGGAGAACATCAAAGATTGGCGCTGGTTGATTGGGACGCCTGCAGAAGCCGAACCAGATGCACTCTCCAACACTAGGGAAGCCGACTTCATTCTTCGATACTACGGCCTCGAGCTCTGCATCGGATCCAGGCAACAGAGTCTCGACTGGGGCTCCTACGATACTTTGGCCTACCTCGCACTCCCCGACACAAATGGCGAGCATCTCGACGACGTCATGGTTGACGACTGTGGAACAGGCTATGTAGGTTGCAGCGTCCCTGCCGAGGAGGCACTCATTGCTTACGAGGTCACTGTACCACCGACACCCACAGCATCGCAGAGCGCTCGGTTCGGCAGAATGCTCGCTAAGCTTGGTGTGTCTGGTTGGGAGCCTGCAAGTAGTGACGAGGAGAGGGAGAGGCAGCGAAAGAGGGCGGAGCCAAAGTTGATGATGCTGGCGAAGATTGTGCGTTATGGTTGAGGAGAACGGGTGCGAGAGTTGGTCCGGTAAGAAGGGGCGATCGTAGGGAGTTTTCGTTGGGTTGACGCATTGCTGTGCGGGCAGGGATGATGACTCTTCGGGATGCAAGAAGGGGTTTGTATACCATAAGGCAGGTATGGCAGCACCTGATGGCCGTTGAGATCGCAGCTCCGGAGCAATTCCTTTGACCAGCTGTACAGTCGAAAAGGTAGTCACGCATTGTTTAAAAGCACCAGTACGATCTTTACATCAGTTCTTGGGCCGGTATCTCGTCCGGTTGAGGTGTCCAGCGTCGCTTTATGTCCATGTTTGTGCCACACGTGCTTGTTCCTGCCTTATTCGTCGGAGCTGAGTCATGCTCTTAGCGCCGCCCTCAGTCCTGCCCGCAAACACCGCATCAACTTGCACTTCACAACTCCGACAACACACATCAAGCCACACTTACACTACCACGGCAGCAGCAGCCATGCCCACATTCTCGAGCCGCCTAACGTACGCCCTAGAAGTCAACGCCTCAGACCTTATCGCCGCAATCGAGGTCGATGTACAATTCCGTGCCATTGTACAGACCCTCCAACTGTGTAACATCTTCGGCGCAACGGCGACCATCACTAAGCTACCTACCGAACTCATTGACCTTGTCGAGGAGCACATCGCGGCGAACAAGCTAGAAGCCATAGCTCAACGTCAACACGAAGTGAAGAAGCTCTACCTGTGTGCCGAGGGTGAGTGCAATTCTTTCCACCACCTGTCGGACTCAGAGCAGCTCACCCGAGTCAACGAAGCACTGAAGGAGCGTAGTGAGGATGAAGCCGAGTCTGTGATTGCTGAAAGCGAAATTATGTATGTGATGGTGCCGAGGTTGATTGAGCGTTTCGGCCTCGAGGAGCGGAAAGACTTGCTAGACAGGCATGCGATGAATGTCGGGGAGTGGCGGCAGCTGGTGGGGAAGGCAGGGATGGTTGATTGTGGATTATTCGGCAAGCATAGCAAGTTCGTGCGAAGGTACTATGGTCTCGAGGTGTTCGTCGCAAATAGCGGCCGCGAGGGGCGCTGGAGGACCTCTACCAATCTTATTCTGCCGAACGACAAGGCCAATCGCTCCGCGACTGAAGTGGAAAGGTTCGATGAGAGGCGGGAATGCCAGAAGGTTTCCCCGGGCGCTCCGTGCGAGAAATGGGCCCCGGAGGAGCCGACGGAAGACGAGAAAGCCCTTTTTACGGCGATGCTTACGGGACTGGCGATGCCGGGATGGGAGTCGCGTGCCGGTGAGGACGAGAAGCAGAGGTTGCGTGCTCGTGCCGCGCCGAGGCTCTCGATGTTGACTTACATTCGCATCCGCAAATAGTCCAGGATGCATCAAGGGGATAAACCAGAGATGGTCTCCAAGAAGATGGGTCGCAAGCTCCCATACGCTCGATGGGCCACAAGCAGACGTGGGATCTTGATGAGGCCTCCGAAGAGAAGTGAGCTTCGGAGGTGGGTACAAGTTCTCGAGTTGATGGCGTCTGAGCTGAATCTGCTGCATAGAACCCACCAATAAGCAAGCGCGTACTCTGGCTGTAGGACCTTACCCAGAGGCCTGTTCGGAGGGTGTCCATTGATAACGATTAGATCGCAAAGCATGGCCGGCCACTCGGGTGTCCTGGGGTAGGCGGCAGTAGTATCATGCGGATTAGAAGCTGCATCTCGATAAGAACATGAACCAGGATGCATCGCAAATCAGATAGAGGTAGAGTTGCGGGAGCTGTGACTGCCGCCACTTTGGTAGCAATGTTGCAGAGGCCATGGCCTTCTTTACTACCTTGTTGCTTCTCCAGTTTCTCTCGATACGGCCAAGTATGGTTTTGCCATCCATAGCGTAGTTCGCATTACCGTCGTCAATCAATTTCCAATCTTGTGCTGTTCTCGTTCCTGCCTCATCCAGAAAGTTTTGCGCTTAGTCATAAACTTAGCGCCCTCACTTGGTTGCGTCAAAACACCAAACAAACTTGCACCTCAGCTGCAACAACCAACACTGAACCACACCCGCATCATCTCAGCAACCATGCCAGAAGTGACCACGCGCCTCGCCTGGGCTGTACCAGTAGATCCAGTCGATCTGATCGCCTACCTCGAGGCAGAAGTCCGCTTCCGACCTGTTGCCGACACTCTCCGGCTATGCAATGTGTTCGGCAAGGGGAAGAAAGCAGACATTACAAGACTGCCTAAGGAGATGGTCGACCTAATCGAAGAGTTCCTTATCGTCGACATGGTAGCAGTAAGGACTGAGCGCCAAGCCCGTTGCCAGAGTCTGTGCGAATGTTTTGGCGGTCTCTGCTTGCCGTACAAAAAGCATATGACGGACGAACAAAAACTGGATACGGTCAACGAGGCTTGTAGAACGAGAGTTGCCTATGATGAGCTCACTAAACGATCACCGCGCCGCACATATCGTGAATGGGTTCGCCACCGACAGGGACTACATGGAGCACCTCTCGTGGTACGACTGTTGGAAGCCAGACCATGCCAGGTGCATCTGCGAATGGCAAGAGCTGGTTGGGAAGGTCGGGGCCTCGTATCATCATCAAGGTCTGGTGACGAAGACTCGTAACTTCGTCCTCAAGAATTTTGGCTTGGAGATCTTCCTCGCGCACGGGCAGACCTGTGAGAACAATGGCTACGGCTCCATTGCCTATCTCACGCTGCCCGATGCGCCGGGACTCTCTGCGGCTTACAAATGGAGTGTCCGCGTCGACGACTGCGGAAAAGGTGCGCCGTACAAACGCTTCGACCACAGTCCACCAGAAGACTCCTGGGCGCACAAGGTCGCCATCGAAGCGGTCCTCAGCTTGTCCGAGAAGAACCGCTTCTTGAAGATGCTGCGGTCTCTCGGGTTGCCGGGCTGGGAAATGACGGACAGCAGTGCGTTCAACGAGGTGGTTCGAGCCAAGGCAATGCCCCAGCTGACGGTGCTGGCGCGGGCGATTCGTGATGTTACTCAGTTGGGCCAGCTTTATTGAGCTCTACCAGTGCTAGAATCCTGCATGGGAGCATTTAAGGTAGGCTTGCCATTGACTGGTCCCTTGATGGGCACCTGGCTGACTGTGCTGCAGAGAACTCAGCATCAAGCAAGCGGGTAGTCTGGCTATTGGAGCCGGGCCGAAGTGACGGAAGAAAGAGATCCACTGAGATCGAGCGGGTTGTCTTAGATATGCGACAGTATCGGGAGAATGTGCCATCCATAGCGTACTTGGCGTTGCCGGCGTCAATAAATCTCCTTCTCGTTCACGTTTCGTCTGTAAGAGGCGTCCAGCGTCACTTTACGCCCAAGTGCAGGGCAGTCACACACGTGCTCTCTCGTTCCTACCTTATCTGGAAGCGGCTCTGCTTAGTCAAACATTAGCGCCTTCAGTTCTTCCTCGCAAAACCACCTTGCACCTCACAGCTGAACATCGAACCACACCCGCATTACTACAGCAGCAGTCATGCCCACAATCTCAACGCGCCTGGTGTGGGCCATCCGCATCTTTCCCACCGATCTCGTGGCTGCAATCGAAGTGGAGGCGCAATATCGAGCCATCACCGACACTCTCCGCCTAAGTAACATTTTTGGCGGAACGGCACCAATCGCTACCCTGCCCACAGAGCTCATCGATCACATCGAGGACTATCTCACCGCGGAGAAGATTGCTGCTAGAGCGCAGCGTCGCGCCCACGTCGACCGACTCTACGAATGCATCGACAACTCGTGCACACCGTGGGACAGCCATCTCACAGACGAGCACAAGATGATCCTCGTCAACGAGTACCTGGAGACCCAAGACGAGCCCACAGTCAACTCGTTCGAAACCTTGGGCGCGCAAATAGCCATGGAGTACATCCAAGGCCACGGCGAGGACGAGCATTGCGGTTTCTGGCAGGAGGATCACCTGAAGAAGTCGCTGGAGTGGCATGAGCTGGTCGGGAAGCCTGGTCAGGAAGGCGATGGTCTGTTCACCAAGCACCGCGACTTCGTCCTTGCGGAGTATGGCTTGGAAGTGTTCGTTGTCCACAGGCTGGTAGACCAATGCGTATACAAGACTCGCACGTATTTGGTTTTGCCCGGCAGCGCCGTGGGTCAACCTGATGGAACTGAGAAGAGGATTTTCCGGGACAGCTGCTGTTGGAAACCTCCCTGTCGGCTTGGGTCATGGTCTTGTCAGGTCGTGGACGATGTCACGGATCAGGTGGTTGTGCCACCGGAGCCTACGGAGGCGGAGAAAGGTCGCTTTACTAGGATGCAGAGATTGCCAGGTCTGCCTGTGTGTACTGCGCTGGAGTTGGAGGTGCCGACGCTGACGATGTTGACGCGTGTGGATCTTGGAGAGACACTCTTGGGGAGACTCACAAGAAGTCCATGTGCTTCCGGGATCGTGGTCGTGTCGAGGATGAGGAATACTGAGCATTGGAGTGAGTTCAAGGTCTTGGTAGCCTGCCATTGATAGCATCTAAGCTGACACTGCATCAACCAGGCGCGCAATCAGGCCTCGGCAGTGGACCTTACGCAATTCACGAAAGAGTGCTACCAGGATAGACCAGGTCGCGAAGCATGGCCGTCGCCACGGCAATCCCTTCGAGGATCCTCGGGTAGGCAACGGCATTACCGCGCGGACCTGAATCTGCATCTGCGTAACATCTCGAAGCAGGATAGATTCTTGGGCAAGCAAATATAGCGGCCGAAGGATTTGTGCACATCTCCCAATACTACTCTTCCCATCGTAGCGGCGTCGTTTCAGCAAGGTGGTCTGTAATGCCTCGTCCCTGTAACTCAGACCGTGGGGAGTAATTTGGTGTGAGAGCAACAATGACAAGCAGTGATCGAGCCCGTATTCTTTCGATACAGCTGTTTATACATACACTTCTCTCCCTCTCTCCGTATGTGTTGCGAGCGCTGCAACAGCTTGGCAATCCGTGCTGCTGTGCGTGCTTTGTATCGCTGGGCTCCATCTTGAAACATCAAGACCCTCAAATCCGGGTGCCTTGGCTGGTTGATGTGGGCGAGGGTGCCAAGCCACCCGGGGTTGGCTGCAGATGCTGCTGCTTCGCTTCGCGGAGATGGGTCCTGATGGTTGGGATGCTCATGTCCGTCCACTTCGCGTCTCCGTCCTTCGTCAAGCAGTAGGGAACACCCGATCGTACACCCAATCGTACTTCTCATCTTTTCCCGCACCCTCTCAACCCACCAGCATGCACCCAAAACCAGCACACCGCACAACACCTCCCCCGCCTCCCAACCCCCCATCATATTTATCTTCCACCTCCACACAGCCCTCAACCATCACCTCACAACATCAACTCAACACCTTCTCAAACATCCTCATGCTGAAATGTCTGCCCTAGATATTGCCCCCCTCCGCCTTCCACTTCCGCAGATACTCCCTCCCATCCATCGGCCCCCCCGTCCCCGCGAAATTATCTCGTCGTGCTTCGATGCGCGCAGCCACGAAGGGGGTCAACTAGGAGATCACAAAAATCAGCATAGACTCCAGACCCACCCTCCCAAACACCAAAACCTAGCCCCTGCCCTCTCCTGCCACCATTCCTCACTTTCTCCAGCACCCCACTGCGTTCGGCCTCCCCAACGGTTGCCGATGTTCGAAGGCTCGCTCCTCTGTCTCAGTGAGGTAGATAGATACGTACGTTAAACTCCCCCAACCCCTCAGGACAAACATACGTCCGCACTTTCTTCCAATCAATCCTATACCCGCCGTACTTGGTATGGCTGCCCATGGCCCCCGTGCGGTTGCCCTTGTAGAAATTATGGGGTCCTTGCTTGGTCGTGAGAGCGAGGCGGCGGATGGCGCGTTGGAGGATGGGTGTGGGCTGCATCTTGACTTAGTATTCTTCCTTTCTCACTGTGGTTTGACGGTGGTTGTGGTATGTGGTGTGGTGTGGTAGGAGATGTTGCGCGCGGAGGTGAATAAGAGAGGTCACATGACACTCGAACTCTTGGCCAACATTTTCCTCCCCACCTCCAAACTCCATCCGTCTTTTTGCCCTCAGTTTTGGTGAAAGCAGCAGCAGCCATGCCACCACGTATAGCCCGTTCCTCCGTCCCAACCACCGCGCCCAACAAATCCGCGAAAAACAAATCCCGCAAACGCAACCTAGACGCCTACTCCATCGCCGCGCACTCCATCAAACCCTCTCACGTACCCAAACATCGACTCGGCGAGGTAGAGGACTCGGGAGCTAGCACGAAACGACGGCGCGCAGACGATGACGACGACGATGACGGGGGTGAAAGTGAGGAGGATATGCCGAAGAAGAAGGTTAAGGGTAGTGGGATGATGGGTGAGGATGGGGATGGAGTAGAGGAGGGCGAGGATTCAGAGGGGAATGAGTGGAGGATGGGGGGGTTGAGGGAGGGGGATGAGGAGAGTGATTTGGATTCTGAGGAGGCGTTTGGGAGTAGTGATGAGGAGAGGTTTGAGGGGTTTACGTTTAGAGGGTCTTCTACGGTGCAGAAGGGAAAGAAGGTGGTTCGGAAGAGGGCGGCGCAGGGGGATGACGGTAAGCAGGTGGACTTAAACGAGGAGGAACCCTCGGAGGACGAAGGGGAGGAGGAAGCTAGTGATGGGTTTGGGGACGAGGGCGTGGATTTAGCTACCATGCTTGATGGCGACAATGCCTCCGACCCTGGTGATGACGACGAAGATGAGTCGGGAAGCGGCAGCAGTGATGACTCCAACGAAGATGATGCCAATTCCGAAAGCGAAAGTGACTCCGAACCCAACGACGCTGAAGGCGAAGAAGAGCGCATAGCACGTCTCCACGACCGCATAGACACCCTCTCCTCCCGCGATCGCCCTGCCACCACCCCTACCGACGAACCCGCTGATGAGAATGGTCTTCTGCCTATGGATGATTTATACGCAGATATTATGGCTGATCTGAATCCGGAGGAGAAGAAACAACACCTCCTCGCTTCCATGAAGAAGAAGTCGAAGTCGAAGTTGCCGAAAGCTTTGACGGCTCCCTTGCCGAAACGACAGCAGGATAGGATGGATAGAGGGGTAGCGAGTGCGAAGGCGAAGGAACAACTTGATCGTTGGCTTCCCACGGTAAAACATAATCGGGAAGCTGAGTTTTTGACTTTTCCGCTCGTGGATCCTAGCACTACTCATAGAGTGGGGAAGGATAAATTCGTGATGACCAACGATCAGCCGCAGAACGATCTGGAGAGGGAATTACAGAAAATCCGTGAGGAATCCGGCATGCAATCCGACAAACCTAATTCAGGCCGTAAAGGGAATGGTGGGGATGAAGAAGATCAGTTGATGAAAGCTGAGGAATTGGCGGTGAGGGAGATGCCTGTGGAGGAAGTCATGCGCCGGAGAGCGGAGTTGAGGATGAGGAGAGATCTGTTGTTTCGGGAGGAGAGGAAGGCTAAGAGGGTGGCGAAGATTAAGAGTAAGAGTTATAGGCGGGTGCATAGGAGGGAGAGGGCGGCTGAGGAGGCTAAGGCTGCGGAGTTGAGGGAGGGGATGAGTGAGGACGAGGGAGAGAGGGAGAAGAGCGACCGCAAGCGCGCTGAGCAGAGGATGAGTACTAAACATAAGGATAGTAAATTCGCTAAATCTATGAAGGCTACTAATAGAACGGTCTGGGATGAAGGCGCACGAGACGGGGTGAACGAAGCGGCAAGGAGACAGGAGGAACTTAAACGCAGGATTGCGGGGGAGGATGTTGGGGACGAGGACGAAGGCAGCGATGTGAGCGATGTTAGTTCTGATGAAGGTGGGAGCGACGACGAGGAACGCGGGATGTTGAGGCGACTTAATCAGTTGAGGGAGGAGGGGAGGGGGATTGGATCGCAGAAGGGGGTGGGTGGGATGAAGTTTATGAGGGAGGCTGAGGCTAGGTTGAGGAAGAGGAATGAGGAGGATGTTGAGAGGTTGAGGAAGGAGATGGTTGGGGCGGATGGGGAGGAGGGGGAGGAGAGTGAGGGGCTGGAGGGGGGGTTGGGTCGCGCTATTTTTGGGCCGAGGGCGAAGGAGGGGGGGAAGGTGGTGGAGTTGGTGAGGAAGAAGAGGGGGGAGTTGGAGGAGGGTAGTGAGGATGAGGAGTGGGGTGGTTTGGGCGATGAGGGAGAGGCAGGTGGGTTTGTGGTGGAGAGGGGTGGGGTGCGGGATGCTAAGGCCGGGGCTAAGGGTATCTTGAAGAAGCCTGGTGGTAATGGTTCCGGACCTTTGGCTGCGACGAGGGATCGTAGGGATCCTGAGGCTAGTAAGGTTGTGGATGGGGGTGAGGAGGGCGATGGTGTGAGTTCTTGGGTTACTGGGGGTGATGAGGGGGAGGAGGTGGAGGCTGCTGAGGAGACTGCAGACGCTGTTGATGAACAAGGTCCAATGGCCGCTGCTGCTGATGCGCAAAACAGCAAACGCAAGGGCAAACTTAGCTCAAGAGCTGTTCTCGATGCTGAGCCGAACGACGAACAGCCTACTACCGTTAGCGTCTCGGCAGGCGATACGGGAGGCTGGCAGACTGTTGCTGCCAACGACGACGATCAAGACACAGACAGCGATTCCGATGCCGATGATTCCAAGCCCGTCCTCACAGCTGCAGAACAGAAGTCCGCCATGCACCGCCGTGCTTTCGCGGGAGACGACGTGGTGCAAGCCTTCGAGGCCGAAAAAGCAGCCGATGCCGCTGAAGAAGACATCCAGGAATCCAGCAATTACATGCCAGGCTGGGGCTCCTGGGCCGGAACCGGCCTCTCGAAATCCATCCGTAAGGCCAACACTAAAGCGGCGCATAACCCGCTTTTCAAAACCCGGTTACCTGGCGGTGGGGTCGGGGTGGAGCAGAGAAGGGATAAGGGGAAGGATAAGGTGATTGTGTCAGAGCGGAGCGAGAGGAAGGGGAAGAAGTACCTTGCGCCTGTGCTGCCGCATGGGTTTGGGAGGAAGGAGGAGTATGAGGGTAGTTTGAGGGTTCCTGTGGGGCCGGAGTGGACTACTAAGGAGGTTTTTCAACGGGGGACGAGGCCTAGGGTTGTTGTTAGGCCTGGGAGTATTACTACGGCGATGGAGAGACCGATGATGTGAGAGGTTTGAGGATTTTGGCTGGAGAGGTTATGTTGGTGTCTATGTTGATATCCTGCTGGTATAATGTGGTTCGGATGTGTACAGACTACATATATACCTGCAACGCCATATTCTGCAAATGCCTCATGGATCTGCACATTGGGACGCCTGTCACGATTGAGAACTGTGGAGTTACTGGCGAATAGTCACCCGGACTGACTGTGGACACGGACATGTTACCAGGCTCTCAATGTTGACTCACAGTCCGCTCATGGCTGTCCAGCGCAGAACAGCACAGATCGGCAGATATAGGCGCTGATATGCATCACTCGTTGCGGAGAGCCATGGTTTGGTCAATTCGAGCTATACTGTGAACCTGCGACTGGGTACGTGATTTCATCGCAGCTTCGGGTGCTGATGTGCTATGTACGTCGAGACTTCTCGAGTGACTGAGCTACTGTCGAGCAGCCATGTTCCATTGATAGCTGCATGTCTTGGATCGCTGTCTCCTTACTCGGCAAATTTATGGGTAAAGCAATTAGGTGGCCTGAGAGAGTGTGTTCTCACGAATTACGCCAGCAAGCCTCCCCAATCCCAAGGAAGCGTAGAGAGCCCAATAAGCTACAATAGCAGCTGTCCGTTCCATAAGATTTCGGTAGGAGTAGTAGTCCTAGCGCACGGTTAGTCTGCTTAATAGTCCGTTATTATCGCTTTATAACTAACTAACGTACTAAATTAGCTAGTTGGTTATTAACGTTGAGGGTGAGGCTACGATCGAGCTATCCCCTACAACTATTGTACCTGAACACGACTGGAGTAAGGCGAACAGGTATCGAGCGGATGGTTCTGTGATCAGCGTCGAGGGAGAACACCGCCACATTGCTGGAGGCCCTAAGACTAGGGTCGCGGGAACATACTGTACTGATTCCTCACATAAACATCTGGAATGACCGTAAATAATCTACCTTGAGCACGTCCCTCCTAAGCAGCGTCCATCAACTCTCTGCCTACCACCTTCACTCCTTGACTTCCACTTCCGCTTTGCTCACTCGAGACCATTTAAGTGTTTCCGTCAAACACAACAAAGGTAATTGCGAGAACCGCGGCTCCCCCAACCCCAAGAGTAAACCTGGCCTTGACTCTGCGCACAATAGTTGACGTTCCCTGCTGCAAATTTGTGGCGAATGCTCCAAGAATAGTGGTCCACTGCGATGTAGTTATGGAGCCTCCTGGACCACTTGGAACACCTGGGATCCCTCCGTTGACGTCACCGTCATACGAGACTAGAATACCGTCCTCTAGGAAGGGTCCACTACCCCTCTGGTTGGGAAAAACTGCCTGGTAAGTCAATCCAGAGTGATCGCTAAAAGCACCGAGTTGCTGGCACGCTCCTGGGAGCAGGTTAAGGAATTGAATATCGTTGAGCCCTGTGGCGCCCATGTCGACGTCGAGGGCGTCAACCACCAATGTCTGACCAGCGACCACGATCCATTGGCCGACTGCTGCTGCAGTGCCCGGAACTAAAGCTGGCCCTGTGGGGAGATCGACCCGCCTTTCTAATGTCGAGTCCAGCTGAGATATGTATGGGTGGCTGTCCATGCCAGGGAAGGCTTCCATTGCATTGTCGATGCTACGCTTCTTGACGGGGTCGTTATTGGTGCAACCTGTGTAGTTGGGGTCTGTGGTAGCTCCTGGAAGGCCAATATCCGCGCTTGCTGCGTTGATTGCCCACTGGCCGCAGCCTTCTGTATCAGAGGTTGGGCTATCCGAGAAAACATAAATAACTATCATGTCTCCGGCACTTGTTGTTGTGGACTCGCAGCGGCCCAAGGATTTGACGTTTTGGCAGCCGCTATTGTAGTGGGATGACCAACTAGAACAGAAACTCGGTCCTGAAGGGACGTTGTAGTAGGTAAGCATTGCCTGCTGGCCACCATTCGTCGCATATGAAAAGCAATCGCCCAGGACCTTAGATCACGTTAGTATGGTTCATTGAACTAAGCGTGGTTCGAGGTCAAGATCTGCTGGAGTTGTCGTCGTCTGGTGACAGCTACGAGTGCCTTTCAGAGAGGTCAGGAAACGTACTGTCGCATTGTCAGCATGAATATCTGAATAGTACGGGTATCATTTGGACCTACCAAGCTGCTGCGCCAGTGATCCAGTGGCCGCAGCCAACAAGATCGCTAAAGTTTTGGTCTGCATAGCGTGCGGCGTGAGAAGGACCGGAGGATTAAACTTGTGTGCGGGTAGCTGTAATTATGAAAGGGAGGCAATATCTGGAGTGTGAGTTGATGAGTGGTAGTGGAAGTGGGAAGTGTATCGGGACAACGTGATAGCGCGGTATATATGCTTAGATGACTTGAGGAGCACCAGGCACTCACCGACAACGTTACCCTAGGGTTGTCATGACCATGATGCCTCGATGACTTGAGGAGCATCAGGCACTCACCGACAGCGATGCCCTAGGGTTGTTATGACCCTGATGCCTCGATGACAAGAAGGACGAATCTAGAAACACTCGTCAGCCCCGAGCTGATCTGAACAGACCACACTGGTACCGTATTCGCGCTCTTGGGGGCGAGCTCGGCTGATCGAGGTGATATGACTCAGCGGCTCACTCGCAAGAGTCTTGGTGTAGCCTGCGATGCAACGTGAAGGTCGGGTACGAATTGAAGGAGACCGAGTTCGCTGAGCTCGGTGTGTCGCGGTAAGGCGCGACTTCGGATCGAGCCAGAAACGATTGCAGAATTCTCGCTTGTGCACGAATGACTCCATGCCCTATCCTAGCTTTCGCCACAAGGACGCATGTGTAGCATATACACAGTCAGCTGAGACTTGAGAGCCTGGGGTCTGAAGCAAGGGCGCCGAGCGGCCGAAGTTCAGTACATTGCGATGCTGGTTGAAATCCTGCCTCCTCCTCATACTATCTTTAATCACCCATCACGCTACACACCCCTCATCCTCAAACGACGGATCAGAAAACGGATTCCGACTCTCTGGCTTCTCCTTATCGAAGAATGGCTGCCGCAGCGCATCATTCCTCACCTGCACCCTCTCCGCTTCCTCCTTTGCTGTCAGAGGACCAGGCCTCATCAGCACACGCATCACCTGAGCCATCAGCACCACCAGATCCGAAAACAGCACTTTCCTAGGACGCATACGCGGCTCGAGTTCTTCTGGCTGGTGCTCGCGATCGAAGAAGTTGTCTTGCAGCAGCTGGGTGCGGAGATTGTTGCACTGTTCGATTGTACAAGGTCGTGGCCTGTTCATGGAGCCTGCGATGCCGTTGCGGATGACCATCTGGAGGATACCGGCCATGTAGACGTGAGTGGGGTGTCGTCGAGGCGGAGTGGATTGGATTGAGAGCATGATGCTGTCTGAATGCTGTACTGTTGAGCTGCTTGATGCACATGATCTGTGCTTCTTATGGAGACGTTAGTGGTCACACGAGGATTTGCCCAATCAATAAACACGCGGCTTTGAACGTCATTGTATGGCTGGCTGGATGGTGAACAATGTTTAGATCCATTGACCATAGCCATATGCTTGCTCGTTCTCCTCGAATAGATCGTCACTCGCTTGTCGTCAGCATTGTTGGGCGGCAATGCCGGTGGTCTTGAAAGGATGGTCAAAGGATCGATTAGCCGAGGGTTCTGCAGGACCTGCTATCTCCATTTATGTAATTGTGTTTATGAGATGGACGCTGGACGTCTGAAGTTCATCTTGGCATATCGCGGAGTCGTCATGGGCCGAGCCGTTAATATTATTCCCGATCGCAGGCGCCCCTTTCATCTGCGCATCCACACGGCGATCTGTGCGTCTGAACCTTGCGCGGATCTCTCTCCCGACTCCTTCGGCGAACCTCGAATTTGTTCTCGAAAAAGTGCTGTTCCAGTGATATGTCTCGGGAAGTGTACCTCACGTGGCCACGAGACTTTCACCATCCATGCGAAGCGGACCGCAACGAAGTCTGCTCGAAGTTAATGATACCTCCGTAAAAGCAGCCCTCACATGCAAGTCTGCACGACTTGCAGCCTGCAGCTTTCGGGAGTGCTGCCGTAGCACGGTTGGACCGTAGCGCTGGGATACACGGCACGTTCTCGCTCCTTTCTCTATTCCTTTCTCTACTCTTCTTCGTATTCCTCCGTCATGGGAGAGACAAGAGATATATATAAGATCGCTTCCATATCATCTACTTCTTACAGTCTAATCTGGCGCCATATGAGCTTAATTTTGACGCCACCACGAGAATGAGTACGCCAGGCCCGAGAGGGATAGCGTGACATGGTTGTATCCCCTTCGCGTCGATCTGTTCTCACGGTCTTTCGCGTTGCGGAGGCTCCAAGGTAGGCTCATCTTCGTGCTAAAGGGTGTCAAGAAGTGGTATTCGCCATGTTACCAGAGCATCGATACTGTGAGCGCATGCACGACTGCCGGGTGGATGCCGCCAGCTAACACCGATATAGCGCACTGAAACCCGGCGAATTGATCGTACACGACTCGCTGCATCAGCCCGACGCTCCTCCAAGGGGAAGCAGGGTACGATGCGGTTCACCAGTCGTAGTTTTGCGCAGACAGAGACCACGACTGCCAACAATACACATGATGGCTTCGGTACAGTATTGCCGCAGAAGGCAGAGACGTTCTTTGGAGGAAGAACGAGGTTAGGACGCAAGAAGACGGTCAAGAAGGGTGTGACGCAGGAAGTGTCTGGGGGTTTGTCGCACGATCAGGATAGGAGCTTGGGTATTCGGGAAGAGGTGCTGGACACGGAGCAGGTGTTGTTCGACGAAATGGCGGAGCGCAGAGCTAAGCTGAACGTCTGGCCGAACGTCGAAAGAGGGAACCGGTCCGCGAATGATGTCCGCGAGCTGTATACCTACAACTCTTCCTCGCGATCTGGAGTACCACCTGGAATACCGCGTCGAAGGACTAGTACCAATGCCGTGTCGAATCATTACGATCCTTCCAAGCATCCGTACTATGTCACCCAACAAACCTCTGCATCCGCCGTGCGGGACATGAGCTTGCACAAAGGATCGTCCTTGACAATACACGAGACTGCAAGTGACTCAATGCTGAAGAAGCGGCCGCTCAAGTCTGCGCTGAAGAAGAACGCGTCGCCTGAAAGTTCTAGAAGACAGCCGGACCAGCACCTCGATGTCAAAACAAGCAGTAGTGAGAAGAAGCCGAGAAGGCTAGATTTGTCTCAGTTCCTACCGAGAAACAACTCCCGGACCCACCTATCGCCCAACACATTGTCTCCCTCGCCATCAGCGTTAACGGACAATTCCTACTTTGCACCCCACGAGACCGTACACGTACAGCTCAAGCGACCAGCAGCAAACGCACCCTACACCACCCACAAGACGGTCAAGCCGCCTTCTGTTGACTCTGGAAGCACCACTAGGGCGAAGGTATTTGAGGCAGACATCTACGATGGAGCAAAGACGAACGTACGACGTCCTCCGAAAGGCATACAAAATTGGTTCGACGGCTTCGACATCAGCACTGATGAAGAGTCGGAGTCAGAGGTGAAAAAGCCACAACAGGAACCGCAGGAGTTACCCGCGGACGATCTGTCGTCGATGTACAGTCCCTGGCACGTTAGGTCGGACAGCGAGCAGCCTCGTCTGGATCGGAAAGCTTCGAGAGATCCAGTTGAGGATAATTTGTTGGCCATCCAACATGCCAAGGAGCGGATACAGGAGCGCATGCGGCTGGTCGGTCAGCGTAAAGGTAGCGTTGACACTGCTACAATCGCTAGCGTGGTGTCATCTGAGGTGCCTGAACGAAAGCGAGGGGGAAGTAGGCTTGCATTGTTGGAGCTAGCATCTCAAAGCGTGCTGTCTCTCTCGGACTCCTCGGGTGACGAGAAGGTAGGCGGGAAAGCTTCGCGTGGGAACATTGATGATGCTAGCATAATTGCTGTGGCTTCGATTGCACCATCCGAGCCTCTGCGGAAGATGTCCAGCAAGCGCAGCATGGCCAGTGAACACCTTCCACGACAGAGCACGAGTACAGTGCAGACGTCTGGCTCGATTCCTATTCGACTGACCGACTCGATACCGCTGCCGACACGACCACCACTCCCAGACGCCAAACGTGCTACCTACACAAGCTATTCAGATCCCACAGCGCAAGCATTGCGGAAGCTTACTGGCCAGGCCACTCCTCAGTCCTCTCGCTCTCGCCGGACGACGAAGACTTCCGCGCAAGACTCAGAGACCATTGGAAGCGTAGAGACTCCCAGCAGCGCGCCCTCGGACGGCTCGCACTTGATGGCAGTGAGTGAAGAAGAAATGATCTTGCTTGAGATGATGCGTAACAAACGCGCGGCAATGCAGAGCAACAGCTTTGCTGAAGGATATCAGCTGGCGCTGAAGCGAGAGCAGGAGCTTATGATGAAGCGGAGGGAGAGTGCCCAGCAGACGGCGTTGAATATCTTGAGACAGAGGGAAGACAAGATGAAAACTCAGCGCAATAGCAGAATCGGGCCTCTTGATGAGGCCGATAGTATCGATGAGCAGTATCGGAGGAAGTAC
Source organism: Elasticomyces elasticus (assembly GCA_035926095.1). NCBI lineage: Eukaryota > Fungi > Ascomycota > Dothideomycetes > Mycosphaerellales > Teratosphaeriaceae > Elasticomyces > Elasticomyces elasticus. The sequence continues at coordinate 1,537,603 of JAVRQT010000003.1, forward strand.
AGCGCGATCCGCAAGGAGGAGGTCGACAAAGCGCTCAAGCTGGAGAAGTTCCTTGCAGATATGAAGACGCCCACAATGGACAAGTTCCCGGAGCCGCCAGCACGAATTGATACCAGTGATGAAGGTCATCGAAGGCCGCCGCAGAAGTTCGAGCTTCTGTTGCCAAGCATCTACAGCCCATCACCCAGCAAGATGTTGGACTCGTCTTCGCCTGTGTCGGCCGAAGGCTCCTCGCCTGCACCGGAATTTGAAGACATCGAAGACCACCATCATCAAGTCCGACAATTCCTGGCATCCAGTAGTGCGTCTGAGGTCACTGGTGCGTTTCCAACACCGCCTTCAGCGAAGAGCAAGCCAGAGTCTAGACGGGAGAAGCGCAGGAGTATCATCTCGCCGTCACCGGTCGCCGAGGAAGAAGACATGCCCGAGATGCCAAACGTGGCGCGTCATGCCACTGGCTCTAATACCAGAGAACGTCGTCGATCCATAAATGGACGCCGTCTGTCTGCTCACCAACTCGACTTCGATCCATCCGTCGCACGTGCTTCTGCCATGCCTGCGCCGTTACGGCAAGCCAACCAAAACCACCAGCCTTTCTATCTAACTCCGAACTTCGACTTCTCACCGCTCGAGTTCCCTACCAGTCAACTGAGTGTGTCGCCGTCCCTGTCGACAAGCCGAGCATCGCCCTTGACACCAACATTCGTTACTCTCCCATCATCCTGGAAGCCGACCGTGGAGGGCGCGTCCAGCAGCGACAATGCCAGTTACCGAGGCCGAGCATACACGCCTGACACCGATCTAGCTTCTCTCTCTGCATCGGCATCGGCACCGAATTCCATCGCTCAGTCAAGCACCAAAAAACGGGGTGGAGCTACGAAGAAAGTGCCGCCGAAGCTGGACACTATCATTAGCAATTCTATGCACGAGCGCAGCGATGCTGCGAGCATCACAAGTGCCGGTGATGACGTACTGGAGGCATGGGCGTCGCTGGGTGGTGCTTCGCTGCCACTGGCAAGCCGTCGGAGGGCGCGCTAGGACTGATTTAATCTTGTAATGTTTACCAAGATACCCGATTGATTTATGTATGATAGGAGCATGTACGATGGAAGTCTGTACACTAGTCCATGAAGGTCTAATCGCCTATCTCATCGCAGCGCTCTTAGCTCGCCTTTGGTTGGGTTCTGAGATTTTAGTTCTGACAAAAAATAATTCCATTGTGAGCTGCATGAATCGTGAATACACTGTCTTCCATGCGTCCACAGTAGCAAATCGTTCCTATCTACACATACGAGCAAGCAAGCCATTGATATGGAGCCGTAATACTCGATGAACTCACTCCCAAACACCCCCTCCCAATACCCACACATCGCCGCCTACGCCATGCCATGTATCAAAACCATGTACTCCCTAACGCGCTCGCTAGAAGAACCGCACAAGCAAATTAAAGAAGTCGTGAATGCTCGAGCAGGCCACACCAGCGGCCAGGCTCTATCGTATAATGTTGTTGCAAACGCTGCCGTCTTCGAAAGATATGTTCGCGATAAGCTCATATCCATGTCCACGGTGCATACTAGGCCGCAGCAGCTGCAGCATCAGCCTCGGCCGTCTGCGCAGCCTCCACCTCAACCGTCTCCTGGCCGCGTGGGTCGACGAAGATACGACGGCCGCGCTGCTCTTTCGGGATGCCGTCGCGTGAGGCGCCGAAGTCGAGAACCTGAACACTAAGTCAGCGAGATCACATCACAATTAGGGAGTTATAACGAACCTCAATATAAGTGTAGTTGTTCCGCTGCACCGCAGCCACGCACCGCCTCTCGTCGAACCTCACCTGCCACACGCCGCTCAACTCCGTAAGCAAGTCACGCACACAATCACCAGTCTTGACGTTCCACATCTTGAGCGTGCGATCAGATCCCGAGATCACCTTCTGGCCATCGTGCTGAAAGCATGTGATGGCGCCAGTGTGAGCCGACAAGGTCGCCTTGCAAGTACCAGTCTCGGGGTCCCAGATGCGAAGGGTACTATCCGCCGCAGCGCTGACCAAGCGGTCGCTGGTCAAGTCCAGCAGTCCAACGAGGGATGTATGGCCTTCAAGGTTGAAGAGGCAGTTGCCTGATTGGAGATCCCACACCTTGACGAGATTGTCCATCGAGCCAGATATGCAGCGGCCGCGGGTGTGATCGAGCACGACAGAGTAGACCTTCTGCGTGTGGCCCTGCAGACGGTGCACGATGTCGCCGTTCGAGATCTTCCAAACACGCACCGTTGTATCGTACGAGCCTGAGATGAGCGTATCGCCGTGCGCAGCAATAGCGCGGACCGAGTTATGGTGACCCGAAAGGCAGCGGACGAAGTAAGGGTTGTCGCGCTCGGCAGACTGACCAGCCGCGGGCGCCCATCTAGGCTCACCGTGCTTCGGCAGCTTCCACACACGCAGCGTGGAGTCGCGCGAACCAGTGATAATGAGCGGCTCCTCCGGCATGATGATGTCTTTCCCATCGGCGTTTACGCCGATCACAGTCGGCTGCAGAATGACCAGGCACCTCACAGTTGACGTGTGGCCCTCGAACTTCTGCATCTGCCTGCCGGTCTTGATATCCCATACCCGCACGCTCCGATCCGTGGAGCCAGAAACCAAAGTCTCGCCGTCATACTGCAAAGCCCAAACACCACCCTCGTGACCTTCGAGCCTAGATCTCAGGGCACCAGTCTTCGTATCGTAGACACAGATCTTGGTGTCATCACTACCAGTCAATATCTTGTCACTGTCGAATAGCAAGCAGGTAACGACATGGCGGTGATGCGCGCGGAAAGCCAGATGCTGCGGCTGCGAGTCATCCTTCATCCACGCTTGGCGAATTAGATGGTGGCGCTGGTAAAGAGACTTGAACAGATGCATGTTCTTCAAACTCGGTAGACCTGTCGACGGAGGCGCCAGCAGCTGCCCACGCGCCACTGGAATGACCTCGGGGTTCGGGATCGCCTCAGACGCCGCCTCAGCAAAACCTCGCGGGCCCTGTGCACTGCGATACATCCTCCGCCAGAGCTCGGTGGGCGGCTTGGGTGCAGATGACGATGGCTGGGCAGTACGACGATTCTTGTTCTTTTTGCTGCTCGTCTGCCTCCCAGCAAACTTCTTCTTGTTGCGCACGGTCATGGTGGAAGACGCTGTCTCCTCATCTTCGCTGTCCGCCATGCTCGTATCTGGATTAGCCTTGCGCAGGTGAACACGCAGATCCTGCTCAGCACCAGTCACAGCAGGGTACTGCCAACCCCAGCCTTGCTCGACGGCAGTCTTAATCTCGTCTTGCGGCAACACAAACTCGTCGCGGTCAAGCAGGTCTTTCCACGCCGTCTCATCGGAATTGATCAGCCTGCGCCACTTCTTTGACACCTGTGCAGCCTTGCACATACTCTGCACATCCAGGTAGCGAGTGACATTGAGCCCAATCTCCGGAGGCATGAAGCTAAGAGGATCGCATTTGAGCGCCCCACCCACAACGCTGGCGACCATGCGAAGCGCGGGTTTGGCGCAGCGGCGCAGGAGCTGGTACAAGACATACTTCTGCAGTTGCTCGGGTATGCTATCGAAAAACTCCACGACGCGAGGGATATCCTTGACAGAGAGGCCATGGGTTGGTGCAGCAGGCTGTGGTTGTTGTCCTGCAGGATCCAAAGTGAAAGGTGGCACTGCCGGTCGAGTCTGCTGAGCTCGAGAGTCGTCGTCAAGATCCAGCCCGGAGACGAAACTGGCGTTGTCTTCGTTGTGAGACGCAAACGATTGCTCGAATAGATTGCGGTTACGCGAAGCGGCATTCGCAGCAGCAGTGATAGGCGAGAGGCTTGGACTTGGTAGACTGGCATCTTGCTGCGAGCTGGTTAGGATGCTCTGCAGTTGCGGTCGTGAACGCTCTGGCCGCCGTTGTTCATTAGACATCGGCGTCGGATCGTTGTCAAAATCTTCTTGGGCAGCAGGCGGTGTCGTGGCATTGCTGCCAGATCTGCTTGCTCCCGCAGTGGCACTCTCCTCTGTCCGGCGTTGCTTCCTCCTCTGCCTGCCGTAGAAGGGTGGGCCGAGTTGTGAGTCGTCTTCTTGAGTGTCCGGATCCTCCATCTGCACATCACTCTCGCGATCTTCAACGTCCACCACTGGCAATTCTGACTGCTGCACTCGTTGTACTGCAGGATTCGTGAGGCCCTTCTTCCGACTGCCACTTGGTCTAGGGTGCAAAGCTGGCGTGACACCAGCCTCGATGTCCGGCGTGATTGGGGATGCATTACTTTGCACCCGAAGTGTCCCAGATGCTGCTCTCTGATTGAGTGAGGGCTGCTCTGAGAGTGTCGAAGCTGTTCTCTGCAGCTGCGAGCGTGGCTTCTTGATCCTCCGTTCCAAGCTGCCCAGCTCTGTAGCCTCCTCAGCAGACAAGGGCGTGGCAGTCCGCTTCAACCCGCTGACTTCACGACTATGATGGCTGCGTTGTTTCCCAGACTGCTGTCCAAAAGCACGCGTTGGTGTCTCATAATTTTCACCCCTTGAAGTTGTCTTGATCGTGCCGCCATTATCCCTGATCTTCCGCTGCAAGTCCTGATAATCCTGCAACGCAGCCGTCGGACGCTCTGCCTCCTGGAACGTGATAGTCCGCCCGTTCTGCTCAATCTGAACCTTCTTCAGCCAGTCCGGAGTAGGCACATGGGCAAGGACATACTGCCTCGGGTCACGATCCTCGAGGTCGATCGCTGGCTGAGTGATAAGAGGTTGTAGTGTGATACGCGTGCGTGTGGTGGTAGTGACGACTGTCTCCTGGATAGCGTCCTGGTACTCAAAGGCGCCGACGGTGGCACCTGGGGGTGGGAGCTGATATGAGGTTGTGGTAGTGACCTTCTCTTGAAGCGGAGGTTGGCTGGGCATATCTTCAGTGGGTGAAGCAGGTGCTGTAGAGAGGGCGTGCTCTGGTGCGTAGGCTTGCTGCGTGCTCAGGCCGAGGCCTATCCGGGAGGAAGCCATGTCTCTGTGAAGATGTGCTACGTGCCTTCTGAAGTTCTGCCCGGTAGCTTGGGAGGCTTAGCTCTACGATCACCTTGACGCTAAGAACGCGGGTGTCTCGCGTGTCGAAAAGAAGGTGTCTATGCTCCGGGGTGGTTTAACATCGGCAGCTCGTCATATGAGGCGAAGGTCGTGATCCCGCGTGTCCAGCAGTGGTGGTAAGCGACGCGGTCCAGGCAAGCAAGCAAACAGGAACACGTAGCAGTCCTCGTGGTCGTCGTCGACGCGGTCGAAGAAGAAACACGGGGTGTTGTGGGAGGGATCGAGGGGCAGGGCCGGTGGTGGATCTACAAGTGCAAGTGCTGGCGGGCGATGTGGAGCGAACGCCAAGGCTTTCCCGCGACTTCCTTAAAAAGATGAGGCGACAACCTGCAGACAATCAACACACTGGATGAAGTCTAATGCAAATCTTAGGCGGATGACGTTCAGCTGGGACATTCTCATGGGATGGACTGACAATCTGACGCGTCCGAGTCTAGGAGATGCTGTCATGGTGAGGCGATCTCAGACGTGAACGTCTGTGAATGTGTACCGCAGAGGCATGATCACAATCTAACGACTGAAAGCGCGAGTGGATGTCCATGGGTCACGATGCCTGTGACCATCTACCCAGGCCACCGCCTGAACACTCTACAGCCCCAATTACGCTACTATCTCGACACTCGCGGTCCTGGGAAGACTCGTTTGCGCCTCGCCACACGTCCTGGATTTCTTGACTTCTCTCCTGAGATCAGGAATCTGATTTACGGCTACGCAGTCGTTCTCGACCACACCATCGAACGAGCGGGACCTTGTCAACGACCCGGGCTTTGGAATCCGAACACTGCCGCCAGGGAGGCTCGAGCCAACATCTCGGCATGTTTCAATTTCATGCTCTCGTGTAGAACTATCTACTACGAAGCACGCCCGATGTTTTGGGGATGCAACGTTTTCGACCTAGAAGTCGTGCCCACAGGACCCACAGAGTCAAAGTCCGACGACGAAGATATCGGCGCAGGCGACATCGTCACAGGCTGGAAGTTTGATATGCCAATGAAACCTCTTGATCTGAGGAGACTAATCCGCAGAGTGGCCATGCGGCCAACGTGGTCCTGGAGCCGGTTCACTCCACCTCACACATCTGCAGCAGGCTTCCTACGTAGTGTTACACTACCTTCGATTGTCGACCTGTTGATAGAATTCGATGGACAGACCTCCAAGATCGCGGAGTACCCTTTGCCGCATGCAGTCCACAGCATCAACATTCTCCCAAATGCAGCCCCCAATTTCTTGCAGCGCTTGAGAGATTCGTGGGAAGTGCTAGGAGCCCACACTCTGTACCAGCACGTCGAGAGTGCTTTGCAAGCCATGGCTGGCAGAATGCCGAATTTGCGAATCATCCGAGTCACTGGAGCTACTTCATTGCTTCATCGCACAGCTCAATGGGAGGGTCACGAATTCGATGCTTTTGGCGAGGACACCTCATTCACACGCTCATTGTCGGCTGAGACCAGCAGATTGGGAAAGGATTTCGTGTTTGAAAAGCCCAAAGATGTCAGCTCGTGTTATTGTTGCGATGCTTTGTGGAAGTATGAGGAGTGGAAAGCATACGAGAAAGATGGGTTGTGCCCTGGCTGCTCCGGAGATATCAGCTATTGCCATCGCTGCGGCGCAGAGTGGATTCATGAGGTGTGGATGGAGCGCAAGGAGGATGGGTATTGCCCGGAGTGTGCTGCTGAGTGGGAGGCGTAACGAGCTTGGTCACGCACGACAAGGGAGTAGTATGCCACATGTTGCGTTGGAGGCGTTATGTATATCGACCTTCAGCGGCGGACATGGTGCAGCTCAGGGCTGAGGCTAACCATGAAGCAGTGGGATCTGGGTTGAATGCTAGCACTCAACATGCAAGCCTCCCGTCCTCTCTCGTATCGCATGACAGTTGGTGATGCCGTTCGTTGTCGTTTTTTCAGTCTCGCAATCCTCGCCCGGGTAGCTGCTTCCCGTTTCGCGTACCTGCTTCTTTCGTTTGTATCTTTACGCGGCAGCCCCACCTCAACGAGACAACAACAACAAGAAACGTGCTCACAACATCAGGCATCTGCAAGAAAAATCTCGCAATCTACGATGACTGGTGCGAACCGCGTCATTGACAGATTGAAACGCCATTTCAAGACCGCCAGAGTCGCCTGCTTCTCGCCTTCCTTTCCTCCAACAATAACAAGCGACACGTCACCATCGTCCAAGAACACCTTCACCTCATCATCCTCCCTCACATCCGACTTTGAACATATACCCGAATACCAAGACCACAACCACAACGCAGAGCCGCTCAGCATGGGGGGCAAGTCGAACAAGTTTGGTATGCTCAAGAGTATTTGAAACATCCTTCCGTTAGCATGCTGACTTCACCACAGATTATAGTAAGAAGAAGAACACCGGCGTCTCCCTCGGCCAATTCATCGCCAAACAACTCGACGGTGAAGCCGAGGCGGTCAAAAGGACCACAGAACGTCGAGCACGAAAGCACAGCACAGGCAGCACGGCCAGCCCCGATGGCGGAGAATCAGATGAGCCCGCTATTCACCGCCTCGACCTGAAGGTACCTGGCAAAGAGCTGGGCGACGACGGGTTTTACGTGATGGCGGATGGCCTAGAAGGAGCGTTGCGCAAAGAAGCGGCGCTGGTGCTGCAGGACATTGACCTCACGGACAACGCACTCACCACGGCTTCTCTTGCACGGCTCGCTTCAGTCATTGAGCTGGCTCAATTCGATGTACAGACCATCAATCTGGCGGTCAACAACATTGTGGTCGTCAGCGATGAGCAAGCCGCGCAGTGGGAACTCTTCCTGCGGTCATTCGGAGACTGCCGCAAGCTGAGGCGTCTCGACCTGAGCGGTAACGCTCTAGGTACTCGTGCCATGGAGATCCTCGCTCAGATATATATCGCCGAGCCACAGGTCGATCCTGTTCGTCTGACGAGCAAGATGTCCATTTCCACTTTCGATACAACTCATAGCTACGGCGAGAGCACTCGCAAAGATAGTCTTACACTCGACCCGAGTGCCGACCATGCTCGGAACTCCATATCTGACGGGCTTACCTTGACCCGACGATGCGGTCTGCGAGCGCTCCCATACTTCACGATCAGCAACATTGCACTCACGACTACTGGGGCTCTGTGGTTGTCGTACGTGCTCGAAGACCACTACTACCCGCATCAGCTCACCACCGAGCTGAATGCCACTCCTGCAACGAACGAAGCATACCAGCAAGGCGCCCGGATGCACGGCATCGACTGGAGTGGAAATGAGGCTGCGCTTACCAAAGATGGCTTGCTTCTTCTGCAGAAAGCCGAAGGCGTCAGAGGCCGAACAGTGGTCGATGACAACAGTCCCTCTACCGAGTCCTTGGCAACAGGCGAGTCTGCCGAGCTCGCTGAGCCGATCGAGGACGGTAAGAGGTCGATCGGACGCAGGAGCTCGCGAGCGACTACTGGCAACCGCAGGACCAGCTTCAAATCCATCAACTCCATTGATGGAGGTGAGCAGGGCGTCGCGGAGCTCGATAGCCTCCGGAAGCGCATCCAGCGTCAGATCATTGCGCACGACAAGCCGTCGAGTGTAAACCTCTGGCACGCTGCACTCAAGCTTTTACGGTGTGCTAGGTTGCTATTGATCGCTTCACCAGTGTCTCGGAAGACGTATACAGGGCCAGCAGTCTTCAAGGTTTCGATCATTCCTGATGTCAAATCCACGCCCAGCGAGCAGCACTCGTCGCCTGCACGCAAGACATCGCAAAAGCACGGCAACAAGCTCTCGGTCGACACGAAGAGAGCAGGAGCGCCCATACGTGGATCGTATGCGAAGCTCCTGTCACCTTCGGGCAGGACCCACGATCAGCCTGAGCAAGCACTCACTGAGGTCAACACGCCAAAGAAAATCTTCAAAGCTCACCGCAAGGATGCCTTCAGTGATGCCGCCGACCCGGTCGCGGTCACCGACAGACTCAATGGGCTTGTCTTGCGGATCCCCCAGCAGTTTGCGCGGTACGTAGACTACCAGCAAGCACGAATTGCCGAGCATGGTCTGGAGTATAGAGACAGCAACGTGGCTTGCCATCTGCCCATGCCGCTCGTTGACTACATTCTCGGCTTTGCTCTGCCGGAGCGAGAGCTGGGTTTGATGACCTACGAGCAGAGGAGCGCGGCGGTGCAGTGGGGTTTGCGGAGAGAGACGTTGAAGGTCGGCTGGGCTGGCAAGGATCTAAGCAATCAGGCTTGGATGCTGCTTGATAGCATCAAGTGCCTCGAGTATGGACAGTAGGGGTACATATGCTGTTGCGATGGTGCGTGGCGATAGTACTTAGCCTGCTGCTCCGTATTGTAGATGATCATCAACTCAAAACTTCACTCATGTCTCTTGGCATATATGTCGACATGTGTACTGTACAGCGTCTCACGTTCGTCCAACCTGCCCACTTGGTTCGCCCCGATTTAATCTCGCCAGTATCGAACGAATAGATGTTGCTGATTAGACCAATGTAGTGTCCCTATCACACAGCACCCGCGGGACATGCGCATGGTCAGTTCGATGGTCGAGGCCTGAAACCCCAGAACAGATTCAACACAAAGCACATTCGGCGTGCCAAGCATGTCAAAGATGCAACACCGCTCAAGAATAATCTCCATGACGCCAGACTCTCTACTGCTACTGCGAGAGGAAATCTGAGACCCGGCGCATTCAGCATTCGTGAGAGTTGCGAAATCGATGTAAGCGAAAGTGATTCAGCAAATATACATACTCCTTCCAACACCATCGCTAATACCAAAATGTACACTCCGTATCGTCCACGAATTTCTAAGCCTTCGTGCTATGAATTCGCACGTTTTCGTCGACTAGTCCCGGAAAAGTCTTCTGAAAGTCGGTTCCTGAGCGCGGGTTAGCCATTTTCCAAGAAATCCTGAAACGTGGCAACGAGCCATCCCCTCCCAGCCAAGCTCGCATAGACTCATTGAGTCCGGAGTCGCAGCTTTGCAGCTCGCAGCGGCTCGGAGAGGCTGATTCGCCTCATTTCACATACCAAGGCTCCAGTGCTCGAGATTCCTCAAATGGTTCTCGAAAACAGGATTTAGCATGACCCCACCGTCCTCACTTGCAGTCGAAATGAGCACGTGACTCTCCGGGTACGGCCAATTCAAGCTCAGTGTGGTCGTATAAGGCACAAAGAACTCATCGAATCTAATAGGCGTTGACGAAGAAGCCAGCTGCTTCCTCATAAACGGCCTGAAGAAAGTGTTAGCCAGTTGATCGCCCGTCATCTTCCGCCTCCCTGACCCCTCAGAACCATTCCAAGCCTGCAACGCTTCACCGCAAAAGAGGTCGAAGTCGAACGGCGCCTCCTTCTCCTCCTCTTGTGGTGGTGACGCTGTGGATACTGACCAAGGCAAATCATCGATCCACGTCGCATGTGGTCTGTCCAGCTGCTCGGCCACAGGTCTGACCCACTCCGGCAGTCTTCCATAGCACGTCTCGCAAGGACAGATGAACCAGCGCATCACCAGGAACATGATGTACAGCACCGCGACCTTCTCGGGCAACGCACTGATGTCTGGGAACTTGGAGATGATGTCGATCAGCAGAGCAGTGACTGGGTGGCAATTCTTCCTCGCTGGACTGTTTGGGTCTTGCAAAGCAGTAAAGGACGGATACTCTGGACCGAGGACGTCTTGCATCGATACTCCAACACTCAACTGTTGGCGACGATTGGCGATGAAGTCGCTCAGCAGCGAATCCAGCGGACACGAAGGTGGCGTGTTGCTTGGCAGGCGGGCGTATAGTGGTGGAGACGGTGGCTGCTGGGGAGGCTGATGGTATGCCGGCATAGCTGGGTGTCCATTCGGTGGGCTCCGGTCCATGATGTAATTCAGACCCAGTCTATCCCGCTCGCCTTCGCCTGGCTGCTGGACGGGTGCTGGCGGCGGTTGGTGCTGCTCGTACTGGATCCCGTTAGTCGGCGGATACTGCTGTGGGCCCGGGCTCCATTTTTTCGTCGGTACGCCCTCGGTATGCGTGCTGGCCGGACTATCGTGCGTAGTCACGTACGAGGGGCTCCTGAGATCCGGGTGAACATGCGTATCGTAGTACTGGGCCTGCGCTCCGGCATGTTGCTGCTGTGAAGGATGCGGAGGAAGCGGTGCTTGCTGAGCCGTCAAAGCCGCCAACTCTGCTCCGTCTGCATTTAGCCAAGTTGGATCGATTAGGTCATCGATCGTAAACGTACCGTTCAAACCAGCGCCAGCAACTTGCTGTCCGGCATACTGTTGTTGTCCTCCGTTACCATTCGCAGGACCTACTACCTGCGCGACCTGCGCGACCTGAGCAAGTCTCTGTCGCAAAGCTTCACACTCATGTACTGCATCGTTTCGCTCCTGTATAACACGTTGGAGCTCTTGGAACGGTTGCTGACTTTCCAGCTCTCTAATACGCTGCTCGAGATTGGCGATAGTATTTCGTGTACGCTCCCTTATTGCACGCTGCGCTTCACGATCGTTTGCGCGCTTCTTCGCAAGCTGCTCCGGCGTAAGATTAGCGACACCACGACTGCCAGGTGCTCCAGTTGCTTTCCGCTTCTTGCTGTTGCCGTTCGCCGACTCTCCCTCGGATAGTGCTGCTGCCGCAGTCGCCTGTGGTGAGTGTTGTATGCTCGCGTATGGCTGTTGCGTGTGGGATGTTGATTGTGCGTGGGAAGGATAGGCTGTTGGTATCGGAGCGACCGCGGTCGACAGAGAGCCGTTCATGGTAGCACAATGATTCGAGTGCTTTGCCAGGAGCCTGCAGATTGCGGAAGAGCGAGTCGTGTAGTGGTTGGAATGATGATGACTCACCAATTTAGCGAGAGGGCCCATAAAAAGTTAAATGCTATTGCCGAGGTACGCGACTTTCACATGTTAGCGTTGAGTTGCGCGTCTCAAACACCACTACCACATACACCATCTCCACGACGTCGAACTGTGTGCAGCCCTTGGAAAAGCCGATCTGCGCGTCTCACACTGCAGCAAATGCGAACCTCTGTAGCCTCAGGGTGTCGATAAATTATAGCTGGGCAAGAAGCTGAGTACGATTGGCGTACGCACCTCAAACGCATATGAGTGGCCTACATCTTTGAAGCATGCTGCTACGATGACCTCTCGCTCATCTGACGCGTCCAAGAAATCGTCGCTGCTCCCAGCTTCTAAGCCAACGTGTACAATACACTCTATTGCGATAGTATCCGAAAAAGCACAGTTCACTGGCTCACATGCTGTCAACATTGGAGAGGGTGCTGTCATACACCCGCATGCAAGAATACGTGCCGAAGGTGGTAATGTCACGATTGGCAAGCATAGTATGCTCTACGAGCGCGCACTTGTCGGCACAGTCGACGGCGGAGACGTGACCATTGGGGAGTACGTCAATATTGAGACTGGAGCAGTCGTGGAGGCGAAAAGTGTAGGTGAAGGTACAACGGTGGAGGTCAATGCTGTGGTTGGAAAGGGCGCGGTACTTGGGCGGTGGTGCAAGATCGCACCTCTGGAGCGGGTAGAAGCTGGCGAGGTTCTCGAAGACTTTACCGTGGTGTATGGCGACGGGCAGAGGAGGATAGATAAGACGACGAAGGAGCATAAGGAGGTCAGGGACCTGAAGAAGGAAGCTCAGACCAAGGCAGTGCAGGTTATAAGCACGATGATACCGAACTTTTCAGCCAAGTGGGAGAATTGAAAATCATCCAGCAGAGCTGACTTTCCTCATCGACAATCTCACCAGCCCGGTCCCGCTATCTCGATCCGTGAACGGCTTGAATGGCTTTGCGTGGCACCACGCAACCCGCCGAAGAGGGAGGGTTTCGGGATCATCTGCTCGCCCTCGCCAATCACAGTTCCCTTTGTGGCCCTCAATGCTAGGTATTCTGCGCTACGCCTCCATGAGCTTGCTTGCTCTGACGTGTTCGTAGCCAGTTTCCATACTCATTCGAGTACGCATAGCCCAATTTGGCCCACTTGATTTGACATGCCAGTTCGCTGTTTGCGAATGCGGCCTCCGTGGTAAGCTGTGAGCCCGCCAACGACAGCGGTCCTGGATTCATCCACCATCTGTCTAGTATAGCCTCGTTATTCTGGCCCCATAAATCCAAGATCTGTATGCTGTTGTACCGGCTCGTACCATTTCGGAAAAGCAAAGTCCGCGTGATCTCTAAGGCGAGACTGAAAGTCATGTTAGAGTCTGCGGTTCGCGATTCGATCACAAAAGCGATATCCTTCACAGAAGAAAGCTTTAACAGAGGCTGGAGGTCGTTTTCCGAGATAGCGCTGTGTCGAAGGTCCAACGACAACGACGAAATCGTCGCTATGAGTTTCGTAGGCGCAATCTCGAGCAGGCAGGTGATGTCCAGAGGGCTGCCGAATTCGACCGTGCAGCTCTCGAACGTCTGGTCTACCAGTTCATCGCGATAGGCTGGTAGTCCTTGTAATAAGGCGGCAAAGGTAGAGCTATCGATGATGGGCCGTCCATTTGTGATGTGGCGTTCCGTGGTAGCGAGACGATATATCATCAACCGCAGTTCTGGGGGCAGGCGACCGAGCTGACACAGGTTTGAGGGCATGTTGGCAAGGAAGCTGGTCAAGACAATGCCATTGTAAGCAAGATACAGGGCAGAGATTTATGAGCGGCGTGGATCACACAAAATTGTACTGGTCTTGGCTGTGCGATTAGGTAGCAAACAATCGACTTCTAGAGTGGCGCTGAAGGGTCAAGGGTGTAGTAAAGTAGTATAGCACCTTGTGGCTCCGGCATCGCATAGATGTGAGTAGCAGTCGCCCTCCTGTAGCTTTCAAACCCTTCTCTATGTCCAGTAGTAGTCACAAGCTCATCAGACCGCTCTTACTCGCTCTCGCTCCACCCACGCCCCAATCGAAGCCATAGCGCTTCAGATGGTCTGATACAACACCATCGAACGGCCGACTCGAGTCGATCAGAAATTCATACTCTTCTTCGCCGTCAGTAATTCGCACTCGCTCAAAGGAGCCTGATAGTACTCCCATGTGTCGTAAAATTAGTGAGATCCTACCGCACATCTCGGTGTACGCATCACGTCGGGTGGTCGATCCATCGGCGCGTGTGGAACGAAGGGCGCCCTGTCGAAGGTGCATGTGTATGACGAGCTCGCGAAGATGAAGATGGCCGTCCTGTAATGGTTTCTCCGGATTGAGGCGAGGTCCACAGTGCAAGAAGAGGTTCAACGTCTGGTACATTGATCGCACAATGTTAAGGGGCCTGCATGAGCGTCGAGCATGTCAGTGTGTGTCAGGCACTTGCATGGTTTTCTCGTGTTAACTTACCCGCCATCGCCCCAGAAGCTATTCCTGGTATCAGTGTAGCAGTGCACCAAAAGCACCTTTGCACTAGTTGGTGCGCATGGGATGCGTTGCCATATGACATTGCCCATATCCTGGGATTCCTGCCCCCCGAGGTCTGTCTCCATGATGTATGTAGAGTGCTTGTCGTCTCCTTGCGCTTGCGCTTGGTTGCGTATCCAGGACTGCATTTCGGCGGCGATAGCTCGACAGCTGAGTAGTAGGCTGAGCCATGGAATGATTAGACGCGCTTCTGGATCGCGAATAGGCGTAGCGTAGAAACCTCGTGAGTCGTGACCGCCTCTCCATTTCTTGAGGACTTTGCATTCGAGATTTTGCTCCTGGAGCTCCTCATAAATTTGCAAACGAAGTTCGCGAGGTATGCCGAGAAAGCTGGCTGGTGGGGAGGTCGCCATTGAATGAAGCGCAGGCCTTTAGAGTATCATCTATGCAGGTTGTCGTCTCGTAAAGTGATGCTGTTGGTTTTGGTCCAAGTGATGAAAAGTTCCCGATCGCATGTGTTGTGTAGGAAGAGATTTATATACACGAAGGTGTTAAGTTGCAGCCTGCAGGCGCCTACGGCAATTGCCGTATGACCCTAGACAATCAGGCGGTTATTGGCTCAATCCGCAGGGTATAACATCCAGGACGAGAGGAGTCATAGGGACAACGGAGTACAACTTCTGACGGAGATCCAGCTTGATTTACCTCTCGATAGGCTAGGGCAGCAAACCATAGAGCACGTGGTGAGTTGTCACTCCGGGAGGGCAGAGCTACCAGTGTATGATGTGTTGCTCCTTGCTCAGTTGCTGGTTGCAGGTCCCCAGAAAGCTGCAGCGGAGACGGGTACACTTCACTCTCGCACGAGATGCTCCAGCAAGACTGCCATTCTCATGTTGCACATCGAGCTTCTCCATAATCTTTACTCCTCCTTCTTCGTCCGACTGTTACGTTTCCGCCAGAGCTCAACCCCCCGATCCACCTCCTGTCTCGTCACGCCGTCCCTCACCAGTTGCATGACCACACCCAACGTCTCCACATTCTTATTCCTGCTCTCATCATCGAAGAACAGCATCTCCTCGTACGCGATCCCAGTCTTCTTGTGCAGATGCTGAAAATGCGTAGTCTTGGTACCTGGGTATATCTCCATGTACTCGAACATATCTATTGATTTTGTTCTTGGTCCATCGCTCTCCGTAGCCGGGACGGTCAGCATTTTGAGCATGTCCCGGGCTATGTCGGGTGTGTGTGTTCGACTGGCGGCACCGACTGTGATGCCCGCTTGACGTATCGAGGCAAGCAGGCTTGCGACGTCTGAGTAGAAGCCCCAACTGCTACCGCGAGCGTCACGAATCGTGAGCCCGCCGTCTTTGCTAGGCTTGAGTGGTGGTGATACGTGGGTGTCGCACCAAGCCGGCCATAGGGTGTAGTCGAGGTCAAAGACTATCAGCTTGGGTAGTGGGAGGCCGTCGGTGAACGTGGAGGGAGTAGGTACTGCATCGGCAGGAAGGGTGGCGGTGTCGTCGCTGGCCGTGGTCGTGTGCTGAGTGCGGCGCGTCATGGCGAGGAGGGCGATGGCGAGGACCGTGATCAGCACTGAGGTGATAGTAAGGAGGTGGTAGGTGTTACGCGGTAGGTGTAAGTGCATGAAGAATGTTCGTGTTGACACTTCGGAAACATTTTGTGAGTGAATTCGCGTTGACATCAGCGTGCAGTTGCCAAATGCCGTCAAACACCGACGACGGCCGTCAATGTCTCCCGAATCGTGGCCTTCTCGAAGAACAGAACGCAGCAGACTGCACCAGCTTAAACGCAACGCGGCGACGCGGAGAGGTTAGAAAGACCATCCGACTGAATGAACGCCAATGGTCGTGGTCAGTGTCTCCCAAATTGTGGCCTCCTCA
The DNA here is from genome assembly GCA_035926095.1 of Elasticomyces elasticus. Lineage (NCBI taxonomy): Eukaryota > Fungi > Ascomycota > Dothideomycetes > Mycosphaerellales > Teratosphaeriaceae > Elasticomyces > Elasticomyces elasticus. The sequence goes on from JAVRQT010000003.1 coordinate 1,553,923, forward strand.
AAAAGTAGAACGCAGCCGATTGCATCAGCTTGAAGGCAACGTAGCGATACGGAGAGCGTATGAAGAGGTCTCGACTTGATGTACATCCTGCTCGGTTGTGGGCATGCTCACGCATCAGGCAGCGCCTCTTACACCCCATGGCAGCAAGGAGATTGTAGTTTTGCGTATGGTTCGTATACGCCGCGGTAAGTGTCTCCTAAGCTGTGGCTTTCTCAAAAGCATAATGCAAACGACTACACCAGCTTGAAGCCAACGCGGCGTTTGGGAGAGCCTGTGAAGACCTTCTGACAAGACAGCCAAGCGATCAGGCCAAGGGCATGCTTGTGATCCAGGCAGCACGTCTTGCACCGCATGACGGCAAGGAGATTGTGATTTTGCGTGCTTGGTTCCGTTTGGGTAGGCAGTGGTCAGTGTCTCCCAGGCTGTAGCCTCCTCGAAAAGCAAGCGCAGCAGACTGCACCAGCGTTCAGCCAACGCGGCGTTTCGGAGAGTCTATGGAGACCTTCCAACGATACATACAAGCGAGCAGGCCGAGAGCATGCTGATGACCCAGGCAGAGGCTCTTGTACCGCATGGCGGCAAGGAGATCATGATTTTGTGCTTGATTTGGGTAGGCTCTCCGCAACGCCATATGGCTCTCGAGCTGCTGCATAGCGTTAGCAAAGGGCCAAAATGTCTTCTAGATTGGTGGGAAGCAGCAGGCTGAAATGAGAAAAGTCGGCATCCCCGTATTGCCAGATATTCCTGGAGGTGTACTCGGTTCAAGTATGCTTAGAACAAAGTCAACGCCAAGGAGCATGATATACGTCCTATGAGCATCTCCGCACCGCCAAATCGACCTCGTGCCCGTGTATAGAGCTGGCAGAGTGCTAACAGTACGGCCCGGGATGGGGATACTGGCGAGCTATATCTCGAAATGTCAGCATCTCCGCACCGCCAAATCGGACACGAGGCAGTGCCGTCGGCGGCGAGGTCTGAATGGAGAGTATTGGAGAAGGGGATGCAAGCACAATTTTCTTTCGTCCTGTCTACGTATGCACGATTCCAGCAGACAATCCATCTGTCTCTTCATGCAAAACGTGACCTATTCACCATCTGTTCGATCAAGCAACACTCTCCCATCACTCCAGACGGATACCGCCGTTTCCCTCGCCGTCGGAGAACGGGTTAGTCACGTCCGTCCCGTCACTTCCTACAGCCATCGAGTCGTCTGAGCTATGGTGCTCAGCCTTGATGGAACCAGGCGGGCTAGCAAGCACGTCCTCGGCCATCTGCTTGGTGCGAGCGTCCCAAGACGACTGCTTGTTGTGCCCAGCGCGACTACCAGACTTGGGCCTACCCGCCTCCGACACAGACGGCAGCGTGCGACCATCCTCAGCACGAACCTTGAAAGACGAAGCAGCACTGCTGCCAATCTCACTGCTGCCGCGCCCAGCAATGCTCGTGTAGCCTTCAACATACTCATCCTTGCCCAGCATCAAGCGCGAGATCATGTTTTCCACCTCAGCCTTCTTGGCAAGCGTGCGGTAGTAGTCGGCAGTGTCGTCCATGCTCATGCCATCAAGCTTCTTCTCGACCTCAACCTTGTCGGCCATCAAGTGATAGAATGTTGCACGCTTCGCGATCGGCACGGCCATGGCATCGATAGCAAGCGGTCCAAAGCCACCCTTGCTCGGGTTCTGGTCAAGCCAGTTCTCAGTCTTCTGCTGGAGATCGGCGTGCTTCGGCAGATGAGTCGGAGTCTGCTCGCCTAGGTTGCGGATGAATGGACCGGGCTGGTTGGCACGAAAGTTCTGCGGGCCATACTGCATACCCATGGGCTGCTGGTAGTTGTGCTGAGCCGGGCGAGCGACGTAGCCTGCCATGGAGTCACACTCGCGGAAGTGACTAGGGTACGAGTCCTGGCTGCGCTGGTCGGACTGCTTGCCGTACGGCTGACTGAAGCGCGGAACAGCATTGTGAGCACCGTGCGTAGCCATGCCAGCGTAGGAGGTCGGGTTGGTGGTGGGCATGTTTGAGCTGAAGCTGGCGTAAGAGGCCATGTTCTGCATCTGAGGACCGGAGCTCTTGTTCGAATGGACAGCCTGAAGAGGTGGGAAGTCGTGCACCTGAGACGCGAAGCTCATGTTGGAGAGCGCATCATTGAGCTGATGGTCCTGCTGGGCGTACTTGGCAGCGTTGTTGGTCACGGCAGACTGACCGAGGGAGCGATTGGCCGCAGACTTAGGCTTGAAGACTGCAGCGGACACGGTATGCTGGAGCGACGAACCGGACGTGATCGAGGGACCGCCTTGACGCTGCGACTTGATGGTGGCAGCCGACTCGTTGTGGTCGAGGTTGTACTGACTGCCGTAAATACCCAGGCCAGCCTGACTGTCTTGCTGGTTGCCGAAGTTGTAGTGGTTGGTGATGTTCTGGACCACCGGGGTAGTACGGCCCTTTCCCTTAGCACGACCGTTCCCACGACCGAAGCTGGGTCCGCCACGAGTGTTGCCACGCAAGTCGTCCATGCTGCGTGTGTCTTGAGCAGAGTTCTGGAAGTACTCGCGACCAGGCATGTGAGTGACGGGGTTGGCAGTGGTAGGGTTGGCAGTGGCGGGGTTGGCAATGACCGGAAAGTTGCCGTTGAGGGGTGTCAAACTACCATTGTCGTTGACCACGTAAGAGACAACCTGCCCAATGCGAGGGAGAGGACCTGCAATGGGGTCGAACGTGCCATCGGTCTGTGGCAGTGGGGCAGAGTTGATAGTGAGCTCGGCCATATCGCGAGTGATCGACGGGGAGTCCTTGTCCTTGACTTCAACGATGATGCGACCGGCGGGCGGGCCCACGTTCTCTTTGGTACGCCAGTTGCTGTCGGTAGCTCTACCACCACGGCCGCCATGATCTGCGTGTCCACCGCGAACAGCACGAGCGTTCTGAGTCTGCTGCGGGTTGCCGTTCGTAAGGCGTGCATACCCGGGCTTTTCACCTCGACCACTGGGCCAAGCGAGGATGTTGGCGACGTGGCAAGACTCAACGTAGATGCGAACCACCTCGCGACCAAGTGGCTCACTGGGTGAGATGGTCTGACCGCTCCACATGTTCGCGATCGGCTGCTTCTTGTCTCCGTGTGTGAGGCCATCGAACCTAGCATACGGCACGTTCTTGACGTAGTGCCAAGTGAGCGGGAATGTACTGGTGGACGGTCAGCGTGAAACAACATGATAGACAGTGAGCAACTCACCCCTCGAAGCCACCAGACGGGTCAGTCCACCCTTCAACGAGCGCCTCGGGGTCCCACGGCCCAGACAGCTCAGCCAAGCCACAAAACTGCTTCTGGCCATTGATGGAAAACAGGAAGAAGACTTTCTCTTTCGGGTCGCGGCGCGACTCCCACACTTTCATGATGCGCTCAGAGATGGCCTTGAGCGTAGTCCAGATGCGCTGCTGAATGGCGTGGTGCACGTTCTCCGGGAACTCAGTCTTGATGTTCACGACGCGTGTCTGTGTTCGGTCAGCGTGAATGTCAACAAAGGGGTAAAGGGGTCGCCTACACCGTACGGCACCGCGAAGAGTTCTGCATTGAAGGTGCACACAGTTTCGTACGCGCCAGGGAAGGCTTCTTCGAACTTGGTGTCACCGGACATCGAGAAGCGTTTGAACCCATTGGGATTATGAGCCTGGTAGTAGATGGGCGTGGGTGCACCAATGAGCTCTGGGTGAGTGTCAGTGTAGTGCTCGGAGTAGTAGCTCGCGTCCGAGCTGTTGTCGTCCGCCATGGTTAGTGGCAGCTGGCGCGATGGGCTTCGCGGCAGACAATGTTTGTCGGTGTTTTTGCGACGACAAAGTTCGTGCAGTGAGCTTGGCTTCCGGTCATGCGTACGAAAAGCTCGACCGGCTTAATTTCGGTTGAGGTGAAGGCAGTGCTCGCACCGTCACCTCGACAACGCCTCTGACGTCGAACTTGCTCAGCGACGCAGTCTGGACTTCATGTGTACTGCTGTCCATTCACCGACAGGTTGCCAAGCTGAGAAGAGCGCATGGGGTAGGCGGCGGAGCATCTTCAGCAAGTGAAGGGCACAGGGGCGCATCCGTTGATGAGGTGAAGGTAGAGCTGACTTCGAATGCATCTCATCTTTTGCGCCCGTCAGTGCCGTTGAAGGCACTGAAGATATACCTGCTCTTGATCAGCAGAGTTCACACGGAGAAGGACCGCCTTACTGATCTGCCAAAGGTACCGAGTCTCCATTGATGCGCTTCAGTACCGTGGGCGCATTGGCTCCGCAGACGTTATGCGTAGAGCCGATGTGCTGTGGTGGAATGTTTTCGGTGACAGTCAGTGAAGTCAGCACCCTGCGCTCGTTTTCCATTTCAAGAACAAAGAAGGCATGACAAATGGGTGCAATCCCCATGCACCTTTCAAGTGTGCGACCGTGACAGCAAGAGTCGTCGCGTGCATGCAGCGCAACCTGTCCACAAGTACTCGACGGCCATGATACCACAGCGTGTCCGCTGGCGGCTTCGAGGCTGTTGAAGCCTGGAGGCATATGTCGAATTGCTTGGCGTCTTTGCTTTCGGGCTGAGCTGTTGAGAACAGCAGCAAGCACTTGCGCCATTGACTTCCATGATGGTTTTCTTGCTTTCCCTGCTCTGGTCCCTCTTCTGTCTTGTATTCCACATTGTCTCCTTTCTCTGGCAAGACCGATTGCGTCTATCCTGGCACATCGTGGTGGCGAAGGGGAAAGCCGTAGAAGCTGTCCATACTCGTGGCTAAAGCCCCACAGAGGTTCGAAGGCCCTTTTATGATGAGAAGAGAGGCCATACTGCTCTGGTACACGCCGTAGGGGTGGTGCGAAGGAAGTGAAGTCAGGCGGGGAATGCCGGCCAAGCATTTTTGGGTTCACATGACAGTTTTCAGCCCCCAAATTTTCACACTTCACCTACTCCTTGAGAGCCACACAGCTTGATAGCCTGCAACATGTGTCGGATATGTGCTCTTTTTTAGCACAGGTAGACCACCGGACCACCTCGCCCGGCCTTTCTGCCATCTCTTCCCCCTACCTGGTAGCATATTACGATTCCCAAAGCATCCGGACGCCCATCGTATGGACATGTCTCTCGTTGACGATGCCTTCGACGCCCGCTCTTCACAGTAATACGAGCTGGACGGTGGTGACTGCCTTACTGTGGCTTCGGAATATGGGATGCTGCGTAGCACGAATATCATACCCGAGCTTGCCATCGCGATGTGGTGTGTCGCATTGATCGGACGGCCTACCCAATCATGGGCGGAGAAGAGGAGAGCAGTGGCTGCTGTGATGAGATAGAGGATGCTGTGCAACAGCTGCAAAAGGTGGGTGCTCAAGTTGTTGGAGAGCCAGTAAAGGTGATAGGTCGGATACGTGGTTCATTGAGCATTGCATCGTAGTATCGGAGTATCTCCCGTTCACCAGGTGCTCGATTGATGGGCCAGATGAGACTTGCAGCTATTTCGCTCGCAAAAGTAGGCAAGCGAAAATCAAATGTAAGTCTTTCGCGTGGTATTGGTATACTATGGTCACGGTAATGCCAATGAAAGGGTGTCGCATCGCACAAACTAAGGCGGAACGAGGTGTAATATGTGCTTTCCTGATGTTCAGACCGCACCTGCCAAGCTCGGCGTCAAGTTCGACTTCGCTTCAACCTCGCCTCATGTCTCCCCAACTGACTTTTCCACCACATCTCCAATACTTTACACATTCCACATTGCATGGGTTTTGAAAGCATCAAACACTGGCCACTGATACGACTTGATTGTCCGTAAAGATGGCCATGATGCAGCTTCAGAGAACGCGCAATGCGCCGACCGTCACCAAAATTGATCAGAAACAGAGCCTGGAAGTCATCCAAACCATGCTGCATGGCTCGGTACGTGCAACTAATGCTTGTGATCTATTTCGCTAACGGTCTCACAGTTAAGCACACTGTCTTACCTGCGGTATGTCGGCTCATGACTCCAAGCTGCAGCGATGCTGACCTTCTCAGCGAATTCTTCTCGGAAAAGGTGTTTGAGCGCCAGCTGTACGAGATGGCCGACCACATCCACTCTTACGAGGATTATGCTGCAGGCAAACTTGCCAAGCACAAGCACGAAGCAGCTGAACCAGCTATCACAATGTGCATCCTGAAACGCGGCTGTGGCAAGCGAGCTGATCTGTTTCTCGACTGGCTGGTACGTATTTATGCGTCCTGTACGAGGCCATACATTGACAAGAAGCAGGAAAAGGGTGCTTTCACCGCCTTGCAAGCCGGGAATCTGCGTGCATTGCAAGTCTACGTTCACGCCGATAAGAAAGACCGAACGAAGGTTATCGAGATGTACACCTTCACCATCAAGTACGGCAAGGATGGAGAAAATGGCATGACCCCAAATGGTCTTGAGCTCGATTCGCCAGGCAACGAGCTTGTCACTGTCGAGGCTACAAATCAGGCTCTGCAGACCCTGCTCCATCAGCTTTGTGCTATGTGTGAGCGGCTTCCCGCCTTGCCTGGTGAGCCACGTCACGAAAGCCGAAAGCGCATATATATTGACACATCTCCAGAGCAACGCTTCATATCCATGGAGCTCTTCTACATCCCCGACCGCGAACAGCAGCAAAAGTCTAAAGACTTTGTTCCGGGCACCGATGCAAGCTTCTACTTCCCCGAAGCTGAAGGCTGGGAGAGAGAGAGCGAGTCACTAGGCGAGCTGGGAGCACAGTTTCACGGGTGAATATCATGCCCCAAACCAACTTCACATCTGCTAACGGCGACCAGATCGACACTCAATGTCACCTCGCTCACCTCCGCGGCTCATCGTGGTGTTGTCAGTGCCCAGCCAATTGCGTTTCCCACGACATTGAAGTACACCAAGAAGATGTCGAAGGTGGACCTCATCAGGTCCGCCAGCCTAGTTGTCAAGTCCGACAAGCCCACTGAAGCGCCGCCCGCTGCATCACCTGCTGCAGTAGATGCTACTACGCCATCTACCATCATTGAGGAGGCACGCGACAACACCACGCCCGACGAGATCGTTACTGAGAGCGTGGAGCATGACACCATCGATCCGTCCATGCTGATGATCAACTCCGTCACATCGCCGTTCCCAGGGCTACCTGCATTGGAGCATATCGGTGCGGACGCGATGTACATGGAGGATAGCATCAACACGCAGTCCGGTGTCACCATGAAGATGAAGAGTGCCGTGGGCGACATGATGCAGCCGCAAAGCATCACACAAGGCGATACGCAGACCCAGCACACAATGCATCCGCCACCTCCTGCTTTCAGCGAGTCGACCGAAAGTCCAGGCCGTACAACCGTCTCTCCGCCGAAGTCGATCATAACCCCAGCTGTCTCGAGTGATAGGCCCATGCTTTCGCCAACTAAAGCTCATAAGCTTGCGGCTGAGATACCAAGACTGCAGCAGCAAGCCCTAGATGCGATAAAGCAGGCTGGTCGGAGACCAAAGGGCAACGATACAACACTCTGTCAGTGTGGCTATGAGAAAGAAGAGGACGAAATGGTGCGGTGTGGATATTGCAAAACGTGGCAGCATCTCCCATGCTACGGCTACACGGATGCGGACGATCCGCGTTTACCGGAAGATCATACGTGCTACCAATGTCTGCTTGGTGATGGGGAGAAGGTCACCTTGACCAAGTTACAAGACCTCGCCATGACACGGCGTGCGATGGACTTCGCCCTACAGCATGGCCTCAAGACGCAGGGAGAATTCGCCGCAGATCTTGGTGAGTCGAGCAAGACCGAGACGACTTCGTGATGCTGACCTGTGGATCACCAGAACTCTCGTCCGCCGATGCCCAGAAGCTCTACAAATACCTCACGCGAGAGTCAGGCTTCATTGTGCAAGCAGCAGGATCGCATAAAGCCGGATACAAGGCTTCCGGCAAACCTCTATTCGTACCCACTCGCGACGCGGCAAAGCATGAGCAGATGCTGTCAACCCTCTTCGACCCCTTGATGCACATCAGTCATCATGTAAGCGAGGCGTACACCACTTCTTGGACTCTGCTGACGGCCTTTTAGTACACGCTGCCTGCAAGGCCGGCCACACAAGCCAATTCACTCACCCTACGCCTACTGGCGGCGCAAGCCAGCGACATGCCGCCGCCGGCAACTCCAGCCTCGCAGCTTCGATCGCGAGATACCACAACGCCAGCTTCCGGGCTCGATCTCACGACTGGCACTCCCCTCAAAACGCCAAGCCGCACGTTCAGTCAGTCGAATATCACGAAGAAGCGTTCCTCGAATCAAGCTCTCCGAGGGGGAACACCAGCCAAGAGAGTCGCCACTCCCGACTCAATGTTTGCACGGATGAAGAGCATGCAATCACGTTACCTCATTGATGCGAATGGGCTGGACTCGAGCCCGGCGGGTAGTGCCAATGGGTACTGAGGATGTGTTAAAGGAAAGATTTTCGAGTTACCGAGGAATTGCTCACTGTGCGATCAGATGTCGTTGTACGACCCAACATTGCTATGATGCGCTAAGCGAGGACACTTCTACTTGCTATGTAGCTTTGTAATTTACAAGCAGTCGCTGATACAGACCATGGCCCCTGCTGAAGAATTCTCAGTCCGAGGGCAGGTCCCACACAGCATGGTGAGTCATTCGGGTTGAACCTGCATCATAACTACCAAGTCCTGATCCGCACATCAGGTAAGTATCTACAGACAGTATGCTGACATTCGATCAGCTTTTTGTGCGGACTATGGCAGGCAATTGCTTTTTTGATCTGCCCCCTGAAATCAGGAATGATACCTATCTCGAGTACTTCGATGCCTACCAAGGTGGCCTGGTCACCCCTGGACTTTCGAAGGCCAAACTCCACTTCGAGATAGGACAAGACCATTGCGCGGATGCCAGCTCGGATGCATTGTTCAAATACGTGGATGAAGGTCAGCACGCCCAGGAGTGTTCCACCGCCCCGGCTCTACTCCTAGCCAGCAAGCAGAACTACCAGGAAGCTGTCCCCATATTCTTGCACTCGCAAAGAGTCTACATCGCCGACCTTAAGACGTTTGCCACATGGGTATCGGCAAAGCCCACCTCTCACTGGCAGGCTATCAGGCATATAGTCCTCGGCCAGAGCATTGCTGATGTCCATGTCATGAGGGGTGACCGCCTGACAACGGTCCAAAGCAAGCATCAAGCGAGAGCGGTTGTCAATCTGGCAAGCACTTTACCTCTCGGAGTAGAGGTAGGACCGGCTATGAGCTATAGGTTCCGACTACCTTAGCTGAGGCAAGGATTCCGGTCACTACAGAAGATATCCATAACAAGGGTAGCCGAAGTGGCGAAAGCGCAATCGGGTAGTGGTATGCTCGATGCTGTCTTCGTCGCCGGATCATAGCTCACGCGTGCCATAGAGACCTTGAAGTCAAACCTTTCTGCTTCCGAACTCTGGTGGCATAGAGTGCAGAGCCGGATTCAAGCATTGGATGAGAGGGCCGCGGCTGCTGCGTTTGATCGTGACGGAAGAATATTGCAGCAGTGGTTGGATTACAGAAATTCGCCACGGCACAAGCGACGGCAATGCGGCCTCCAGCATTAGTGTGGGTACTCAAACTCTTGGACCTTCCCCCCGTACTCATACTCACATCCATGGTGACACAACAGACCATAGCTGCGACAACGAGAAGCAGGTATCGCGACCGTTGTCGAAGGGCGGTACATCGACGCAAGGATGCGTCCTATAAGAACATACTTACAGCGAGTCATATCGTAAGCTTGGGACTGTAAGTTTGCTAATGTGCATGATACGATTGCCATAGCTGGTGTGGGCCAAACAAACATTCGCATAATCATGTCACCTTTGACCACGACCTGTTCTGAAGGAATTCAGGTCGTAGTTATCTTCCAGCAAATCATGTTATTGCAGATCTGTACTCACCGGACACGACTTCAATGCAAAGCCACTAACGTGGCCAGCATCTGGATACCAGAGCGACTATGAAAGTCGACTGGCCAAACCAGGAACTCTCTGTGGCCCGTTCTTCAGACGTTCGATGTCCTTCTCGTTGGCGGTATGAGTGCATCGGTACCTGCATACCTAAGCAGATTGCACTGCGGTAGTGAATGCGCCACACGGCGAGCTAGACTTCAGCATTCAATACAACTCAACATGGCGATGTTTCACAAGATCGACGAAGTCCGCGTTTATAAAGTTGATTCAGCGCCAGCGCCCGGTCTATATATCCTCCTTCTCTATCACCCTTTGCTATCATCTTGCTCGATCACCTCCCGGGACATCAACCATACCTACAACCCTCCGTTCCCATCCGAAATATGGCGCGGAGATTGAAGCGTCGCAACCGCTCAAAACGTGGTCTTCCAAAACACGTCAAGGAGGCCATCAATAAACAGAGTCTCCAGGACTTCCAGACAGGGGCTTGGTCAGACGTTAGCAGCTTCCGTCATCCCTTCATCACGAACATCCAACCAGGCTGGAACCACAAAACTCTCGCTCCGTACAGCAAATACTCGAGGCTGGTCAGCGAGCGGAAGTTCGCGAGGCCCCAAGCAGCGACACCATTCCGCTTCCTGGACCTTCCCGCCGAATTGAGGAACAAAGTATATCGTGAGCTGTTCGCTTTCGGCTCCATCGAATTCGCTCCAGGCGATGGTCTCGCACGAGAGCACCACATGCGGCACTACAGGCGTACGATTTCTCCGCGTCTTCGTGTCTTGCGTGTGAACAAGCAACTTCACAAGGAAGGATCCTCAATCTATTATGGAGAAAATGAGTTCCGGTTCACCGGTGTATATGGATTTGACACCTTGCTCTTCTTCTGCCGCACCATTGGCGAGAAGAATACACGTCTACTCCGTAAGATCACCGAGGGCGTTCCACAGGAGCTCCAGGATACCACAGATAGCTCTCACTCAAACACGCCTGCTCATCGTTCCCAGACTGGATGGCAGAACTTCCAGGGTCTGATGAGCCAGAAGATGCACTTCCATGCTGGTGGGCGGCGTGCTCCTCCATTCGATGTCGCGCGCGCGATCACCGGCACGGACGGAGGTTTGCAGCAGTACAGGGTGGTTGTTTCGTGGCAGCATCAGAACGACGACTTCAAGGTCACCATGGCGGGCGGCTTGCTGGGCTCGATGAGTCGTGCAAAGCTGGCGGAGCTCAAAGCGGAGATCGTTGTGCTACTTCCAGCCGGATGGGTAATGCCGACCAGTACGCCTGCTGTTCCAACGGCGCAGAGGAGCATCGAATGGATGGAGGGGGTTGTGCAGGAGATCGAGAAAGAATACGACCTGGATATCAGCCGTACTACGTACGAGAAGCACATGGTATATGCAACGATGGAGGAGCTTGCGGAGCAGCGCATTGAGCTTGATGGAGACCAGGAAGCTCGGGTGGAGGAGATCGCGTGAGTGGTCGCTTGGTGAGTGTGAGCCTCCTGCTGCGTTGCCGAATCCAAAGCTAACACCCGATAGCAGGCGGCTATGACGCCTCCTCTGACTCAAAAGTAGTACCACCAATTAAGGATGGACCGAAGAGCGAGAAGCCGGGAACGCAGTGTCCACCGGCATACTCGAGGCTGGTCCTTGGGAAGAAGCGCCTCGAGAGCGACATGGTTTCAATAACTCGATCCAGGATAGCAGTAGCGTTCACAAGTGACTGTAGTTTCCAGCAGATCTCCTCAGCGTGTCTTGCATAGCTCATGTAAATGGACAGACCTGGCCAGTAGTCGCGTCTCACATACTTTGGTCCAGCGTAAGTGGTCTTAATAAGAGCCTCTGATGCGGGCATAAAGGAGGCCCATGAAGCAAGGTTGGTTTACTTGCTGGCATGTACTATGTGCCGTCGCTGGCTGTCCTTGAGGACGGGGGGAACTAGAAATCGGCGTCAAATGCTGTCGTTGAACTTCGGTGCATAGCCTCGCGATCCTTTGTCGGCGCCAACACACTCTCCTGATGCAGACAATGAAATGTTCTGTCTGGTACACGGGTGGTCGATTCCTGGCACTGAGAATCTGTCCAGTCATTTATTGGATCTTCGAGTGGGTGCGGTCACCTAGTGTTAGCTCGGAGGAAAAGGTAGTACGTCAAGTCATTAGCATGCTCTTGTACACATCGCAGGCATTCGTCAATAGTCCCGCCGGACTGCTAGAATATCATGAAATTATGTATGCTCAAGGTCTGCGCTTCCTTGGTCCAATCCAGCCAGCTATCGCAATAGTATACACCCTACCTAATCACAGCAGCCTGTCGCCTGAAGGCATCCTCGCGCAGGACGGCGACATCGTCAGTCTCGTCACAGTCCACATCCTCGAGCTTTCCGCTCGCGAGGTCGTAGATCAACCCATGGATCTGCAGCCCACGGTCCTTAATCGCATCAATCACAACCGGTATCCTCCTCAGGACCTCAATACCCTGCTGCACATTGGCCTTGCTCATGATCTCCTTCTGCTCGTCCACGCTCTTCCCTTTCAACTCCGCGGCATGCTTCTCACGCAATGAGCGCACAGGCTGCAACCAGATATCCAGGGGTCCGCCCAACTGGACGTTCTGGAGACTACCCTGCACACCTCCGCATTTGCTGTGCCCGCAAACGACGATGTGCTTGACCTTCAAGTGGAAGACGGAGAACTCCACAACCGAGAGCAGGCTCAAGTCGGTGGGGGAGACGACGTTGGCGATATTGCGGTGGGTGAAGACATCACCAGGCTTGAGGTTGAGGACTGTGGTCTCAGGGACACGAGAGTCGCTGCATCCGATCCAGAGGATCTGTGGGCTTTGTCCTGCGGCAGTCTTCTCGAATAGCTTAGAGTCGGTCTCGGATGCCCACTTCTTGTTGTTCTCCAGAGCTTGCTGGAAGGCCGATATGTCTAGATCAGTGCGTTAATGTCAGTAAGCTGCCATAGCCATCGACCCAGAACATGAAGAAATGCATACGGCGGACTCGGGTAGAAGCAACGAAAGATCGCCGCAAGGTCAAGGTCACACGCTCGACCGGTCGAGCTATATGCCGGGCCTGACTCGCTCGCAGGAGGAACATCTTCTACCTACCAGCTGAACCGTTTGCCATCTTGCTGTCTCGGTGGAAAGTGTGCTTGTGCAGGTGATGTAGGTGTGTTATATTTGATGAGGTGTGCTATCGGATTATCCAGATCAAGGCAGAGAGGTTGAGGTGATCTCCGTATCACCGTTGAGAGGCGTTTCTTTTGGCCCCACTCTTGCACTCTTCTCGAGCTTGGCATGGCAGGAACCCAACCTCGTGGTCTTCTTCTTCGATGTCGACATCTCGACAGCGTGAAAGCAGCAGTGATGAAAGACCACAAAGCGCTTGAAACCAGCTGAGACGACGCAGATGCAACAAGATGTACTCCGTAAGGCGGCGCAGTCGTTCCGCCTCTGAGCCTATCAGCAGCTGACCTTGTTGTGCTGACGGCGCCTCTGGAGTTTCAATTCATCCTTCTCTTGGACCTCATCTGGGCACTGGTCGTTGTGAGTATATATCTATCTCTCCTTCCCATTGCTCAACAGCGGTTTCAGCTCGGCCAACGAACCTCCCTGTAGTCTCGCGCAAATCCGAGACGGCGCCTTCAGCGTGGCGTTGCTGACGCCTGTCTACAAAAGGGCTGCTGACTGCGCGAGGTTCGCGAGACGTTATCACAGCACTTTCTCAAAGATTGAACACACGCTCAGTCTGTTTCCTCTGTACCCATTGCACAGATCGCTCCGAAATCCTACCAATGTGGCAGACCATGTTCACAAACGAGGTTATCACGCCTGTAACCCAGGATGTACGGACCGACAGCATCATCAACATCCTCCACGACCACAGCTTCCTCATCACGATGAGTCCAATAGTGACGCGCCACAAAGAGAGCGACCGAGAGCCCGCGACTGGCAAAGTGACTTACAGCGTTTGGGAGAACATAGTCCCATTCAAGCTCTTCAACTACGAAATCGAGTTTAAATGCGCTTTCCAGGACAAACCAGACGGAGTGATTAGCTGGATCGAGGCGCCTATGGGGTTCACCTCGAAAGCAGACTACACTGTTGGGCCTGAAGGTGTTTGGGACGGTGGCGGGAATGTGATCGAGGAGCAGATTGAGAGTAATTGTAATGTGCTACTCAAGCCGTTTGTGGAGTGGACGATGGTGGGTGTGAGGAGGAAGATGCATTTGGAGATTATTGCCAAGGCGAGAGAGATGGCGAGAGGCGTGGAGAGTTGATGCTGGTTTGAGCGTTATTGCTTGCGAGGTACTTGATATTGGCGCGGCGTCTGGCGCAACGGATTTCGGACATGATTTGCGAAGGAGCCATTGGGATGATCTGGTAGTGAAACTATGAAGGATTGAGGTCTTGCAGATAATGGTTGATCTTGGCGCATGCATCTCCCGAGGAAGTATATTTGCAATGCTGCCTACGCCATGCTGTTCTGGAGCCACACGACGACGGCCACAGGATTTACATTCGGGCGCTGCAACGAGAACAGTTGTGGCGGCCGATGCAATCCTGCAATGCCAACACCAATGCCCCGAAAGCAGATCGAGTGCATGAAATGGCGGATTGTCCCGATGGTGGTGGGTCTCCAGAACAACCCAAGGTCACACAAGGTCACTGCCGACACACGTGGCGGGTAGCCAATGAATACATCCCCCAGCTGTACTGTGCTTTGGGTGTTTCAGGAGCTTCATGCATTGTTCTGGGGCCGTGAGCTGTATTTGGCATTTGTGCGAGTGACGGATTGAGCAGCTGTACGACTGCCTGTATAGTACTTGTGCCGTCTCCGCGACATATCACTCTGCGTGTGATGAACTGCATCGCTTACGAGCTTGTGAGTTTTTAACGCTGGGTCAGAGAGATTGTGGTCGGGTAGATGCTGACGGTGCAGTGTCGACGGATTCTGTGCTGCCAATGTGATCTGTTCTCCCTAGCCAGCATATACCACGTGGACTCGAGATGCGAGAAAGAGCTGTTGTGATACTCGTTGCCACGCGAGCCTGCGTGGCGCGAGCCTTGCATCGCACTCTGCATGTATGACGGCGACGGCATCCCACCGTATCTCGCACAACGCACGACGCCATTGTGGACCGCTAAGCGGCTAAGAGTCTCGTAGACATGGCCAGCATTGATGTTGCACGGGATGGAAGATGCTGTGATGCTGTCGATATTTGTGTTTCTGGTCCCAACAGTCTCTATAGTGGTAGACGTGCGCAGTGCAGATGAGCGCAGCATTGAGAGGAGGTGAAAACAAGGCGTGAGGAACACGATCACCGGCGCCCGATCTGCAAGAGAAACAGCGGTACGCACTTCGAGCAGACCTGGGAGACATCCCTGCCATCCTCGTGGCCAGCTGTCGCAAGCACATGGCGAACGTCTCGCACAGTGCAAGATCGGCATTGGCCAGACCGGGCGGCGCATCTCTGTGCCGTTTGCGTCAGCCATGCACGAAAAGATGTGTCTTCACTGATCAAATCGTCACAAAGCTCGCCAGAAATGTATGCGGCTCCGTTGAGCATCGTTCGTCGTACTTCGTATCCACTACTGTGTCTGACACACCTGTTGCACGTTGACTTGTGGGAGCCGTGGGCATCCAAGCGAGATGACGGGTGGATGCAAGCCGGGGAGCCTCGAGACAGCCACGAGACAACCCTGCAGCACATCACCCTAAGGAGTCGCTTACATGCGCGTCCGTTGCCGGGCTGAGTAACCTCCGACAGATATGAACGACGAGGGCAGATATTATCATTGAGGGCCGTGGTGTTGACTGCACTGCTGGTTGATGGATTGACGTGTGATGAGTGGCGAAGTGTACTTCGATTCTTGGTTCTCGTCGGGGCTGCTATGTGCTGTGATATGACCAGGAGGAACACCGTAGCTACCTTTATCGTCCCGCATCCTGGCGCCCTGGGGTGGGGTCTTCATGTGAACTCTTCGGCCGTCCTGTTGGGTACATGTATGTAGTCCTTCGCGTGCTGCAACCGTTCGCTGTCTAGGAGACATCGCGAGGCAAGCGAGGTGCTCCTCCACGCGACATCATACATAGCGAAGGATTCAGAAAATGCGTACACTGCTCGCTTGGAACAGGAGAAGGCATTGTTGCGGTGTTTAACAAGTCGCGATGCGGAGTCGTATCTTCAGGCCCTGCATATCATGCGCCGATCGAGAACCTGTCAAGACACCTAGGCTAGCCATATTGAGACGCTCTGCTTTCTGCTAGTCCAAAAAGGATGCACACTCTGCGGTGCGACACATCCGGCGTGAACAAAGGCGCTTCGCTTGACCTCGAATAAGTTGCGTCGCAGGCGGTCTGCAGCAGGGGAGCCACGCGACACACACTGCCGCCGCCCGTGACAACGTGGGCTGTCGTACGCCATCTGCAACTTCGGACCTTGCGGACGTCCTCCAGCGAGCCTCCATTCCGCCCCAACCAACCCCGGAGCATCATTGCATGCTCGCTTGCACTGCAAGCGTGCGTCTGCTGTGCGCGGTCCTAGCTGACTGGCTGCAAATAGCGTACGCAAGGAGGCTGGTCTGTATGAGACTCGATAGCCACGACGGAGGTCCACCGATGACAGGCCTCGTGGTGGCGGAAGTGTCTTGGACGAAATGCAGGAGTAGCAAGAAACCCCTCATTGGCTGAAATGCTCGGAATAGGTGAGCAAAGTAGCATGTCCACTGGGTTTGCTAGCCGGTCTACGCATCCCTCTGCTTACGACAAGCCCGGTAAACCATGTTCGTGCCGTTCGGGGTTCCACGCGACCAGATAGTGCGCATGGACCTCGCAAATGTCACTGGCATGCGGAGTGATACCGGGGTCAACGCTGGTGAGGATGACGAGCCTCCAAGCGAGCAACAACTTGTGATACTATAGAAGCTTGCCGACAAAATTGTCTCATCCTTTTGCGCCAATATTGGCCTCACTAGCCATGACGGTCGTTACGCCTTTGACGCCATTAGGTGCTTGGGTCGCTTAGATACAGCAAAGCGAGGCTTTACCGTCAGGCCTCGAGCACTCCGGCATATCGTACCTCGTAACATAACCGCCCCTTGACTTCATACGAGCATTCTTCGACGCAACAGATATCGGCAGAATCATCGTCGTCTGACGACTGCATTGGCATTGCCTTCGAGGAAGTGGGTCGATATACATCCGGGGTCTAGCAAGGAACATCAAGTCGCGTATTTCGGTAGCGGGCGGGCGAGCTTCAACCTTCATCAGTACGACCGCCAATCCATCTTCTGGGAAGCTCTCTCACAACTACTCCCACGCTGCTCGCGCGTGTTCGACGGGTCCATCCCACCACTAAGCCATCAGCCTTACCGGACTAGGTCAGATCTTTGACTTTGAGCGCTCAATCGGCATAGTCGTGACTGGAACCAACGTTTACTACTCCCAAACCACTATCTTCGTCCTGGAAAGATCCTGTCTGGGGCCCCTCGTACCCCACCAATTGTTCAGAGAATCAGCGGTCTCATCAGCAACTATCCTCCACGATTTCGTGTTACTGCCGCCTGGCGCCAGAGATTTGAGGAGATTGATCGACCGCCGTTGGTCGTGTACACTGGACGGCTGCATGATCACGGACGTCCAGCAGACTGCTGAGAAACACGCGACAAGAGCGGCAGTCCACTCCGCGATACAGTACGCTTCGAGACGCTTTCGTGGAAGCATCCAGCCTGGACCCTCTCGTTCAGTCGCTCGTACATCATAGTGTGGAAGCGGGTGCGCTCTGGTCCGCTCAACATATGGTGCTCGGCCCTCAATGTCATATCGGGGAGACAGTCATTCGTCAGCCGTAACACAACACGCGCATCTTGCGAGGCCTCGATTTCCACGATCTCGGACAGAACAGCCCACCAACACGAGCCGTCCGATTACCACCACTGCTATCTTCGACTTCACCTAGCACGCGCTTTCCACCACTCACAACTGCGCTTACCACACCATAGTTTGAAATCAGCTCAACCTCGTCACAAACGTGTGCAGTGGTTCATATCACCCATATCTCACTTACCACTTATTTCTGTTCGCCCACAGGATCGAAACCAAAACACTCGACGTTATTCTTGGATATCGTTCAAAACACCAACGACGCTGTCCTGGTCAGCGGACTCATTGGCTCTGTGCTACCTTCTGTTGCGAACTCCTGACCTGTGGTAAGTCCACGGTCGGGAGGTGCCATATCAAGGGCGACACGTCGGCCGACTTCAATGTCGATGCCTTACTTTGGTGCTTCACAAAATGGACAGGTGCTGGAACTGCACAGGTCAGTGTTTTGAAGCTTCGCAATTCCAACAACGTTGGGCTGACGGCAGCGTTACAGCGGAAATGTTAGCCTTGTTATCAGGCAGAACCCGAAGACTGCGCTCGTCACAGTCAGTAAGAAGGAGAAGAGTGAGTGGCTCATCACCATGGACGTGTAAAATATAGAAAGCTCACATTTCTACAGATCGGAAACCCATCGATCCACCACCTATCGTGCAGATGCACGTTCACGATCCCAATGTTGAACAGTACGTCTCCTGCCAGCGGGTCGATTCGTTGATGGGATGCTTACATTAACCAGGTCATGGCTGGTCAGCCCGTATCTGTTTCTGATTGCAACACTCCTCGCTGGCGAAAAGGGTGACGATGTCTTGATCGGTGATCAGTACGTTATAGGCCAGAGCTCATCATCACTGAATCGACTGAAAGATGTCGATAACAAGGGTGAGACCCATCGAACCAGAATGTACCCACAACGCTGACTTGAGCCAGATGGTGGCTTCTTCGTGTTTGGCGATATCTCGGTCCGCAAGACAGGATGGTACAGACTGAGATTCAGCCTATTCAACCAGAACAAGTGAGTACAGTTGAAGCTCAGCATGAAATGATGCTGACGTACAGGCAGGTCTACACACGATGTAGAGTTCCTTACCTCTGTCGATTCCACGCCTTTTGTCGGTAAGCTGACCAAGATGAAATTCAAGAGATAGCGTTGACACGGACTAGTACAATCGAACAAGGACTTTGGTGGTCTGAGCGAGTCTTCGCACCTCTCGAGAACGTTCTCCGATCAAGGCGTTCGTCTGCGACTTCGGAAAGAGCAGAGGAAACTGACAGGGTGAGCATATGCTTCACAACCTCATCCCCTCCTTACGGTCTGTTCTGACAAGTCCGCTAGCCAGAAACGAGGATATCAATCTGTCGAAGACTCGCCTGAAGACCATGGTAGTCGACGTGGAGCATTGGGCAGCAACGATTATGGTCATGGCAGGCCGGCACCAAAGCGTCAAAGAGCGAACAGTGACTATGACAATCGCTCATCTATGTACGGCCGCGCCCAAATGTCGAACTATCCATACACGGGAAGCACCATGGCATCTGGTGGCTATGGTGCGTACCCCAACTACGACACCCAGGGGTACGCCTATCACCCAGATCAGGACTATGGCGGTGCGAATCTGCCTGAAACCTACCACACACCAGTTCATATGATGCCGAATCATTTCAGCAGCGTCCCGCGGCACGGAGGTCATGACCCTGGTGCAATATCACTTGGACCTCTACACGATACGAAACCGCCTCATGCGGAACAGACGAGCTATTTCAGTGGCTATCCCACACCAACCAAGAGCGGTTCCTACAACCCGCATCTGACCGTTCAGAGTTCGGAGTTGTATAGCCACAATTCGGCACCACAGCAACATCATTTCATACATGCTGGAGGCGGCTACATGGGAGGGAGCAATGCGCAGATGGGCACTTTCGAGCCGCAACATTCAAATACCTACCCTGGCGCTCAGCCAGCTCACCTCACCCAACCGGTATCGACGATGTCGTCGCGAGCTTATGCAACCGCGGCATCGACAGGAGAAGAACAAGCTTATGGCACAACGAACGGCTATGGCGGTAACAGCGTGCTGTACCCAGCTTTCGATGCCGTAACGACCTCGGGCGCGATGCCTTCAACCCCTTTGACGACGTCAACACTAAACAGCGCATTTACGGCGTTTGGTGATGACGTGAAGACTCAACCGCCCGACCCTCAGCCAACAGCAGTGTACCCCAGTGGTTCACAAGCCTCTGCCCTGCGTGGAGTATATGACACTCGTTAGGAGGCGAGATCTTGGTACACGCAAGAGCATTGATACAGATAGAGACGCAGCATTCGTGTGGGTTTAGCGAAGGTGTTCGTTCGTTTATCAGCATGGCATACATCCAAAATTCGGCAGGTGTTTAGACCTGGACGCATTGCGAGGCGCTAAGCAAGGAAGCTTTGCACAGTGTATTATATATAACCCAATCACGAGAACAAAGAAGTATGACTTCACTCAACGTCCCAAGAGTTGCGTGGAATAGTAGTTGATCATACAGTCGGCAAGGTATCCGAAGGGGTAAAGGTACAAGTATTCAGGTCTTCACCAAACGCACTCTCTCGCACAAGCCTCCGCCTGAACCAGCGATACCGCCGCCCAGAAATCGAGCTAAACCTACAGGAAGTCACCACGGTATGCCTAGTCGAATTGAATCTGCTCGTCTTCGTCCCCTTGACCATCATCCTTGCCTCCAGCGTTGGCCTCCCCATCAGCATCGTCGACGGCGATCTCGGCATCCAATTTTGCAGCATCTTCGACATCGGCAGCGCTCAGTGCAAGACCACCAAGCTTGCTCCTCGTGCGGCGCAGCGTGGCACTACCTAGGTCGCCCGGCGAGTTGCGCCTGTTGATGGTGGAGCGCCGGACAGGCGTGCCAAGAGTGCTACGACGTGATGTCCCTCGGTTTGGGCGTCCAGGTCGACGCTTAGAGGCTGCCATGCCTGGGACTGGCGGGAAGATCTCGAAGCGGCTAGCTGGGATAGGTTCAGGTGAGGCAGGTCTTTCGGCTTGAGGCTGCGGCGCACGACTGGGACTCCGGGTAGCACGCTCCGCACCGCTGGGCGTCTTGCGTGGAGACTGTCGTCTAGGTGAACCAGACTCTTTCTCCATCACAGATGGTTGCGGCGTCAATGTCAGCGGTTGTGGTGTCTTCTTACGCGCTTTCGACAGTACCCCATCGATAGACGGCTCCTGCTCAGTTGTCTCAGTGGCGTTGATGTGCGTTTCAGCGTTGGTCGCAAAGGCCTTGGCGTTTGCCATCACCACATCGCGTGCGCCATCTGCGGGCTGCTCCTGCACTTCCACGGGGTCCTCTCGGGCAGCGACAGTCTGCATAGGTTGATTGGCTTCTTCGCCCATAGCGAACAAGCTGGTAGGTTTGCCCATGACATATGGCGTCCAGCACAGTTTCTCCGGGTCAAGCAGTATGTGGGCTTTCTTCTCGTGCTTCTCGACGTATTCTCTCATGTACTCGAAGTCGAGACGTAAGGCATATCGGCGCGTGACAGGATCTCGGACGAGGGAGCGCAGAGCCTCGAGTGTCGAGATGATATCGTCTGGTGTCATGCCCGTCTCCTTTGCAATCTGCACAATCGACAGCTGCTCGTCGGCGCCTCGATATGCTTCTTGTTCTTGATAGCGTAGCAGCAGCTTGCTCAAGACAGATCTCCAGTATGATCGATACGACACCAAGCCCATATCGGAAAGAGGCTTCTCTGGCGAGCCTGTACGGCCCTCGACTTTTGTCAAAAGGTACGAGAACTCGATGAGCACTCTTCCAAAACCACGTCGCATGTGTACTGGTAAGACCAAAATACATGACACGTTGTTGCCAGGTATGCTCGTGCCGAAGTCGAATGCCTGTCCATCGTTCGCTTCTGCACCGCCATTCGCTTGCGGGTGTTGACTCTCCTCAGAGATATGCAAGTTTGTTGGTGGTGCAGGACCACATCCTCTCTTCTCCTTCGAGAAGTAACCCACGAAATGACAGCCAAACTCATCGTTCTCAGTCATGATGTAGAACAGGAAAGGCTCGACATCATAGTAGAGCGTCTTGGAGCCCAAGAAAAGTTTAGCCAACAAGCACAGGTTCTGGCAGTACAGCGGATTGCGTCTTCCATCGACCTCGAAGAACGACAGCGTGTTCTCTGCTCCAGTCTCCGGATTGGTGACTTTGCTGCGGTAGATCTCGTCGCCTGGTGGGTGTTTGGCGGCGCATTTGAGCTTGTGCCGCCACGCCACGTAGTCCGAGCTCATGTACTTCAAGCAGAACTCGCAGATGTAGAGATGCTTGTTGCGGCTGTATTCTTCGGGGTAGGGTGCCGCATGCCATGTGTCGATCTCATACTGCCCAAAGTTGATGCATTTGATCTTGCTGGCTGGTCCCGACGATTTCGATCTCGCAGGCGTTTCACCGTTCATGGTGGCGAGCTTGTCTTTCCATGCTTGCTCAGCTTTGTCACGAGCAGCCTGGAAGCTTTGCCGGTCAACATCTTGCGGGTACGTCCGGACTGTGTCGGCTTCAGCGTCCGTAAGGATGCCACCGTACGGTTTGCCCTTGTTCTCATCTGTCTCTCGGTCCGGGAAGGCGTAGAAGGGATTGGTGTAGATGGTCGTTTGCACTGTTGGGAAGTGGCTGATATCCTCCGGCTCAGCAGTAGCTGTCGTCCGTTGATTGCGAGCGCGACGTAGCCTATCGCGCTCACGCCGTCGTTGTTTCTTTTGCACCTCCCGTTCGATTGCATCCCATTGTGGGGGCGTAATCGCAATCGCTACAATAAGGCTCTTGGGCTCGTCTGACTGGTGCAACGTCCTGACTCGCTTATGATGTTGCTTTAGATGCCTTTGTGGTCGACCAGAACGCGATCTGGGAGACTCGGCGGCGTCATCCGCAGCGTCCACGGTGATCGTAATGGCATCCGCATCATTATGTGCAGGTAATTCCTCCGGCTCTTCGGTTATCCTTCGCTTTCGAAGCGGTGGTCGTGGTGGCTCGTCCTCGTCTCCGGAGGGCGTTTTACGTTTCCGGAGCGATCGCGAGCCATCCATGGGATCCTCGTCCAGTATGAGAGTGTTGAACACAGAGTGGGAGTCCGGCTTGATGCCTCCTCTGACAGCCGGCAGAAGATCGCGTGCCATCCTAGGAGCCGACGAGCGCCGGTTGTTGGAGAGGATTTCCGGGACATTCTTGAAGTCGGCCTCCAGGCCATTGGCAATGCAGTCTTTGCACCTCCAATTCGACGCATCTGTGTGTCTTGTTAGCACACTGCAGGACCGTATGTTTGCTTGGCGTGCAGGCGGATCACGTACCTTCGTCGGAAGCTAGCGTGCCGGCAAGTCTGGCACAATACCGGTGCGCTGCAGGTACAGAAAGTCAGCATTTGGACCCTGGATCTGCGTTGCATATCTCTGCTCTTGACTGCATGTTTCTTTCTCCCAACACATAAGTTCTTACTCACCATTATCTCCGCATACTGCGCAGGCCAAATATTCTTCGAAGTCCTCACCAGGATCGTTGACTTCATCTTGACCACAGAATCTGGACTATATCAGCATCGACCCAACGCCGAACCACACAAGTCACTTACACGCAGCGGTTCGCAGCAGCATTGCCACCCTCCATTTCTTCGCCGCCATCGTCCTCGGCTTCCCAATTCTCCTCCACAGCAGACTTGGTGCTCTCATCCTCAGAGCCTTCTTCTTCTGCAGCGACGAAAGCTTCTGATTCCTCACGCTCGGCTTGCTTCTGGCGCGACCTGCTGGACCTCGTCTTGACAGCTCCGACTATCTCACCAATACCACCCTCATCATCCTCGTCGGCGACCTCAGCATCTGCCTCAGAATCCGCATCATTGTGCGCCTGAAAATCATTTTCTCCATAATCCGCCCCTTCTGCTGTGTCAACTACCTCAGCAACCTCTGCATCCGCATCCTGCTCTTCAAGCTCCATCTGTCTAGCCCGCGGCTTATACCGCACGCCGCGCGCACGCAGCCTTGTCGGCGTAGGCGCGGCGCGGTTCAAGACGATCGTAGCCAGGGTGTCTCACCTTTTCCCTCTTTACGAGCGCGATCGCCCACTAACCACCATGGAGGTTTTGTCGCAGCCGTATTTCCAATTTCAGCCGAACACTGTATAGCTGGACTTACCCTTGAGTCATGTCAAAGTTGACCTTGAAGCTTTTGAACGAGTTTCCCGACGCGTTTTGGTGCGTCTAAATGCGACTTGAGCGCGTCAAGGAAGTAAGGTGTCTGTGATTTGGTGTAGGATGTGGTTGTTGGCGTGATGTGAGCTAGGCCGCGGCCAGGAGGTGTTGTCGTTTGCGCACTGATCCAGCGTGCCAGTTTGTCGGTGTGATCTACTGTGTACAGCTCGCGATGGCGCGACAACGATGGTGATGGTTAGAGGTCCCGAAGTTCCGTGTGTGAAGTATATCAGTCCCCGTCGTCCTCGCCGCTTCACGCTGCGTGGGCGGGGAGTCACTTTGGCCAAAGTGTCCGACGACTTTTGGAGCTGAAGGTGCAAATCACGTGCCGATACTCAACCTCACTTCAAGACCGCAGTCGCATACCATGCCAGTCTAGTACCGCACACGCCAACAAGCTTGTCAGCGCCCGCCAAGGTCCTACTGCGTGCGCTGCGCTCTAGTTTCACACAACGGAAGAATGGTACGGGCTGGAAAAGCCTAGTAAAGCACTCGACTGACATCTGTCCAGGGTGTCCCATTCGAGGCTCTCCTACCGTATGATCGATTTGGCCTCTCTACACCCCACGGGCTAACAATCCACTAGCTATGCGGTCTGCATCGGCATGTTCGGCTTCTCTGGAGCGGCGCTCTCGAAGATCAGGGCCATGCAGAACGGAGGAAAGCGCGCAAGACACTCAGTGGATCAATGGGATAGACAAAGTATGTGGATTTACGTCCGGGGGACGGAGAGGATATCAGATTTGCTGAGCTAGAGAGGATGGCGTACTAACATGTTGCAGTGATGGACAGGGACAGGAGACTCACGGGCTTCCTTCGAGGGCAGACCGATAACGTGAAGGCACCGGCAGGTTTCGAGCTTAGCAATGGATGGAGGGTAAGTCATAACACACGATCCGTGTCGCTTTGCGTGCAAAACTGACGAGATTATAGCTCGAGAGAGGCTTCATATGAGAAATTCCGAAGCATAGCTTTTGTTTCACTAGTCACTGTACACGACATCAAAAATACTCTTACATCGTCGAGCTGTACTGAACTCTGCTACGCGCATCTAATCTACGAAACTGCCCCTATGCACCAAGACGCACCGCATGCCGACTCTAGTTGTACCCGACGATTTCTCACTGCACATCATCGGCATCTTGAACGAATCCGTCAAATGCTCGGTCTCTACTTCTTCCAGGCCAGGTTTTGAACAAGCAGCTATCTCTCCAACGAGTCCGGGTTTCGGGCGTGCTTCGTTGTGGACAAGTCTGGAAAGATCTGGAAGCGCGATACTTCCAACATGGGTCGCACGAAGATGGATGCACTGTCTTGTCGCAGCCGGATCTCTGCGACCAACGTGCCAGCCGGAAGGTGTACTGTGATATGCATGGCTGGACCGTCATTATCTGACCTGTGGATTGTTGGAGCATCTGCTGGAGGCATCCGTCGTACGCAGTAGCAGTCTCAACGTCTTCTGAAGTCAAGACCTTCTGCTACTGGTACATCCTCTACACCCCTGGTCTCTTCGCTCAACAGTAAATAGCCGTGCCATGGGAACGACATATGACCTCAATTAATTCCCGTCTCTGTCTCCGTCTCCCATTCATGCTAAAGAGTCTTCCTTCCTTCTCTCTTGTTCACTGCGTACGGAACTGAGATCTAGAACCGCTCATGTACGGGACCAAACAGCTGGGAAACATTAATTAGGGTTAGATAGCCAAGGCGATCCCCTTTCCCGGGATCAGCTCAGCCCTGTAGATCTCCCTGCACCTCGCTTGACCCTTTATTAATGTTCAACACTTTGAACAACCTGGCGACGACTATGCTGGTACACTCTATCGACGCCTATGAGGACCCTTGAAACCTATGTCTGACCTCACGAGGTGACTTCCCTTCCTATGCCGAGGGCTGCGAAGATCACCGTCAGCGCTGCGCCGAACAAGACGCGTTGGACACTGGCGCAGAACCGGCAGGATCAGGAGAAGCAGGAACTCGTCATGAACATGCAGGCCAATGCACCATACTACGAACATCACGAGCAATCATTGCCAAAATACGAGAGCTTCGATGGCAGCCAGTATAGCGTACCAGGTCTCGACCGGATGAGTACGGCATCGTGGAAGCCGCCAATGGCGGTCAATGGCAATGGCAACGGGAATGGGCACTACGACGATCACGAATATAACACGCCTGTTGAAGAACGAGCGAGCCACCAGATATCGGTCGATACCCGCGTTCCACGATCGCAGGAGCGGGACATTGTTGGTCAGCATTTGTTGTATGAAACAGCCATGCAGGACACGCAGTCCTTCGAGATCCTGGATATTGCTGAAGTGGACGCGCTGAAGAAGGAGCATGCGCGACTCAATGCGCGTGTCGAAGCGGCCAACCGGAAGCTGCTGCTTGAGAGCAAGGTCAAGGATGCGGCGCAGAACCTTCAGAGATTGTATTCGGTCAGTGGGAAGAGTAGGCCAGATACGCCGCAGAGTCCGGATACCCCAAAGAAGAGCAGGAGTAGCTTGATGGGCCGTGGAAGTAGGACAAGCAGTAGTGGAAGCGGAATGGGGTTACCACTGGATCAGGCCAAAGACGAATTGGCGGTCAGTATCAAGAAAGTTGACGAGCTGAATACTGCAGTCAAGGCTTTGATGGACAGGCGGCAGTTTGTTGAGAGCAAACTGTTAAGGCACACGGCTGCTGTGCTGGCGGAGCAAAGCGCACGTGCATTGGCCCGAGAAGCGAGTAGTCCGTACTCGAACGGCCACGCCGAGACACATGGCGAAGACGAGACCTCGATGATGTATTCGCCGGACGAGTTCGATGGCATCAGGGACATCTTGCACGGCGCGCCGGCACGTGCGGCTAGCAAAGGCGCGAAATCCGGCGATGTTCAGAAGATGAAAGACGAGCACGAGCAGCAGATAGCAAGCGTGCAGTCTCGACTTGAGCACCTCAACGATCAGTTGAGATATGTCATTGGTGAGGCGAGCAGAACACGAGGTGTCGATCTAGAGCCTGAACACGACTTGTCGGACGAAGACGTGGAGCCTGTACAAAGGCTGGATCAGCGACTCGACCGCTTGGAGGACAATCTGCAGCTTCTTGACCAGGAGCAACAAGGGGTGAAGTCACATTACGCACGTCTGCAGGACAGCGCCCATATGACTCGCAACGCCGTCGAAGAGCAGCTCGAGGGCCTCAACAATCGACTCCACAATACTCTCCTTCTCGGCGCAGACATGCAAGATATGGAGAGCATGCGAGAGCCACCCCAGGCGACTGGTCATGGCTATCAGCAGCAATTGGAATACCTATCGGACAGCTTGCAGACAATCGAGCAGCTCCTTCGTCAGCATCGTGTGGATCTGGATAACGCCCGTGAAGCAGGTGATGACGCAAGTAAAGCTGCAGAAGAGGCGCATGGCAGAGCCACATCGCATGCGCAAAAGGTCGGCGAGTACGAGGCTACCTTAGGTGGACTGTGGGACATCTTGCAGTCTGATGTTGTATCTCGACGACCGAGCATGATTGAGTCGGACGATGGAGACGAAGATACACGAAGTCCTGGAACTCCGCTCAGGGAGGACTTCTCTCTGCAAGCATTCAACACGCGCGTACAAAGCCTCTTCGATCGCGCTCAGTCTGCTAAAGAGCAGCATGATATTCTGCGAAGGCAGATTCAGCAACAACGCGAACTCAACGGCAAGTCCGATGCCGAGAAGGACCGGCAGCTTACGGACCTGCAAGGCAAGCACGAGCAGCTCACTGCCGATCACGAGGCGGCGCAAGACGAACTCGCCAAAGCCCTATCACAACGTGCGCAGGTCGAAAGTGAGGCAGGACAGTCAAAGCTGGAGCTCATGAACGTCACGAACGATCACGCCGAGCTGAAGCGCAGTGTCGACGCCCACCTTCAGGAGCGGGATGAAATGCAACGAAGGGTAGACACCCATCAAAGCCATGCAATGACACTGCAGGAGCAGATCGCCTCGCTCGAAGCACAGATCGCTGACATGACAGACGACGCCCGCCTCGCCACTGTCGAGTCCAATTCGAAGCATGATGAGCACACAGCGAAATATGATGACCTTTCCGCACAGCTAGAGAGCGCTGTCGCCGCCAAAGAAGCCGCGGAACAACGCCACGTAACCCTGCAAAAAGATGCCGAAGAACATGAGAATGACATTGTGCGCCTGACCACCGAGCTAGCTATGGCCAAGGCCGAGCTCGATGGTGCCTATGGCAGCCGCGCCGAGCGCGCTAGGGAAGCGCAGGCAGCGGAGGTCGCTGGGTTGGGAGATCGCAACAAGCAGATGACCGACGAGCTGGAGCGTTTGCAGAGTGAGCATGACAACGTGCGCAGCTTGCATCGGGACCTGAGTGGTGAGCACGAGGTGTTGAGAGGCGAGCACGAGGCGACATTGGCGCAGCTCGGTAGTTTGCATGCGAAAATCCAGGCCGACACCGCAGAGCGAAGTAAACTCCTGGAGGCCGAATTGGTTGACATGACTGATGCCTATCAAGACCTTACGCGCGAGGCCATTGAGTTGGAGAAAGAGCGAGTGCAACTCGAAGACCTCATCGACGGACTGCGTGATCGCTGCGACAGTCTTGAAGCTCAGGTGAATGATGAGAGAGTAAGGTGGCTCGGCATGAAGTGCCCGTCGAGTAGCTCGGAGTCCAACGGCCTCAATGGGAGGGCGTCAATGACCAGCACGATGGTCTTACGGCAGGAATTCAAGAAGATGATGCGAGAGGCCAGGGGAGAGGGGGTTAAGGCACTGAGAGTGAGTCGACTACTGCTTTCATTCGTGATTTAGTTTACTAACAGTCTCTTCTTACAGGCTGAACAAGACCATCGCCGACATCTCGAAGCTGAACTCAGGCGTCTTCGGCAAGCCAACGGCCCGCTTGCGAGTGCTGCGTCTCGGACGACCAACGGCGGCAGCGAAAGACATAGTACTGACGCGTCGTCAACAAGTGGACTGGGTCAAACCTACTGATCACCACCCTAATTTTGTCGATGTTCACCACGGAGGGACACGATGAATACGACTAGTATAGATCGTAAAGTGTTTGTACAGACATCCTCTCTTGTGCCAATCCTTGGCCATAATATCGTCACAGATGCACGCTTTGACTAATTTCAACGAGCGATAGTCGTAATGTCAGAGCGAGAACCATCCGCCGTTGCAAAGGTCAGCAATTCATCCTGTGTGACTCAGAACCTCGACGCACATATCCTTTAGTCCTAACACCCTCGCCTCCAAAGATCTGCCAAATACTCGAGACTGTCATGGCGCTGACGTTCCTCGATCTACCGCCTGAGCTCCGAGACGTGGTATACAGCATGTGCTTCGCAGAATATGCGTCCTGCTCGCATGGCGGCTGCTTCCAAGCCGACGAGGTGCCCACCACAACCGGATCTTGGTGTCCAGCGATCGAGAGCCTGCAAGCAGACCCGGATGGGTACGGTGAGCTAGGTGATGTCGACAATGCCGACGACAACGAGATAGCCGAAATGCTGCAGCGTATGTATGCAACAGCAGCCACCCGGCGTATGGAACAGGCTCATTACTCCGATCACCCACCAGACTACGGCGAAGGCAACCCCATCAACCTCCTTCATGTCAACAGAACTGTCCGTCAGGGTGCCTCGGAGGTCTTTCTCCGGACGATGCCTATCAATTTCAGACTCCCTCAGGTCGATATCGCTGCATTCACTCGTCGCTGGCGCCAGGCAGACCCGGAAAAGCAAGTGCGCTCAATCATCGTGAATTGGAAACCCACCCACTGGGAAGGCGAGGCACCGCAGAACCTGCTAATGAATGTCACGCTGCGGCTGCTCACACGAACTTTCCCAAAAGTCACACGCGTGGAGGTGTGGTTCGGACGCGACGATCCGACCAGTTACTATCATGCGCTCAAACAACACCTGCCTGGATTTAGCCAGTTGAAGGAAGTAGAGATCAACGATGGAGACCCTCTGAGGGTGCAGAGGCTGTATGACGGATATCGCAAACCATGGCTACCCAATGTTGCTTCCATCACTTTGAGTTCCCGGTTGCTGAAAAGCAGAGTGCCAAGCGAGGTTGAAGAGATGGATGACTGGGCAGAAGACGGTAGTTCTGAGTGGTAATATGTCAATGGCGCAGATCGATATAAAGCGTTTGGTTGCTATATCTGACGCACGATTCTTTTACTTGGAGCTTGTGTCAAGTTTTCGACATGCTATCCTCCCCGATCATGTCTGCCGCCTTTTCGGCAACGGCGACGACCACAGCACAAGGGTGGCAGGCGACCGGAGTAGGGAAGATGCTGGCATCAACAACACGCAAACCCTTGATGCCATGCACTCTTAGCCTGTCATCGACCACGCTCATCTTGTCTGTTACTGGGCCCATCTTGGCAGAGCCGGTGGCATGATATATGGTCTGCCCGTTCTTCCGGACATGCTGTAGCAGCTGTTCGTCCGTTGGGCTTTCTGGTACATCGAAACAAGATGCCCACCAGCCGCCGAAGACATCACGCAATGGCGGTGCTCGGACGATGTCAATGGCTACTCGCATGGAGTAGATCATGAGGTCGCGATCGTGCTTGGTGGAAAGGTAATTCGCCTTGATGCACGGTGGTGTGAATGGAGACTCGTCGACCAAAGTGATAATGCCGCGTGAGGTTGGACGGAGTATAACCGGTGCCACCGTAGCCCAGTCCTGCGAGAGAATCAGTACTGCTCCATTGTTAGGAGCAACATACGTACCTTGTCCACAGGCGCAGTCTTGAGCCCATGGTTCATGAACGCAGCGGAACCGAACACAATCTCTATATCAGGGCTTGTCTTGCCGCTGGTCTCATCGTTCTTCTTCAGCTCCGTCGGCGCATCAGGTCGATCAGCGGAGCGAAAGAAACAAGCGCCTTCACCCACGTTGGTCGTCATTGGACCCGTCCCGAAGCGCAGCCACTCTAAGAGAGCCGGTAGCGATTTGATTGGACTCAGCAGGTACTGTAGGCTTGCCATCTTGGACTTGAAGATCATGGCAACCATGAGGTGATCTGAGACGTTAGCTCCTACGCCAGGTACGTTTGCGACCAGAGGTATGTTGTGCTTTTGGAGCTCGTCAGCAGGACCAACACCAGACAGCATGAGCAATTGAGGTGTCGCGATCGCTCCAGCCGACAGTACGACTTCATGCTTGGCCTTGGCAAGATATCGGACTGGGCTGGAAGGAGAAGCTGCCATCTCGACTCCCACTGCCCGTGGTTCTTTGCCAGAGGTGTCAAAGATGATCTGCGTGACTGTCTGGCCCACAGCAATCCTCAAATTCGTTCGGGTAGCCACCTCAGAGGTAATATAGGCCGTCGCAGCAGATGATCGGTGTCCTTTACCATCGATTGTTCGCTGAAAGATTGATGTTCCGAGGCATCCGGCGGCGCTATTCAGATCCGAGACCTTGGGGATGCCGACCGCTGCGCAACTGTCCATCTATATGGACGTTAGCCTATTGCGTCAGCGATACAAGATCGTCTGCCAGTTTGGAAACATGCTGCTCGCTCTCGGAGGATTCAAGCTTGGTTGCTATGTCAGAGTATGTGGGGCATTGATGATCCCCATGCCCCTAGGAGCCGTAAAATCCTTTCGTATGCTCTAAAGGTCGGGAGGAGCGATACTCACTATACCCTTATCAGTCATGAACAGTCAGCTAGTAAAAGATGAGAGTTGCGCTCACCAATTTTCCTCGTTAAGTCAGCAGTATCCCCATAACGGATTTGCCATAACCCGATCCTGCCATGCTGCTCTAACTCCTTCTCCGTCAGCGGGTCAGTATCCGAAGGCGTAAGGCACTCTGCTTTCCGCAGATAGTGCTTCATTATATCGTAACCCCAACCCTCGTTCCCCAAGCTTTTCCACTCGTCATAGTCATCTGGTGAGCCTTTGTTGTAACATAACATGTTGATGGAGCTGGAGCCGCCGCTACACCCAGTATTAGCCCTACCTGTGCAATCAGGGATGGACTTCGATAAGCAACGGATTTCACTGACAGCAGTCGGCCTCGAGGCCACCACATCTTTTGCCCGTCCATAAAAGGTTCAGCTTCAGTCCTATAGTCCCAGTTCGCTGCTCCGCTGAGCATGAGTTGGCCGCCACCGACAGGGACCCGAGCCATGAGGTACTTGAGGTCAGAGTGGCCGGCCTCGACGACTAGGACAGTGACGTCTGGATTTTCACTCAATCTGCTCGCCAGCACGCAACCAGCAGTCCCTCCTCCAACTATTATGTAGTCGTATTCAACCACCACGCTTAAGTCCTTTGCGGAATTATGGGCGAATCTACGGTGATCCTTAAGGAACTGTTTGGGCAGCGGAGTTGCCAGAAGGGCGGTGTTGATCTCGCCCGGGATAGGCCTGGGACCCGGTCAGCATCCGAGAGGCCAGTACGTTGTTTGACAAGCTTACCCAACGAACAAGGTTTGACTGATCTGCCGGACGACCTTAACAGCTAGGTACAAAGGCAGAGCAGCGATAGCAGCCCCGAGGGCTAGGAAGTAGCTCTCAGCAGCAGCAGAGAGGGGCATCGTACTGAGTAGGGGTATCGAGATCCAGCACATAACCAGTCTGCTCACATCGACAGGAAGTCAACTTCTTATAAGCGTGCTTCTCCTCCCTCACAGCTGGCCCACGGTACCAATCCAAGCAACTCGCCCGTGCGAGTCCGCCGTCAGCTTGAAAGAAGCCCGACTGACCCGAAGAGTCCGAATTATGACCCTAACATAGGCCGCCGTCCCACACCCAGTCTTGATAGACCTGCGCTGGGCGAATAGACCCAACCCAGCGACTTCCCTGTAGGTCCCGGCTTTCAGCGGACGTTGAAATCACCTGCACTCTCGTATATGTCTCTGCCGTTAGTTCTGGGTGACCCTATTCCACGCCAAGCATGCCCTGATATTACGGCCGAAAGTTCTTTGGGTTTCCGGACGTCCTGCTGCATGCCCTAACGTTAGGTATTCGTCGCCTAAACACTGCGTCTCGTGAGTGGTATATGGACTTTCCTGGACGCTGACGCTGTTCAGCATGAGATCGAGCTCTGCAGCTGCAGCTTTTGACTAAATCGACGACACTGACAGTCATCCTGACATGCTTGGCCAATATTCTTGTGGAGTGCACTCCGCGATGGAATGGAAATGTGTCCAGGTTGCAGCTTAGTTAGTCGAGTATGGTCCGGAAGACAACAACTCTGCAATGCCCACATCTCCATCGTACAAAACTGTCCCGTAACTATCGAGCCGATCGTAGGATCGTGCCCGCAACAATACCACCTAAACAATCACACCTACAGCACTTCGATACCGCTCCAGCATCGCCGCTCCTTTGCCAGCACTGCTCATCTCCACCCTGCTGAGCTTCAAAGTCTTTCGCATTTCAATGAACGCCACTCTCTGCTCCAATGTCAAACCCTTATATCCGGCCTTCCCAAGACTCTCGAGAGTCTTCTCCAGCACGGTATCGAATTTGCCCTTGCCGCGAGCCAGGTACGCCGCGTAGATCCTACCACCTTGCTCCCATCCTGCAGGCTTGGTCCTGAACTCATTGACCAGCGTAAGATTCTCGAGGTCCTTCTCGATGATCGCCTTGGGCCACACAGCAACGCACAGTACTTCGTGAGCTTCTGCAAGCAGACCAGCCTGGAGTAGCAATTGCGCCTGCGCATGCACGTCTCCTATGGCCTTGGCATGCGCAGCCTGAGCAGAGAGCAGCATTGGCCGCGGAATGCGACACTGCTGTAGACGATCTTCGATCTCGGCCAAGCCGCCTGCATTGCGCTGCAGGAACCCGGTCATAGCACCGTGGCGCGCGGACTCATCACTGAGATGCAGCAAGGTCCAAGCACTCTCAACCAGCTTGCCGGCAGTCTCCAAATCAGCTGCAAGAGAAATTGTGAGTTGCGCTTGCTCATCATCCGACAGCGTGAGCAAGTCCTTCGCGCTAAGCATGATAGACAGCTGCCAAGCGATTCTCGAGTTGAGCGGACTTCCTGATACCGTGATGGGCTCGCAAAGCCCCACGGCTTCGGTGTCGCTCGCCTGGGAGCCGTACAGGCGGCAGAGAGAGAGCAGCGTGTCTTCGGCGCCGTTGTTATTTTGCGAAGCCGGCTTGACCGTCTCACGACCTGCTTCGAGATCGGTGCAGTAAGATTCAACCGCGTCGTCGAGGGTATTGTAGCCACCGAAGAAGATCCTCAATCCAAGACTCTGCTGCCACGTCATATCGAAGCGCTCGGATATGCAGAACTCGCTGGCGCGGTCCTCGGCTGCTCCGCTCTGGCCTGCAATGTGGCAAAGGTCGCCCGCCAGAATGCAGTAAAGTGCACGAACAGCATCGCTCATCTCGCTCCAGTCCTTCCGCTTCTGCCATGCTTCGATCTGGTTCCGCATGACCTGACGATTCGCCTCAGAGCTGGGCAGCTGCGCGACGAGCGTCGCAAGACGGAAGTCCTTTGCAGTGATCAAGGCGTCACAGGCAGCCGCTATATCGTTCTTGGTCAAATGCAAGATAGCTTTCTCCTCGGCGCTCTTCGTACGCTTGATACTGGCGTCGACATCAGCACTGATCAGCTTCGCCCAGTAGCCCTTGAAAGCGTCAACTCGGAGACGTGAGGCGTAGATGTTCCGGCTCTCGTCGGTAAGGTCGGAAAGATCCGAGACAATCGTGTCCAGGGGGTCGAAAAGGGTACTGCACAAACGCCAGATGGCCACTTCTTGCACTCCAACCGGCCGATCCTTCTCAGCCTCTCGAGCCAGATCCGCGAACAGTAAGTTCGGGTTAGTCGATGCCGAGGGCAACTCACCCTTCTTGGCCTTCAAAGCCGTGCCAGTGTCCTGCATCATTGTCTTCAGTGTCCCGTTGAACAGACCAGCCGGCGAGGCGAGCTTCGCGAACCGGATGTCCGTGTGTTCGCCCACGACAGCTTCCTTGGTCTGCACCAGCTCACCAGTGACCAGAGGCGCCGAGCCTGGAGAAGCATACACCAGCGTGCCGTCGGTGGAGAAGGAGGGCTTGAGCCCAGAAGGCTTCTTGTCGTCATCACTGTCGGAAAGGCGAGGCTTCTTGGCGTAGGGGTACTATTGTCATTCTCAGCTATGTACTTTACATGCGGTGTGTGCTGATGTGTAATGGGAAGGGTGGGGTGTGATGACGGAACGCTCGCAATGCCATGATGCTCATCCTTCGCCTCAGCCGATATGCTGGTCCAATCACCAGTTCAGGGCAATGTTAGAGTCTCAGGGGGTGATCATACCTCAAAACCATTGCCTGCCTTCTTTCCACTTCCTCCCTTCTGATCTGCCCAAAGCGAGTTCATGATATCCATCGACGTCTTGAAAGCCTGACTCTTGCCCAATTCCTCCGGAGCTGCCATCCGCACTTTCTTCGCACTCTTTTGCACTAGGTAGCTTTGCCCAAGCATACTCTGGCCCATCATGCTCTTCCCGAGCATCGACTGCTTGAACGGACTCTCAACACCAGCATCCTGCTCCTGGGCGTTCATCAAGCTCTGCTGCATCTCCCGCAACGCCAATCGGTCTCGCTTCCTCGGGCTGATGGTGCGTTGCAGCTGCTCTTCCCAGCTCTCCGTTGCCAGCTTTTCGGGCGAAGCGAAAACATCGAGACCTCTGCTAGGCTTGAGAATGGATCGCAACATCTTCGGCGGAGGCTCAAAAGCACCAGGCATCTCTGGCTCTTCTTCGTCCTCCTCCATCTCAGCGCCAGTCATGTCGACATCATCAGTCTGCTCATCATCCTCAAGCATGCTGGAATGGTACCGCTCGACCGCACCCGGAGAAGGAGGCTGCACAGCGCCGCCCGACGATCTGAACGACTGGTCCATTTCTGTCTCGCTCTGCTCTTGGGGCTCTTCCTCCATTTGCTCGTCCGCACTCGGGTCATCGTAGTCGTAGCTGACGCTCGGCTCGTCAAATCCGCCTGGCACACTCATCGTCGACTTCCTGTCCAGCTTGAACTGAAACGTATCCTCCTGTTCGCTGATTCCCGTCTCGACACTGTCCATGGTTTGGTCCTCCTGCTGGCCTTCTTCGTTGGGCGTGGCAGGTGCCTCACTCAATCCACTTGAATCGCCCTGCTCGGTGAAATCCTCATCATCATCATCCTCATCGTCGAGCCCGTAAGTAGTGAAGTGATCAACTGTGAACTTCCAAACTCCAGTCTCCGAGTCGTACTCCACGAATTTCGTCCCACCAACCTTCTTCAGACGTGCAATGTGCTTGTCATATTCCCGACCTTCCCGCGCATGCACAGCCTTCCGTCCGCCATGCGATCGCGGCCAAGAGTTCTCAAGGTAGATAGTCGACGGCACATTCAGCGCCTTACCCATCGCCGGCTTGTCCTTGTCATCTTGATACACAGTCGCAGACCTCAAGTTCAACCGCACAGTACCGCCGCAAATTTCATCAAGCTGCGTAGTCGAAAGATCGCAAGGCCCGAACTCGACCCGACCGATACCATGACGGCCAACAACGAACTTGCCAATCTTCTGCAATTGCTGCCTCGACATGTTCTTGAGATCGCGAAGCGCAGGCTGGGTCCAGTACTCGCCCGGCTCATTATCCTTCTTCACAGCTCCAGTAGACATCGGCGCAGACTTCTGCTGGGTGGCAGGCGCCGAGCCAGGTCGCTGTGGTACACCGTCCTCAGGCACGGACGAAAGACCATTGGATCCATTATTGACCTGTGACATTTCCGGCTGACGAGGTGGACCACTCGGCTTCGGCGCGGCCTTGATCAGAGCAGGCGACTCATCCTCAGGCTCCGTATCATCAGTCTCCGTCCTCACCAAAGCGTTCTCGCGGTTTGAAGGTTGTCGCTGCGGAATTTCATCAGGCTGCTCGGCAGTGTTGTCATACCGCACCCTCCTGCCTTCGCGCTCTGGCTCTTTCGCAGGACCAAACAGATCAGTCCTCAAACTCCGATCAATGTTCAGCTTCCTCACGCTTCCGCCGCCGTATCGTCCACTCCCTGGTGGACTCAGCGCGGACTCACGCAACAGACTTCGACCCTCGCCTGGTGTACTCTCTCCGCGCAGATTGCCCATGCTGATGCTCTTATTCAAACGGCTGGACAATGCACTTCCAAAGCTACCCGTAGGTCTCAGCAGACTGCTCGCACCTGGTGTCAGACTGCCAGTGTATGCCGAGCCTGGCGTGCCGTAAGTGGAGTAGCTGAAACCATAGCCAGCATTGCGGCCGATGGAGCCGCCTCGTGGCGTGTAAGCGGGTGAGTTGAGCCTCATGGTCGCCATCAGACTCGGCGTCTTGCGTGGTGCAGGCTTGGCGCCGTTGAGTGGAGTGGCCAGTGGACCAACAGGCGGGTTAGACGTTGCAAGTGAAGCGAAGAGCTGCTCATTGCCGTACGGTGCCCCAGTGAGCGAAGCTTGCAGCTGGTTCGGCTGTTGTTGCTGCTGCCCGTTTGTGCTCCCAAACAGAGAGTTGTTGTTGTTCTGCTGCTGGTTCGAGTTGCCGAAGAGGGAGTTACCGGCGTTGTTGTTCTGGTTCGACTGGCTGTTACCAAACAGTCCGCCGCCGCCAGTGTTTCCTGTAGTGCTATTGCCGAACAGGCCACCAGTTGCAGGCTTGTTCTGGCTCCCAAAGAGACCACCTCCAGCGTTGTTATTCGAGTTGCCAAACAGGCTGGTTCCGGAGTTCTGCTGCTGCTGATTATTGTTGTTATTGCCAAAAAGTCCGCCGCCAGCAGTGTTGTTGTTCGTACCGCCGAAGAGACCACCAGTCGCAGGCTTGTTCTGGTTACCGAAAAGTCCGCCGCCAGCATTATTGTTCTGCTGCTGATTGGCGTTCCCGAATAGGCCGCCACCAGTAGTGGTAGATCCGCCGAAAGGGTTTGAATTCTGCTGCTGATTGTTGTTCGCGGCTCCAAACAGTCCAGTACCCGTGGAGGCAGTGTTCGAGTTGTTGGCGCTGCCAAACAGTCCACCGCCAGTAGTCGTTGACCCACCAAATGGGTTGGTGTTTGCCGGCTGGTTTTGGGTCTGTCCGAAGAGTCCTCCACCAGCCGCTGGTGCAGCAGCAGGCGTGCTGCCAAAGAGTCCAGTCGCCGGCTTGTTCTGGTTGCCGAAGAGCCCTCCTCCAGTGTTCGTCGCTCCGCCAAAGGGATTGGTGTTCTGCTGTTGGTTGTTGTTCGCGCTACCGAACAGCCCGCCGCCCGTGGCAGCCGTGTTCGCTGTGTTGTTCCCAAACCCACCGCCAGTATTGTTGCCAAACAAGCCACCAGTAGTACCAGTCGTGCTCCCTCCGAACGGATTGGCAGCAGGTGCTGTGGTGGCAGTCGAGCCGCCGAAGAGTCCTCCAGCAGCAGGCTTGTTGCCAAAAAGACCTCCTCCGGTGTTGCTGCCAAAAGCATTCGTCGTGGTTGTGTTGGTGTTCGCATTGTTACCAAAGCCACCAAAGCCCGTAGTACCAGTATTCGCAGCCGCCGCGTTGTTGCCAAACAGCCCGCCACCGGTTGCAGCAGTGTTATTTTGCGTACCACCAAATCCTGTGCTCTGCCCGAATGCGCCTGCCTGGCCGTTCGCATTACCAGTCTTCCTGCCTTGCGCATAGTCTTGCACTCTCAGCTCTTCGAAACTCTGATTCTTGTACGGGTCTTGGAAGGTGATGGACTGGTATGATTGCATACCTGTGCCCGTCGGCTCCTTTTCTTGTATTGCCGCGAACGGAACAGTAGCCGTGCCATTGTTGGCATTATTGGCTGAAGCACCAAAGCCACCACCGAAGCTTGTTGTTGCTGTGTTGTTCGCGCCGAAGCCGGTACCTGCTGTGTTTGTGCTGGCTCCGAAAGGATTCGTCGTAGCTGCGCCTGAGTTCGCGGCAAACCCGCCGGTGGTGCCGCTCCCTCCGA
Organism: Elasticomyces elasticus; assembly: GCA_035926095.1. Classification (NCBI taxonomy): domain Eukaryota; kingdom Fungi; phylum Ascomycota; class Dothideomycetes; order Mycosphaerellales; family Teratosphaeriaceae; genus Elasticomyces; species Elasticomyces elasticus. The sequence continues at coordinate 1,592,883 of JAVRQT010000003.1, forward strand.
AGAGACCTCCGCCGGTTGTGGACGCGCCGAAACCAGTTGCTGCTGGCTTGTTCTGGCCGAAGAGACCTGTCGTGTTGTTAGCGCAATACATCATCATCCTTCTACAACCACTACTAACCTCCGCCAGTATTGCCACCAAATCCTGAAGCCGTGTTTCCAGTGTTTCCAAATCCGCCGGTGGTTGCTCCAAATCCTCCAGCTGTGCTTGTATTTCCACCAAAGAGCCCGCCTCCAGTCGTGCTCGCAGGGGCTGCGCCAAATGCTGGCTTGCTTGCAGCAAACGGATTGGACGCTTGTTGCTGGTTGTTGTTCGCGCCAAACCCGAACCCTCCTGACGTAGCAGTGCCACCACCAAAGAGCGAGCCACCCGAGGTCGCGGCCGTGTTGTTGTTGGCGCCGAACCCAGTGTTGCTTGCGCCGAATCCACCGCCAAAGCCAGTCGAGCCGGCGTTATTGTTGGTGTTGCCGAATCCGCCGAACGACATTTTGTTGTTGCAAAGAGGTTGGTGGAGGAAAGAAAGGGCGCGCTCTTGCGCTGAAAGGGCTGGCTTTGTACTCTAGGCGTAGAAGGTTTCGCGCTGAAGGTCCAGGCAGCTGCGAAAGTGTTGCCTGTAAATGCGTGACTAGCTATCGAGCTCTTCCAATGGCGATGGAGGTGTTTCTTCACTGTCTCACGCCGGGGAGAACGCGCTTTGCAAGGCGAATTCCGAGTCGTGGATCGGGTTGATGATGTCGTGGATGGACTGCTCGCGGACATGAAAGAGGAGAAAAGGACTCGAAGAGAAATGTTCGCAACACATGCGTGGTGACTTTGTGTGGGCGAGGTCGCGTTCTGTGAAGTTCATCGACGAGGTCCGAGCTCTCATGAGGCAGCAATCAGGCAGAATGTTGCGCGAGGAAGACTTGACAACACATCGACCAACAGGACAAGGACGGATAGCAATTTGAGCAATGGACTACAAGGGAGAAGCTGAGTGATTGCTGGGACTGTGATGATACATCCAGTTACGCTGCGTCCCACGCACATGCTACGGTGTTCACAACATCCTATCACCTTCTGCTCTAATCTTCAAGCCACATCCTGCCTTTGTGTCTCATGGTTGCATTCGAGATTCTCGAAACTCGGCATTACGACCACTTCACCCTGCTCATAGAAATGGTCATTATCGGAGCCTGTATTTGCGTCCTAAAGCCGCAATTGGTCGCGCCAGCGTTCTTGCCACTCCTCGCCAACGCTTTAGCCCCATGGCTCTGTTGCACTACTTAAGCCACTCATCATCGTAGAGTCCTAGCAAAGGTCTCATCTCCTTCAGGACCACCTCACACTCTGCCCATGGTCGGCGCTTCATCCAGAAGCGTTCCGCGATACACGTAGCGGTCGATATGACCTGCTCGAGCTCGTTGTAATCAGCGTCCGCAGGCAGAACCACAGTCCGACCAGGACTGCACAGAAGCTCACACCACCTCACCAAGTTGGACCAATTTGGCCCGCCCTGTATCGAGACATCGGTCTTGATATCCGCAAAACGGAAGGCATAGCAATGCTTATTCCACTTCGTCATGAGATCCGCGTCGCAATCCACGATCGGATGCCTGAAGGTGTTGCCACGGTACCAAATTGGCACCGTTTCATCTCTAACTTGACTCGAGACTCTAAGCAGACTCGGCAAGCGCAGCGCGGTGCTGACGATGATTTTGTTGTCCTCGATCAGAGCGAATTCGAAGATACTGACGCGAAGCTCGGCAGGAAGCTTGTACAGGATACTGTTCGCGGTGCCGCTAGGTCTTGCCGGTGTCTGAACAAGTCAGCTGTGGTATCAACGTCACTGGTCAAGTATGCACACCTTTTTGCGCTGTGTTGTCTTCCGCTTCTTCGTAGTCATGAATGTGCTACAGATTTCACAAGACGGCGCTAACGCGCGCACGGTCACACTCTTTTTGCCACGCAGAAAGCACTGAAGAAACATAATGCTCACATTACTAGTAGTACCGAATGCGCCACGTCTATATAACAACAAGTCTTGCAACACGGAATGCTCTTGACCCTCAAGCTTCACCAGTATCCATGAGGTCTTCCAGCTACTGCATAGCGAACTCTCCTCTCAAGCCCATCACAAAAGCCATCTACCATCCAGTCTCCCAGCTACCTGCCGACAGGCCTCGAGCACCGGCTTACACCCATCGGAATTTCCGCCTCCCATCCCCCATTCATTCGCAATGGTAGTAGCAGCCTCAACGACAGCCTCGATATCGTTGAAGTTATCCTGGCGCCTCATGCTCAGTGCTCCACTATAGTCACAGCAGTCTTGACACCATCTCAGCAGGTTCGCCCAGTTTGGGCTAGGGAAAATAATCATTGTACAAGGAGAAGATAACCCGCGCGCGTCGGTGTGCCATGTCCAGGCCAGCGCCACGTCCGCATTGCAGTCCACGATGTTGTGATTGAATTGATTTTGTGTGTACCAAATGCCACTGGCTTCCCTCCGCAATTGTCGAGAGGCGCATATCAACGGCGGGATCTTGAGATTAGCGTCGACGTCAATGTCGTCGGATTGAAGCAGTGTATATTCCCAAATCGCGTTGCGCAGCTCAGGGGCGAGGCTCATCAGCCTGCTCACATCAGGCGCCGCTGTAGTCTAGCACATGTCAGCTAGCTGTGTCAACTCTGCGATGGAATATACGAGCCTTCGCCTTCTTGCGACTCGAAGAGCCGGGGCTGTTCTTCCCACGTTTTCTCTTTGCCATCTTGTTAGTCGTGTACGTGGTCGAGTATTAGCGCGGTGGTCAGTCGCCAACCCACACGTTGTCAGCATAATCGCAAGGGTGAACAAAGGCTGGGACACGTAACGCGAACAAAGGTGATGCTCATGGTCTAGATGGTTGACTTACGAAGCCGCATTTGGCATGCCAGACAAAGGGCAGTGTGCCTGACTCTCAGGTCCGAACAGCAAGCATTGCCGATGTCCGACATATCTTCTTTCACCGTGCTCACTCGAGCCACTCAGGTTCGAATGTGCCGACCGTGCGTCTGAGCGCCTCCAACACCGGCTTGCACTCCTGCCACGCCTTGTCCATTCTGCAGAAGTGGACTGCAATCTCATTCGCCGCCTCCATAACAGATTCCATCTGCTCCTTCTCGCCAGGGCACTCCAGACTGATTCCACCTTTGCCCTCGCATAGCGCCTCACACCATCGCATCAAGTTGGTCCAGTTCGGGCGGCCATTGATGAGCATTATGCTGTTGGCGTTGTAAATGCCCACGCTGAAGCAGTACTGAATCCATCTCAGCATAAGGTCCGCGTTGCAATCTTGGATGTCGTGTGTGAACGTGTTGCCGTCGTAGTATATACTGCTTGCCTCCTCGCTGATCCGCCAAGACACTCGAAGTAGAGCCGGTGGTTGCCAACGCGCGTCTACCGGGATGTCTTCGCCGTGCTGCACGAGATTGTACTCGTAGATGGCGACGCGAAGCTCAGCCGGCAGTCCAAAAAGGCGACTGGCAGCTGTGCCGTCGGTCCTGGCCTCGACCTGGTGGTTTCAGTAAGTGAAGCTCTCCAAGTGGGAGGCGCAAGCAAACCATGAAAGCGACAGCGATCTGCTGTGTATCAGCCGGATCCAGGTGTTTGTTGCGCAAGTCGTCGGCCATGAATCCGACTTTGAGGTGGAGTGGTTTGAGACTGTGACAACGTACAGGTGCAGAGGGGAGGAGCAAAGGTGCAAGCGGGGATGATCTCTCACAGAAAAGATTAATCGCGTGCACGGGCTTTGTCGCGTTCGTCACACACGCCTCACAGATCCGCCTGAGGCTGAAGCACATTCACGTCCGCCTGCAGCAGCTCGCCCTACTCTTACTCATATCTCCAGCCCATGTCAGATGCCCGGCACGTTACTTGAAACCTCTCGAATGCTCAAACACCCCAAGCACCACCTTCAACGTCCATACTCGTATCCGCACAGTATCTCTCGCAAGGTATCGCAACATAGCAGTGCTGAACACACTTCAGCAGAGATCCTATGCAACAGTTCTCCGAACCTCCGGTTGTAGCCTTGCGTATTTGGGCGATGTCTCAACGATACTTCGTTCATCTGGCCGAGCTCAGGTTTGGGGTCAGCTATCCGGGACTACGGTAGCAGTATGCAGGTCGCTATGAGCGCAAGAGAGATGCAGAGTGACCTCAGAGCCAGACGCAACTTCTCGAGGTCATAGGCTATACCACAACAGCTGAGTACAAAGTGCGCATTGGCGATTCAGTCTCCATGGGTGACCATGATCCTTCTTCACCGCGTATTCGGAAGGAGCTGCCGTGGTTTGAAATGGCGGCCGCATGATTTGCTTCGGGTTTAAGTAACAGTTTTGACGCTCGGCACAATATAAAGACATCCAGATAGTGTGACAGTACGTCAAGTAACATTGCCTCACTCATCGTCATCCTCCAAAATCTTGATATCCCGCATCAACATCTTCTTCCTGTTACCCTGCTCGTCGCACTCAAGCCCGCACGCGCTCAGCACTGCCCATCTCACCTCATCAATCCCAAGTTTACGATGTCTGTTCTTCTCGTCCAAGCCCTTTTCAGAACTGCAGCACAGAATATCCAACAGCGTGTCCCGTCCTCTATGTCCAGCTTTCACAGCTTCCTGATCCAAGTGCCGCCGTATCCCCGTACAAAGATCCCTAAGCTTCAACAACCCATTGCTCAACCTCTGCGGCCCAGGCGGCTTAGCAGAAGGATAAAGCAACTTATCAACCTTACTCAGTATAATCTGATGCGCGATCCCCTGCTGCCTCAAATGCATCAACAACTGCAAATCCGTCCCCTTCAACCCATGCTCCGCATCCACCAAAACGAACGTCCTGCGCAATTGCTTCCTGCCCTCCAAAACCTTCATGATCTCCTTGCCCCAGTCCTCCCGTGATCCGCCACCGTAGCCAGGCATATCTACCACCACTACACCACCCCGTGGAAAGCGTCTCCAAGCTTCTTTCCGTTCGCCTTCTTCGGGTGCTTTGCCCAGTGGTATTCCACCTGTGACGCCGAAACCGTTCATGGTTCGTGTGCGGCCGGGGCGTTTAGAGACGTAGGCATCTTTGATGTTTGTGCGGCCGAACAAGGCGTTGAGAAGGGAGGACTTGCCCACATTCGAACGGCCTAGAAAGGCTATTTCTGGGTGAGGGCTGGGAGGGAAGGAGCGGAAGTTGGCGGCTGTGAAGAGGTAGGTTGGTGGGGCGGAGGCGAAGAAGGTGTGGGCGTAGCGGAGGTGATATGGTTGTGGGGAAAGGGAGATTTGGTAGGAGTTGAGGGTTGAGGGGGTCAAGGTCAGAAGGGCCGGGGAGGATGGGAGAAGTAATGAGGTTGGAAAGTCGGGAGGGGTGTGGGTGGCGGTGTGGAGGGAGCGGTATAGCTGGCTGCGTATCGGGGGTGGTAGGCGTAGGATGTTCATGGTTACATGTTTATGGTGTTGATCACATGTCAAAGTTCAAGAAGTGAAGTTCGAAGGCATGGTCCGTGCGTCGAGATGCCAGACATCACACACCAGATGTTGACAGACAATACACCCCCCAAGTCCCCCACGACCTATCGACCAACGCAATTGCCCTCCTCGGGAGCAGTGCGCATTGTCTGATTGGATACGCGCATGACGGTTTTCATATCAGGACATGGACATACATGGCATTGAAGCCGTACTAGCATGATTAAAATGCGTCCGAGATCACGCAATGCACACGTTAACGACTCTGCCGACTTGACCACAGAGAGAGGGACAAGAACGAAATCAGGCAGATTCCAGCGAGCAGAATGTACATTTGTAGGCTACTCTTGACCGAGGTCTGCTCACTTATCGTTGATCTACAAACAAACAAGCAAAGCTGAAGCAGACACGAGAGAAAGCAATGCCTCGCAAACCCTGCAATCCCGGGATCGCGTACATCGCGCGCTGTAAATTGCTGCAAAGCATGGCGGTGCTGGGTAGACACCGCCACCATGGCCCTTGAGAGAGAAAGATGGGAAAGGGAGTCGAAGCGGCGCCGGGCAAACACCACTAACGTGGAAGTTGTAAGGTAGGAAGGCAGTACCGGGTAGTCTCTGGTTGCAGACCATCCTCTAGATGGCTCTGGTTTGTCGTGATCTCGTAGCAGGGTCGCTTCTCCTCAAAGCTGGCGAGACCCGAACGGCTACGGTGCATGACAGCCAATGCCACGAAAGAGTCTTGTTCCGAGATTTGGTGCCATCAATATGGTCGTCTGGATTCTAGGACGACACTCGATCTGACTTCATCAGTACCGACACAACCGCTGGAAAAAATACACAACCAACGTCCAGGCCGTGGCAATCAGCGGCCCAGCGATGTCGATAGTCTCGCGGGCCGTCTGTACTGGCGACCCTGGTGTTACAGCGTCGGCTCGAGGAAGCAATGCCAGGGTTAGAACCGGAGCTCCACCCCCAATGAATATGCTCAAGAGCACAAATGCTGTTTTCTGCTGGAGCAACCGAGCGCATGATGCAATCAAGCTGGTCCAGGCAGCGAGCCAAGCTGTAAAGGCAGTGGGTAGAGCATAAGTAGCCTCCTCGCCAGACATGCGGAGCACGCACCAGACCAGCCCGAGCACGCCCGCAAGAATTAGCCAAGTGTTGAGACGTGCTTGCAAAAGTCTTCGCGCGCTCAGAGCATCGTAGACTGACGCTGCCCCAACGCACACCAGTATGAGTGGCAGCGGTATAATACTCCCGCCCGTGCTTGAAAGTTCGCTGAGTTCCCGAGAAGACGACGCTTGGCCTGTTGGAAGAGCATTTGCGCCTTGCAATCTTAACAGAAGGCCAAGACTGATGGCGGGACTAGCATGCCTCCACTGATGGACTCCGCGACTCATCATGCTTGCCAACGCCAATATATGATGTTCGATCGCCTTCCAGAAGTTCTGGAGATATCTCGAGCAACCGATGAGCCGCCTGTTCGCGTGTCTGACCGGATCAGCAAGGACTGCTGTGACACCATTGTCACGCAATGCAAGCTGGTGTCTGTGGTATAGCGCTCGGTCCGCTTGAGCAACCTTCACCGTGGTTATAAGCTCGCTTTCGAACTTATCTGGCGGAAAGATGGATCGTGCTCGAGTTCGATCGCGAAAACAGAACTTCTCGGACAAGGGTCTAATCTTGGTCGCTTCTTGTAGTGTCGTGCTTGATGGTTCATCTGGAGAAGTGCGGCCATTAGGAGAACGCTGCCGATCAATATCGTTCCATAGCTCCGCAAGAGCCGCCCAATTGGACTCAACGTTCCGCAGTGGATCGTCCTTGTCCGTGCCCAGCTCGGGGGCCCATCTGCCTAAGACAAGGTCCACGGAGCAGTGCAGCCAAAAATCCGTGAGTTCGGGGACTGCCTTCTGGACCGAACCCATTATCTCGCACCCGCGACGAATGGACTCGAGGTGACTCCAATCCTCGGGTCGCAGATCATGGAGGATCCGGAGCAAAAGGTGTACGCCATGCTTCTGCATCGCATCACGACTGTACGCCGTTGCATGGCCGAGAGAAGCTGGGGGTGCCTTTGCCATTAGCAAGCCGTGGTGCTCGTAAGGCGAAGTTCGGTGCAGAGCTTCCAACGCTCGCCATCGACCTTCGTCTAGTTTGCATGAGCAATTGCTAGCTTGAGCAGCGTCGAGATGGGTGCATTGAGACCCTACGATTACGAGGCCAGCATATATGTTTTTGCCCTCGTTCGCAAGCTGAATCTCTGAAATGGGCGAGCTGTCGGGCTGTAAAATGAGCTCTGGCCATTGCGTCTTCGGTGGGATGTTGGAGAGGCCAATGCACTCAGCATCGGATCGTGATGAAGTGCACGGCCGAGGTAAAGATCGAGTCCGCGAGGTGTTATGTGGAGGACTGTAAATGGCCTGCTGCGGTAGCTTTATGGCAATCTTCTTCGGCTCATAGCCAGAGTCATGCCAGGCCTGCCAAGGATGTGCCGGAGCGTTGTTTGGAGTACTTTCTGGATAGTGTCAGTGGCGAATCGATCCGAGCACGAGTGTACCTACTTGGCAGAATGGGTCGCTACCTTCGAGGCTGTTGTGGTACCGAGGCGCCCGCCAGGTTGACGTGGTAGATCGCTACTAGCTGCCCGCTTCGTGGCTCTTCCATGGACAACACGAGGCTCTTCATCATACTCTAGCGACAAGCGTCCGAGATCGACTCCGATGGTAGGAGATGCACTGCTTTCGGAAGGCGTGAGCTTCTGTTGATGCAGGTCCATAAATCTACCAGACGATGTCGAGCCAACACTGCTGAAGGACGTGGGAGGCCCGCAGACTTCTGGACTGAAATGTCCATGTCTATAGTCGTCAACTACATCATGGTACAGTCGGCCATAAGTTGACAAACTGTCTGGTGCAATGCAATTGTCGGGCGGTGTAGACTTGCGCGATCCGTACAAGGCTGTAGTAGAGTTACAGCTGTTGGGGTGGCAATCCCCAGACTCGCGCCAGAGTGGTAGATGATCGAGATCCATTTTGAGCTTAGCATCAACTCTGATACAGGCAACGCAGTTTGTGTGGCTCCTGTGCACGGGGCTTGCTCCGGAAAGAAGAAGGGGCCTCGAGTGAGGTGTATGTGTGTTCGGAATATAGAAGACGCTGCACAGAGCGTGACCGTTGAGAAGACCCGACGTTAAGTGCCGAACTGCTAAGGTCTGCAGCGGCGATGGTATCCAGCAAGACTTCCAGAGGGCGCATTTTTTGAGTCGATAAGGTCTTTCGCGCCAATAAACTAGTGTTGCCTTCTGTCTGCAGCCACCTCGCGAGTTGGTGCCGGGTATGCAAGGCCTGGCTGCGCCCCTCTGGTATGATAGGTTCGGGCAGCTGCGACGAGGCTGAGGCAGAAGATTGCCTTGCATTTGCATTTCTAGCTCAGCTGTGAGCTTCATGCACTGCAATTGCCCATCCCTTTTGAACCACTTCGTACTTCTAGGTTAGTGGCGTCACAAGCGGCAGAATTGTTCATTCAGAAAGGCCGGAACCAACTTGATTCAAGTCTTGTCAATCACGCGAAGGTGTATACACTTGATAAGCCCCTCAAGTCACTTTGCGACAGGCGAAGCATAACCTGGCAGTGATAGATAAGCTGGGCAAAGGTCCAATCTACCACCTTGGGCGGCCATCAGCAATGGACGGTTCAAGTCATTCACGAACGATCGTTGATGATTCGAAGACATGGGCCAGGCAGAAGAATCATTCATTTCAGATGCACAGAGTCTCACTGGTGTCTTGGATCACGGCCAAAGAGTCGGACGACATTGCATACGCCGAAGTATGTTGGCCAGTATGTCAGACCAGGCTTCTTTCCAAGCCGCATCCTTCCAGCGAACATGTGTCGTTGGCAGTACGCAGCTTCGTTGCTTTACGGGGCGGTTGCGAAGATTACGGCTCAGGTTATGGGAAACTTACTCACGAGCACCAGGGTGATGATAGAGTGGTAATCAGTAGACGCGGCGGCTCCATCATGTGCACCGCTTTTCCACCACAGGCGCAACACAAAATCCATGAGTCGAGAAGGATGGATTCAAGTCGAAACCGTTGGAAACCTGGTGAATTACAGGACTACTTGTTTGACCCTTTACCCGGGTGTGTTCACGCCCGCTTCTATCCTCGCAACAATGGACCGAGCTCACAAGGCCATGGTGAGAAGGATGAACTGGATTCGACAGCCTCTCTACAAGATGCGCATACAACGGTGCATAGATACAGCTACAATGGCCATGGCTACGCAAAACCAGGTTCTGGTGACAGTCCAGACATGTTTGACGGATACCTAGGCTGTACATACATGTATCGCAAAGATGCTGAGGAATAGATTGAGCCAACGCTGCTTCTCAAAGCCTGCCGTGGGTGGAAATGTACGAGGTGCTGGTCACGAGCATGCAAGTTCATAACGCAGGGGTTTATGTCAATGCCGTTCCCATTGCTTGGCATTCGAAGCTATGCGATTTTGCATGGCTTGGCCGCGGGTAGGAGAACATTGCAGGCTCAACACTGGAGCGTGGGACCAGCAACGAGATCGATCATCTCTGTTATTGCATCTTGGCTCACTTCGTCAACGACTTTGAGAGGGGATGTGCTTGAAAACTTCATCGAGCCCTCTCCGCTCGGCTTTATTGCATGCGCAGCAGCCGCAGCGATGATGATGCGATTCTACGCCTACCAGAACAGATCGGACCGGTACCAAAGATGGTTCCTAATGTTCGGTATGCTGTGTTGGCCAGTTGTTAGCGCTGCAATGGGGTCAGCCTTGATGACGAGTACGCTGTGCGTTTTGCCATGGACCGTCTTTGCAAGTCTTCTGGTCAGTCATGTCGTGCACCTTGCGACGAGCAGTATGACCCGCACTCGACTCTTCAACATCACCCGTGATCGCACCTTCGACAATCGGGGCGAGATCACCGAGGCAGAGAAGTCGGAGGTGCGCAGCGGGGGATGATACCGCGACGAGCTGAGACTGAGAGGACTCTTCGATGGCCAACATCAATCACGACATGCTGAGATCGTTACTGGAGTTAGCGGGTGCGGTGGTAGCCAAGTACTGTCTTATGACCTGGTTAGCCAAAAGATAGTGTTTGCAGACGCGCAACGGCAATTAATCTGATGTGCTCCAGGGGCATTGACGATGGACCAGGCTCGAGAGCCCACGCGCCAATTGCCAAGCCACAGGTTCATTGCAGTGGGTTTGTATGCTTCATCGCGTCCTATCATGTCGGGGCTCCAGCGAGTGCGCACCTTCCCTTTGAGGTCGTTTCCGTAGTCAACCAGCCCGGACTCGAATCGTATGCAAGAGAAGGCATTCTCGGATACTACTCAAGCATCTTGCCAGTCTAACTCTCAATAAGCACCCCCAATATCATCCTTCGACCACCCCAGTATGGCAAGCATAGTCTTCACCAACGAGCCAGCATCGAGATGTCTCGACCCTTGACGCTGTACCAACGACCATCCCATCCGTGCCGCCACACCTGCAAACATCGGCCCCTGGTTCCTTGCAGGGAAAGCATCATACGACCCTCTCCGCTCATAAGTCCACTCATGCATCACCTCAAACTCCTCATTCACCATTGTTGTATATGGCATTGGCCTCGTTGTCCTCTTGACGCTAGCATCAACACTCCACGCCCTCCAGAACCGCTCCTCGATCTTGCTGAGCTTGATGTAGGTTCAGACATGGCAGTACTTTGATTTGACTCCGCTCCTTCTCGTCAGGAAACACGACGTCCTCCATCGCGAAGCGCAACTTGCCAATAACCGCCCTCTTCCCGCTTTCAGCCTCTAGCTGGCGGATCAAGCTCATGCCGGAGCCTACATGCTGGCGCTGTTCATTCCCAACCTCGTACAAAAAAGGTTTGTCTCTCTCCATATCCATGCAAGGAAGCACGTCTGTGACTGCCTTAGCAACCAAACCGCCGAGAGTGAAGCCGCGAGGATCTTCGGTGGTGGCGTCTGAACATCGCATGCATCCGTACGTCCTGGGCTTTGTGTTCATGCTCCAGTGCACATGCACGCGTGCACGCTGGCATGGACGGTCGGCACTATGCAAAAGTCAGCCGAGCCTCACCAAACAATGCAACCTGTTAACCTGGGGCCCTTACGGGTACATTGACTTCCACGAACCCTCGCCAATGACGGCCATTCCTCTCTTGATTCCGTAATGATGAGGTTCAAGCGTCAAAATCTCGCCGTACCCTGTCAAGCGATCTACTGCCCGTCGCGCGCCAATCGTTAATTCGGTCATACCGTTCCAGTGTATAGCCGGCCGTGCAAGAAGTAGTGTGTCCGGTCTAGCCATGGAGTCCGCCATTGCCAACTTGGGGCATATAATGTTGGGTGATAGAGTGACAAGCTCTCCGTACTTTACTGCTAGCATGTCGCCGCTATCCACCCTTGATGTGCGCAGGAATAGCTTCTGCTGCAGAAGGATCGAAGTAGCAACTATGTCTCGGAACTGCTTGCACACTCTCTGAACGCCGAAGACTTGTTTGGCAGACAGGTGGAGAAGGATACTTTCGAGTAGTTCGGCGGTGTTGAATACTGCTTGGAGTGTCCCGTTAACCTTCATGGCACGCGTGATGCGGCCGCCTCTCGTGGACACCACTCCGAGCGGCCTTTTCTGCACGTAGGAATTAGTGAACAGGAACAGGTAGGCAGCTGATGCAGGTGGGTGCTTCACCTTCTTGCGAGTTGTGTCTTTGATGTTGTAGGTGTGCGGTTCTGGCGACCCATCCTCGACCTCGCTTTGTGGTTTGCGCTTGCGTGCCGCTATACTTGTAGGCAGTCTTAGATCTGTTGCAGTGCGTTTGATACTGTGATCTAGCCGGAGGACGATGATTGTTGTTCGAGTTACTTTTGTTGTTTGTTGCAAGTCGCGGAGATCAAACGCGGAACGTCGCGAGTCGAATGTCAGTCACTTGTATTCACAAGGCAGAACTATGCGTTCGTTTGCTAGATTCACATTAACAAAGCATGGGCCTAATTGAACCCATTTACCAGACGTCGCACTCGATTCGAGCGATTTCATATCGTCTCAACCGCGGTCGAATACTTGGTCTGTCAGTACATCAGCTCTACGAAGTCTGGAGACGAACATTGTCCAAGAGAACAAAAGATGTCCGCGACGTAGCACAGGACTCTGATAACAAGCCCGGAGGTCCGATTTAACGTATTCTTGAAAAATGTGATATCGTGTGTGGTACTGCCGGCCTGTTCTTGTTCTGCATATTATCGAGGTCGGTCAGATCCGACTCGTTGTAGGGCCGAAGTCTAACGTCGCAGTGTCCATCCACAAGCTCCGACGGTTCCTGCGCACGAAGGCTATCGTCTTACGACTCTCGATCGTTTGCTAAAGGACATCTGCGTCTCGACTTGCATCTCCTCGAGTGCCATGCAGCAAGTTGCATGTCCAATCATATATCAGTCTTCCATACCAGAAGCCCATGGCCCAAGTAGCATCACTGGCCATCATTAGACTCGATCGCCTTTCCAAGCACTCGTGCTGCGCTCAGTTGTGCCTCATCCACCACGAGAACATCTAGCATCGCGATCTCCATGTAGATCAGCGTTGCCTTAGTTCCCGTTTCGGCCTCCAGTGCACGAACCAAGTCAATTCCAGGGCCATCATGACTGCGCCGAACGCTTGCCACTTCGCACGTATTTGGCTCGTCCGTATTATCCCGCCCTTTCCAAAAAGCTGCGAAAGCGGCGTCCACAAGACTGCCGATGTCGAAGCCGCGAGAGTCTTCTGTAGTGACGTGCTCCAGCCTGACAGTGCCCCATATGTCAATCTCGCCTGGGAATCCCCAGGAGACGCGAATGTGTGCTTCTTTACAGGGTCTATCAGTGCTAGTGGATTATCAGCATTTGCAAACCATTCTAATGGTCTAAGACACTCACAGGTAAGTCTTCTTCCAAGATCCGTCGCAGGTGATCTTTACGGGTCCACCGAAAGAAGAATGAAATGGGAGGATGTGACAGTCATCCCAGACACGCGGCGGTCCTCGCAGATCAAACCCCGCAAAATAGAACATCTTGTTGATATGAGTGGCTGGCGGGGCGAGAAACGTTCGACGACCAAGACCTTCCTGCAAGCCGAGATCAACGGCAGGAGAGTTCGCAACCAGAAGTAGCTTCTCGTCCTTGAATGCTAACAGTCCGGCACTGCTAGCAATCGGAGGGTGTAAAAACAGCTTCCGTCGCAGCTGGATAGAGGTTGTGACATTATCGCGGAACTGCTTCGCGGTACGTTGGAGCTTGAAAACTTGCTTTGCCGGTACAAACAACAAGATGTTTTCGAGTAGCTCGGCGGTGGCGAATACAGCTTCTCGAGGGCGATCGGTGATCTCAATCTTTAACGAGCGTGTAATCGGCATGCCTGTGCTCTCCCGCGCGATGATGGGCGTGGTCTTCTGCTGATGGTTAGCGATCGCAGTGATTAACATTCAAGGAACCCTTACATTGCGTTTCTTGCCTCTTCCAACGCGCTTTGGTGATGGAGATGCATCCTTGTTGTCTGCTTTGCGCTTTCGAGTCGCCATGCTGTCTGTTTTCCAAATGATTGCTATGTATGGAAGCTACCAAGGGTATCGCGTTGGTGTACGGCCTTCCCCTCTCGGCTTCTCGCTCGAGATGGTACGTTCGTTGGTGTCGCAGTGAACAAAGAGCTTTGCCATGGGCTGAATGCATCTTCCACAAAGAAACTCAATTAGCGTCACAGGTCCTCTGATCGAGTGAACATGCTACTTACAAGTCCGCCAGGTCGCGTACTGAGGTGGGCGTGCTCAGGCCTGATTCTCGATGCTGGCATTGTTACTCGATCGCTCCGACTATTCGCCGTGAATGTCATCCCTCAGCCTGCATTTGGTGTAGCTCATTTTCGCCTCCAGAACATCTACCTCCTATTCTTCTTGGGCAGCCAAGAACCATGCAGCGCAAAACCTCTTGCTGCTTAGCCCGTCATCACCGATAAGCTCGCACCCGAAAGCATCAGACCAAAGCAATGCATCGCTTCAACTTCCACCCATACCCTCCATCCCTACCCTAAGCGCCTGAACTTCTTTCTGTTCCTTCTCGCTTAACAGCACAACATCACGCATCTTGATGTCAAAGTACGTAAGCACCGCCTTCTCACCAGTCTCCTCCTCGAGCTTGCGAATCAAATTGAGGCGGGAGCCATTGAATGTATGCAGCGTCCGTACCCACTTCTTCTTCCGATCTTGGGAGAGAACATAATACTCATAATTCTGCCCACGGTTGACCTTCTCGCAAATGGCGGTAACCAGGCTACCGAGTGTGAAACCTTGAGGATGGTCGGTCGTGGCGTTCTTCAGGCCGATCCATCCCACAACTACGCAGGAGTTCGTGCAGATGTTCCACTCGGCGTAGACACGGGCGCTCCGGCATGGCTGATCCGTGCTGGTGTAAATGTTAGATCGCCAATCTCAACGTACATAATCAAGCACACTCACAGGTAGGTCGCCTTCCACGAGGCATCATCCGTGATCTCGAATTTCTCTGGATCGCAATCAAGCATAAGGCATTCTCCGCTGGTACGTCCCAGCATGAGATCCAGGACGTTGGGCTGAGCATGAAATCGCGGCTGCACAATGCTTGAAGTCCTCAAAATGTCGTTCATCATCGTGGCGGGCCGTGCAAGGAGAGGTTCGCCTTGCTTGTCTTCCTCGAGATCAGGCGTCAAATGCTTGCTGTTTGGCAGGAGCACAAGCTTTTCGTCCTTGATTGCCAGGACCTCGGTGCTAATAGCAAGCTCTGTGCGGAGGAAGAGCTTTCTCTGAAGCTGTACAGAGGTCTTCACAATGCTGTGGAAATGCTGGCTTACGCACTGGAGATTGAAAATACCCCGAGCAGGCAGAAAGAGTATGATGTTCTCGAGAAGCTCCGCAGTAGCCAACAATGCTTGCTGGGCGCTGTTTGTACTCCCTATCTTCATTCTGCGTGTTGTACGTGGCATTGTCGTTTGGGCGGCGACACGATTTTCGCTCTGTGAGGGGTCAGCGAGATCATCACGCTTGCTCGAGCTGAGCTAGCATGTTACGTTGCGTCGGCAGAGTTCCTGCTTGCGCCTACGCGACGCTGGCGGACCCGATCCCTCCGCCGCCTTGCGCTTTTGACCCGCCATATTACAGTTGTAAGTGGCTGTGTTTGGGAGAATACGGAATATGCTGTGACTTTGTCTATCCCGCGTCGTGCTTCTTGTCACAATTTTTGAAGATCGAGCTGCTTCGTTCACAAAATCGAGGCAAATATCGAGGCACGGGCCGAGTGGATTTCCCCGACGCCACCTCATTCACTAAGCATAACGATTATCGTACTAATAAAAGCTGGTGTTTTCCTTTTGTGCAAGTTGCAGCTGATGAGCGAACTCTCCACAGCGCTTGTATGTAAAACCATGTTGCCACAGAATGACCACGCTTTGCGGAAGCCTCGAAGTCTTCCAACGACTCGAGCAAGTCGTGGACAAACGAACTTTGTGACTCTTGCTAGCTTACCTCTCCCGAGGTCAACAGCATCTCGCACCGAGCTCGATGGTAGCTGAGTACATCTTTTGAACTCTAACAATGTCAAAGCCGGCGATATACCACACTGACGACGATGTGGTGTGTATGGTGCAAGAGGTGAAGTCAGAAAGTGGTGATGTCCGAGGCACACTCCCGAACTCCGCAAATCGCCTCCCTTCCACCACCACCACCCATTCAATCATCACCAGTTGCACTCCATATCATTGTCGAATTTCTACGATGTCCTCCCACGCCATTCAAGCTCGCTCCCTCTACCGTCGATTTCTCCGCGAACTGCCCTCCCGCACACCCTCCATCCTCGCCAACCCTTCTCCCATCCAACAGCATGTCCGCGCAGACTTCACAGCTACCTTGCCTACGCCATCCAGCAGCGCCAGCGCCGACTCAGATACTCAGCCTCGCTTGTCTGACAACTTCCGCGCTCCTGAGACGAGCTCGCCATCACTCAGCCATCAGCTACAGAAGCCCGCGGACCAGCGATTGGCGGAAGCGCAGCAGTATGTGGATTACTTGAGAGCGCAGAGGGAGTATATAACTTTGGTGGAGAGGTACAATCCGGGTATGAACTTCAGCGAGGAGGAGCGATTGAGGTTGACCGCGAGGAGGGTGGGGATGAATCTGCCAGTTGAGTTCTCGGCGGATGAGGAGAAGGAGTGACGATTGGCTGTCATTGAGAAGATGGAATTAATGCGAGGCCAACAGCGGGTGTGCCACCAGATGGTTTGCTGTACTGCTTGGTGAGGACAAACGCCACGAGCTGTTTAATGGAGGCTGGATTAAGATCATGCATGCTGCCTGTTCCGACTACAATAAAAACATGGCTCGGCTTAGTGTAAGCCTTGGGCGGCCTGAAGCTTGACTGTGCGCATCCTGTGCCGAACAGGATCAGCATTTCGAGTCGCGAGGCCAAGGCTCCTCGGGCCATACCGACCAGCCCCAGAAGCTTGTGTAGTCCAGCGCCATGGATACACAGTAGCTGGTGTCAAGCCGCGCAGTTTTGTGCCCTGCAAAGTCACGAATTACGTTGTCACAAAAGTGATAGTGGAAGCAGAGGTCGAGCGCGGCACGCATGGCATATCACGCACACTCAAACATCGCATCGAAGATTCCAGGACATCCCGTATCGATGACACCGTAAGTCCTCGACCAGACTGCGAAGCATAACAGAGGACGATCCTACCGAGATTGTTCATGTGCGATCGCCCTTCGCAACGACGAGTAGCGGCGCAGGTTGCGAGGCTTGTGCTTGACGTGTGCATAGGACGACGCTGGGAAAGGCATTTGAGATGAGTGGTGCTCAACAACGGGCTCGTGGATGTCAGGGAAACTGGTCTCCTGCGCATTGTCCTATTCAGAAGCGCATCCATGAAGGCCTTGCTTTGCTGGATCGAGAATCGTATTGCGCGCCCCGATGATCACTTGCTGGGTCCTGAAGTTGGGCGGTGTTGAGAGTTGAGATAGCAAATACGACAGCTCAAAAGCACGTCACGCAAGCATTCGTACGATCCCGGGTTAACCCTAACCCTAAACCTAGCTAAACACGGACTCGTGATTCGGATTATGGCACATCGTTCGCCAGCTCCTGGCCGTGTTGCAACAGGCGCGGTGCGTTTACTGCAGGCGCAGATTGCAACTGCGGCCCCTCATGATCTGGCAAGCCCGACCTTCGACACTCCCGCCGCCACACAGCATCGTGAGCACAGGTTGGTACTCGCAGTGGCTTCGGGGCATTTCTCTTGTGAGGATTCTTGATCGATCCATTCCAGATAAATGCCTCCATGTCTCATACATGTAAGTGATTGAGCACTCATATGCATGCGTACGTCTCATACCGCGCACATGTCATACCACTTCACGTCATTGTCAAGAGCGTGACACTTTCGCGGTCGCTACAACATAGACTTGCATGCGAGGCAACCGCCATTCTAACACAAACAGAGCTGTAGCTACATCTTTCTCTGCTTCACATACCTCCGACATACAACAACAACACTTCGATACCGTTGAACATTGACTCACTGCATCTTGGAGACATTGGAACTTCAGCAAACAGCTATGTGAGCCCACCGCCTCACTTACCATCACTTCCACTGACATGTCTTTGGAGCTCTGAACATCCACGAACTCAAAGCAGTGATAACAACAACATACACCGAAGCAGCACCCTCGTGACACCACGACATCACGACAGCGCGAGATCACGACATCTCAGCATCCCAGCACCATGGCTGATCGCGGCGGCCGCGGCAGAGGCCGAGGCAACG
Source organism: Elasticomyces elasticus (assembly GCA_035926095.1). Taxonomy (NCBI): domain Eukaryota; kingdom Fungi; phylum Ascomycota; class Dothideomycetes; order Mycosphaerellales; family Teratosphaeriaceae; genus Elasticomyces; species Elasticomyces elasticus. The sequence continues at coordinate 1,611,212 of JAVRQT010000003.1, forward strand.
ACAGCAACGCTCCACGCGGCGGAGGACGAGGTGGCTCAGCTCCTCGTGGCGGCTCAGCTCCCCGTGGCGGCTCAACTCCCCGTGGCGGCCCAGCTCCCCGTGGCGACAATTCAGCACGCGGCGATGCTCGAGGCGGCTACCGTGGCGACGGCGGATCACGTGGCGGCAATCAAGGAGGGTACCGTGGCGACAACGGTTCACGCGGCGGCAATCAAGGCGGTTATCGTGGCGATGGCGGATCACGCGGCGGCAACCAAGGCGGCTTCCGTGGACGCGGTGACGGCCAGCAACGTGGCGGAGGTGGAGGTTACCGCGGTGACCGAGGCGGCCGAATGGCAATGCGTGGAGGACGACCTGTTGAAAAAGAGAAGGAGCCCTTTGATCCTGGCGTGTACCTGTACGTTGCCATCCCGCAAGTGAGATGTGTTCTTCTGCTGACATCGCGCAGGGCAGGAGCACCAATTCCGGTTCCAGATCCGAAAATCACGCAAAAAGAGAACGAATTAGTTGAAAGCACACGCAAGCAGATGTTTCCGATCGGAGTCGAGGGAGCTGAGGTACCGGGACGACCTGGATATGGCACCAAGGGCGGGCCAGTCACCTTGCGCACAAAGTGAGTCCTCTCCATGCCGCAGCACGCGCAATAGGCTGCCACCATGGACGGCCTACCGCTAACCCATCTCTAGCTACTTTGAGATCAAGACGGACGATCTAGAAGTGAAATGGTATCGCTACCTCGTCGACGCGAAAGGTCTCGACAAAGATACGCAAAACGGCGTTCAAGGCTTCCCTGTCGGCAAGAAAGACCGCTTGTTCAGAACCATCCTCGAAGACCCGAAGTTCAATGACATCGAATGTGCCTCCGACTTTGGCAAGATCATCGTCACCAACAAGCCTCTCGACCTTGGCCCTGACAAACGCTTGGAGAAGACCATTGAGCTTCACCCCGGGGACCAAACCTCGTTGCAGCAAGTCGCGTAAGCACCCCCCAGCCAGCACCGAGATTCGTGGCACCGCGTGGCACCTCCTGAGACCATGGCTAACTTACTTACAGGGGAGGGTCACAAGCCGCATCGTAAGCCTCTCCGAGCTGTCAACTCACATCATGCCTCTGCCCTCGCCTACCCGACCTCAATGCTAATTGACGTCGTAGAGATGCCCCGATACCACCTCACGTCCAGAAAGCGAAGGACAGCAACAAGGTGACCTTCACTTTACTCCAGCCAGACGCTGCGTACCACATCTTCACAATACGTCAGATCGTCGAATACGTCAACAGCAAGAGCGGGAGTGCGTTGTATGAGGGTAGCGACGCAATCATCCAGTTGTTCAATATCATCATCGCTATGGGACCACAGACGGCGACCGAGGTCAAACGGGTTGGTCAGGGCAAGTACTACATCGTCCAGGGAGACCAGACGAAATCGATGGATCTGTCTGGTGGTCTGCGAGCCGTCCGAGGTTACTTTTCGTCTGTACGTCAGACGACCGGACGGCTGCTCCTGAACCTCAATGTGGTGTCTGGCGTCTTCTACAAGAAGGGACCACTGCGCGATATCATCGACGAGTTCAAGACCAGTCAGCCGACAATGGCTCAGACGGAGGCCTTCATTCGGATGGTGAAGGTGCAAATCGTCTGGACCAAGGACGGAGAAAAAAAGTAGGTATCCCACGACCGCCATATATCTCCCGAGCCCCTGCACTGAGTTTGCGCAGGCTAAAATCCATTTTTTGCTACGGAAATGCTGACTTGACCCTGCAGGCCATTCATGACCAAAGAGAAGACAATTGCCGGTTTTGCGCACCTCCAGCACTTCGGAAACGCTCGCAACGTCACATTCGACTACCAATCCAAGCCCATCACTGTCCTGAAGTACTTTAAGGACGTACATGGCATCAATCTCCGGTTACCAGATCTCCCGGTCATCAACGTCGGCAACCCCAATGACCCGCAATACATGCCTCAAGAGCTTCTCACGGTGTTGCCAGGCCAGACATACAAGAAACTGCTCAATCCCGACCAGACAACCAATATGCTCGCTTTCGCTGCTCGAGTCCCAAACCAGAACGCCATGTCCATCGCGGGAACACCAGACAACATAGGCAAGGACTCAGGCGATGGGGTAAGTCACCTTCTCCTCAATACTGTGACGTGTTCGGCAGCTATGCGCCCTCACCATTGCTCAAGTCGGCTTTGCGATACAGAGAACCTTACTGACCTTGTTTATAGGTCCGTCTCTTCCGTCTGCGCGCGCCTGGCAATGTCGACCCTCAAGCGCAATCCGTCAAGCCCTGGGGTTTCGAAGTTGGCATCGAGATGATCACCGTCCCCGGCCGCATTCTCAACAATCCGAAAGTGGAGTACGGACGGGGAAAGCAGGAGATACCTCGCAATGGATCATGGAACTTGAGGGATGTTCAGTTTTACAGGGGCGGTAGCTACGGGAGATGGCAGGTCGTGGTCATCAACAACGGGTTCCCGGGCGATCGCGAAAGTACTTTCCAGGAAGTCGAGGATGCGATGAAGAGATATGGAATCCAAATGGGTGAACGCCGCCCGACCAAGGATCTCGTGCTTCCAGAATTCACCAAGCTCAACACTCGGGCCGACAACGACGCTGCCATCAGGCTGATGTTCAAGGATGCGGTCGCGGACAAGGTCAATCTGCTCCTTGTCATCCTCCCGCATGCCGACAATTGGCTGTATGCTCGCATCAAGTAAGTGGACATCTCCGCAGCCTCCCATAGCTGACATGCTGCTATCCGCGGCTGCCTCTGTCTCGCGCCATGTGGCAAGCTCGGGATGCTGACAATCACATAGGTACTGGGGCGACACGGAAGCCGGCATCCATACCATCAACTCTGTTGGCTCCAAGCTCGCCAAGCCGAAAGGACAGGGACAGTACATCGGCAATTTGGCTCTCAAGTTCAACATCAAAGGCGGAGGCATCAACCACATCGTGCCGGGCATGCTTATGAAGCCGCTTGACAGCAAGACCATGCTGATGGGCATCGACGTCACGCATCCATCGCCTGGCAGCTCCGACAGCGCGCCCAGTATCGCCTGTGTTGTCGCGAGCGTTGACGAGTATCTCAACCAATGGCCGGGTTCCATTCGCACGCAGACAGGCCGCCAAGAGATGGTCAATAAGCTGAAGGACATGGTAGTGGAGAGGTTGCAGCTGTGGAGGAACAGAAACAAGGGAGGCCTTCCCAACAAGGTATGTCAGCATCCCGTACGCGCTTGTCAGTCCTTTGCAACCGCACTCGGCTGCGAGAGGACGGCGCCGCACGCGTTTGAGGAGATATCATTTTGCTGACATTTTCACCAGATCATTCTGTACCGCGACGGTGTTTCAGAAGGTCAGTACGATCAAGTCCTCAACAGAGAGTTGCCCGGCTTCTACGACGCATTCACCGAGCTCTATGGCGAAGAGAAGAAGTGGCCTAAGCTCGCGGTCATCATCGTCGGAAAACGCCACCATACTCGCTTCTATCCGACCAAGAGGGTGGACACGGACATGTACAAGGACAAGGAGGGGAACGACAAGGGCTCGTGGAACCCAAAGAACGGCACAGTCGTCGACAGACACATCACCGGCCGCATCCTTCGCGAATTCTACCTTCAGGCGCATACAGGCCTGCAGGGCACTGCTAGACCCGCTCACTACGTGGTGCTGAAAGATGAGATCGGGCTTGAAGCGGATGTGCTCGAAGAGTTCACGCACAGCCTCTGTTACATGTTCACCCGTGCTACGAAGGCTGTGTCGATTTGCCCACCAGCATACTACGCCGACCTCTTGTGCGAGCGTGGCAGGTCGTATCTCTTCACAACACTGGCAGAAAACCAGGCTACGGGCGCCGCGAGTTTCAATGCTGCCGGCAACGAGTGGACGGGTGGGGTGTCTGACAGCGTCGCTGGTGTCACATGGTACATCTGAGTCCGTTAGAAGCATATGAGGATAGGAGGATTGAGAGAACAGTCATTTGAGCGTAGGCGCCTTGGAGTTATCGAGCAGGAGTTGTGGAATAGTACTACCGTGTATTGATACAGTTTGAGCTGTATTGTCTACGTTCACTGCCGCGCTCTCCTCAGAATCAGAGGCATGGCTGCCTCTAGAACGGCCTATCTTCTACTCTTCGGTCTTCCCACTCGTGAGTAGTGGATAGCAGTAATACTGATTTCTGCTTGCTTTGTCACATGACGATCTCTGCGGCATCGAACAATCATCAGTTCTTGCTGGGACGTCTCTTCTGCTGGCCGACTTTCACTTTCCCGAAAGTCTAAAGATCTCGACTATCGTGTAGTGAGTCTGAGCTATGCCATTGCTTGCTTACTTCTCGCCGCCATGCTCTCCTTGGCGTCAAAGCCTTCGCTGATGACAGGAATGGGAGGCAGACGCAGCTCGAACTCAATCAGTCACGATTAATTCATATCTCATGCTCATTAACGCCAAGCTCCTACGCTCAAACGACTGTTCTCTTCGTGATATGCTCCCATAACGACCTCAGATGAACTATGTTACCTTACACTCCTATACCCCGCCCGTCCACTCGCTAAGGATCACACTGCCATGAGTGTCGACACTGATGAGCTGAAAATCCGAGAATCAGGTTTCCACGAATGTCGAAGTCGATGAGAGGTTATATTCCTTCGATGCAACGCACGACAGGAGAGCAGAGCAAAGTAGAGCAGAGTTGGACCCAATGTTACTGCTAACCACCTCCCTCAGATGCACAGTCCCCGCAAAGCGACATTCTCACCTTTCTGACCTGCTGATGCGCTTGAGCATTCGTGGGAGGGTGAAAAATCCACCGAGAGAGTCGGCTACGATCTTCTGTGGTTCAACAATGTTCTGTCGACCACGCCACCCAACCGTCCAGAGTGGCCGCACGACCGGAAACCATGGCTTTCTGTGACAACGAGCCTATAGCTGCTGGTATGCAGCGCAATCATATGCCACTCATGTTGGTCATTTGTGAACGACCATGTGACGCCTGTCGCCGGGCCTGTACGCCCATACAATCACATCTTTTCCAGTAAGCGCCCAGGTCACGACAAGCAACCCATCAAAGAAATCGATTTCTCCTGCGTTGATCTACTGCTGCTGGTGTGAATCTGCAGCACCCAAATTGCAAGCTACAGTGTCAGGTGTTGCCATCAGCGAGGTACATGCAGCAAGCCTGTCGTCTGCATTGCGACCTGCAAGTCAACTGTCACCTTGCCGCGACGCAGCAATAATTGCTCTCCGCTGATGGTACAGAACGCCAGCAGCTCCAAGTCCAGCAGATCCGACCGCTTGCGATTTTGATGGCGCAAGCATTGCGCAAGGCAGGCGACGATTGTGAGATCTTGTCTCAGCCCTGCGCCGACCCCTGCTCGCAAACGAACTGCTGCCCAAGGCTCGCGGGTACGAGAAGTTGTTTGTTGACGGTCGTTAACCTGGCAACAACATGCTCGCTTCGGTGGCGCAAGATTCTTCACCACTCTCGAGTCCAGCGCTTTGCTTGTGGTCATCAAAAGAAATCGCCGCGACATCAACAGGGTTGTGGTGCTCCGATCCGGCATCTCGGCAACGGTCGTCCGACGGGTACCTGCATTGGTGGCGTCTTTGGACCGATCTTACTCGGGCGTCATCCCGGGCTATGGGTCTCTGAGTTTGCGCTACCTCCACCACTTCTCCATCTGCTTGTTTTGACTACACTCGAAGGAGAAGTATGTTTGTGAGAGGCGGCGGCTATCCTTTGAGGATTCGGAGGGTGCGTGATGGGGTGATGTAGGTCTCGAGGCTTTTGGCGCACGAGATCGAGCTTGCAGGCGTCAACAGATGCTCGAAACCGATGATGGGCTGACCATACAACAGTGTCAGAAGCGCCGTCGTAGGACCATAGGCCGTCACATGTACGATGTACAAGCAAGTACGCCGTACGTATTCGGAGATTTAAGATGCCGTTCGATGAAGGCACCAACGTTTACTCGGCATTCCACCACGTTGCTACGGTGAACATGAACCCTCAACGGCATCTCGTCGCAACGACGACGGCGATATCAGGGGTACCCCGAGCATATATGTATGCTGTCGCGTTACACTGTCGTCTCTAAAACGAGCATTCCGTCCGATCCGCATTTACCGGCTGGTCACCTGCAGCCACTTGTGTCTTTGTCCTACATCGACATATCCACCTCCTCCACACTATACCATTTCGAGAAGACAACGCTTTGTTCACGAACATCAACGTATTACGAACCCGACGACCTGGAACGGGCTGTACGACCTTGTCGCGCATCGTCTGGAGTATCTGTCAACCACACCAACCTCCGCCATTCACACCCGGACACGAGTACTATCAGAACAAGGGTGGAACTGCTGTTGCAGCACTCCCGGGAGGAACACACAACAACCTATTCATACTAGTTTGCTCCCTGACCTAAGCTCCCTCCCCTCCTGCTTCCAAGTTGCACATATTCACGACATCACTGCTTGCGTTCTACCTTCGCCGCTATGAGAAATCATCACTCACGCCTACGGGCATCCAACTGGCTCTCACTAATTGCATACCTACAGGTCCCAATAAGTTCAGCGTACCCATACGTGAATCCACCCTACCAGAACACAAGTACACCTGCGGGTTCTAGCTCCGAACAGCCTACAGTGCCACATAGTCCGTCCGGCGTCAAGATTACTTCACTCACATCAAGCATGTACTCAAGCACAGGCACGGTGCCTTGGGTACCGACACCCGCGGTGCAACAAATCTCAGACGGACAGGCCCAAGCCATAGTGTACACTGAGACGTTCTGCACAACAAGCGGCACACAAACTCTCTCAAGTACTACAACTGGCACAACTGTGATAACCTTCGAGTCACCATCATCTTCGAAGGAGACCTCGACGTCGTTCTCATCATCGTTTTCAAGCTTCTCATCCGACGCGTCGCTAACGTTAAGCGCCACTGCTGCGAGCTCAAGCGATCAAGCATCGTTGACTACATCAGACGATGCCTCATCAGCAAGCAGCACCAGTGGAACAGCGAGCAGTGCGTCAAGTTCTGTACAGAGCACATCGACTTCGATAAGTGCCGGCTCCAGCAATGCTACTGGACTCCCATCGTCTGCATTGGCCAGCCCAGTCCCAGCTTCGCTTTCGGGCATTACCACCACCAGCACGCCGACTTCAACCACAACAAGGACGCTAAGCGTAACGACAACCCAAGCCAACTCGATCAGCAGCGTTCCCGACAGCTCTCTTACATCACTTACGACTTCGGAGGTGCAATCTGCCACTATCTCGATATCTTTGACAGGCACAACCGGCACTGTGCATACGTCTCTCGAGACCAATGGCAATCCTTCCGTCTTACCATTTCCAACTTCGATCACCACCGCCACATCAACGCTTTCGCTTGTACAGACATCCACACTTGTCAGTGTCGGACCGACCGCCACAGCAAGTATCAGCACGATCGAAGCGAGCAACATCTTTGTGGCGATCGCGACAGATGCTCCGCCTTCACAGATCTCCTCGACCGCCGCACATCCAGTGCCCACTCTCGGTATACAGCAGCAAGAAGAGAGACTGCAGACCAACAAGTTCTATGCAAACTTCTTTCTGGGCTCCCAGACTGCTGGAACCTGGACACATCCATACTCAGTAGCCTGGTCCAAGGGCGGAGGTCAAACGAGCAGCTGGGGCTTGGCAATCTCTCACATCGAGCGGAGTCAGCTCGCCGGTCAAGGGTCGCGAGAGCCAAGCAAAGATGCTGGAGACGTCGGTTTCTTCGCTGCACCTGTCGGTATCCAGTCTCTTGTTCTCTCGGCCGCGGAATTGGGCTCCAGCACTGTTCTCACCACTGACTCCCAAACAAGCTTCTCCATCAATGTGAACTTGGGGCCGAGCGGTACATCCAGTCCAGTCATAACCTTTCCCCTGGTGCAGGGTATGGCGTTTGTCACCGCATCCTACGATAACGGTACACCCATGCTGCAGTCTGGCGTTGGTATCTTGGACCTCACGTATGTCGGCGCAGTTGTGGCGGACACGACCTACAAGTACCAAGCCACACTTCTCGACGGCTTCGAGTGGCTTATTTACGTCACACCTGCTAGCCCAAACTATAACGAGAACTCGTTCACCGTCCTAAACAATGGCGAGGTCCAAGGACCATCTGGTTTCAGTGGGCATATCCAGTTGGCAAAGATTCCTGCCAATTCCGCAGACGCGGAATCGGTCTACGATGCCTCAGCTGGTGCGTATCCCACGACAGCCAGCATCAGTGGTGCGGTTTCGGGGATCTCAGGGAGCTATACCATCACGTGGACCAAGGCAGGTGCAACAAATCAACAATTACTGATGTTCGCACTACCGCACCACATGGATACGCTCTCATCTGCAACATCGAGCGGTGTGACCGACGTGCAACTCATCACTACGACAAAGGGTATGGCTACAGCCATTCGCGGTGATTATTGGACCCTGGTTGAACCCAACCTACCCATTGACATGGGATTCGCGCCTTGGTCACCTGAAACAGGCAGCGTCGTGTCTGTCTCAGACGCAGCGGAAGACGCCATCAATGCCGCTGGGTATGTCGAGCTGTCGCAGGACGTTTCCCAACAGACCAACGTTGGCAGTTTGTACTACGATGGCAAAGCTCTAGCCAAGTTCGCCACCATCATCTACACCATTAACGATATCGCTGGCAATACTTCACTAGCGCTGACCGGCCTGGTCAAGCTAGAAGAGGCTTTTGCACTTCATGTTAACAATGAGATGTCAATACCGCTCCTCTACGAGTCCATCTGGGGAGGCGCCGTCAGCTCCGGCAGCTACATTAGCGGTGACAGTGGCGAAGACTTTGGCAATACGGTATGTTGATCCAATCTTGCGTTTGTCTTTCCCAACTGACTCCCATATTACAGTACTACAACGATCATCACTTCCACTTTGGGTACTTCGTCTACGCTGCTTCTGTGATCGGCTACATGCGCCCAGCTTGGCTCGAAGAGGGTACCAACCGAGCTTGGGTCAACATGCTGGTCCGCGACTACGCTAATTCGATTACTGACGATGAGTACTTCCCGTTCCAGCGCATGTTCGACTGGTACCATGGACACTCGTGGGCACATGGCTTGATCGAAACAGCCGATGGCAAAGACCAGGAAAGCTCCAGCGAAGACACCATGGCCAGCTACGCGATGAAGATGTGGGGACACATCAGTGGTGACGAGAACATGGAAGCTCGTGGCAATCTGATGCTGTCTGTTCAGGCCAGAAGCTTGCAGAAGTACTACCTGTACACGGACGACAATACGGTGGAGCCAGCCGAGTTCATTGGTAACAAGGTCGCAGGCATCCTGTTCGAAAATAAGATCGACCATACCACGTACTTCGGCGCGGAGCCGGAGTACATTCAAGGCATCCACATGCTACCCCAAATGCCTTGCAGTACCCTTACGCGCTCTCGAGCATTCGTCGAAGAGGAATGGGATGCATATTTCGGCCCCAACGGCATCAAACCTGTCGAGCAGGTCTCTGGTGGATGGCGCGGCATCTTGATGGCCAACCTCGCCACCATCGATCCGGTGACAAGCTACAACTTCTTCAGCAATGCGGCGGGTGACTTCACGAGCGACTATCTAGATGGCGGCGCAAGTCAGACGTGGTACTTGGCATGGTCTGCTGCGCTGGGAGGAAGCTCCGACCCGAGCAAGGCCAAGCGGCAGGCGATGTCCAAGCGCAGTGGTGCACCAAGGAGGAACGAGGAGGTAAGATTGCTGGGCAATGATCGAGGTTTCATCGGCCAGCGGTCAACGAGGGGAAGCACGAGATCGTCCAGGCTGCGGCAGCGGACGCGAGCATGAATCAAGACTAACGAAAGATGATGACGAACCGGAGCAAAGCGAGCTTGTATAGGTATATGATTGTGATTTTAGGTTTGACGTTGCATACGATTCAGATGATACCACAGTTATCGAAGGGACGGCGGTCTGGATGACATATTTGGCGAGTCGGGCCTGGGGTGGCTTCGACGCAAGGATAGATGGGAATGAAACAAATATGCAAAGACAACATCTCAACACCTCAACGACCGACTTGTGCTGCCTTCCCTTCATGTCTCCCACTTTCAATGTAGCTTGTGGTGAAGTTGGGTTCTCATTGTTGAGTCCTGGTCACACCTAAATTGACACTGATAGCAGGTCCGTTTGTGTCATCCATACTAACTGGACACGCTAAGCTTACACTCTCAAAGCATCTTTGTAACTCTAGACCCACTGATCACATTGAGATGCGCTCTTGTAGCAGCTTTTGACCCTGCACTACAGTGCAGAACTGATAACTCGAATCTCTACCTACAGGACCGTACAGCAAGAACGCTCCCTAAACCACACCTTCCACCACACCATGGAATCAACACAGTTCACAAATGAGCCACGATCCGACATTGTTGTGGGAACCTGGCACAGATAGGTCCACCTACCGCTTCCGAAGTGGCAGTATGGTGATCAGGGGGCTATGCTGCAGAAGAGCGGATGTGTCGGTGCTGGCTAGGACGATGCGACGGTAGATTGTAAGGTAGCGCTGTGTTCTTATGCATCCTAGCCTGTACCGATCCCGCATATGCCATTTGTCTTATGCCATTGCTTCGCAAGTGCCACTCCTGCGTCAGATCAAGACCAACATGTCAGTTGCGAGCCATGTTCACACCCACCTAATTTTTACAGCTCACGTTTGTAGGCTGCACATTGCGCGAAGTAGCACTCGTAGAAGCTCACGTGGGAGTGTGAGAAAGGTGGGCGCCGGTGCCATGTCGGGAACAGCTGTAAGAAGTCGCTCCAGCTACGACCGAAACCCAAACTCACCGCCTCCCTCGATCACCCTACCTCCCTCTTCCCCTTCCTCCTCTTCCCCCACCACCAGTCCCACTGCCCCTAGGCCTACACCCATCACACCACCACCCCTCATCCTCCCCCGGCGCCTCCAGCAACTCCGTACACCCAATATGAAACCACTCCCTCTCACACTGATCATTATCGCACGCCACCATTTCCCCATAGCTCCCGCGATTACAATAACAGTACTTGGGCTCGTTGGGATCGTCGGGGTCATGGTCTTCGTCTTCGTCTTCCTCTAAATCTCCTTCGATATCGCCTTCGATATCTGCGTCGAGCTCGGGGGCTGGTTCGGGGGATAGTTGTTGGGAAGGCGGTTGAGGGGATGGTGAAGCGGAGGGTGAGGACAAAGCGTTGGGGTCCGCTTCTTCGAGCTCAGGTGGCGGTGAAGGAGATGCAGAGGGTGAGGGTAGCGCGTCATTCTGCTCTTGTCCCGGCGATGCAGCTTCAGGAACAGGTTCATCGATATCTCCATCTTCATCTCTCATCTCCTCATCTCCCAACTCGCCCTCTTCCTGCTGAGCTGGCTCACCAATCTCCATCTCATCGCCACCCCCGTCCATATCCTCCTGCTCCCCCTCCCTCACCGGACTAGGACTCCCCTCCAACCTCCCAGCAACCATAAGCTCCGGCCTACTAAGCACCCTACCACCCCTTCCCACTCTCTCCCCCGGACTCTTCTTCATCAACTCAGCCACCCGTTTCACACGGTTAGCCTTCCCATCCACTCCCACTTCTCCCTGCCCATCATTACCCTCACCCTCTCCATCTTGACCTTCAACCCCTCCCTCCACAATATCACCCTCACGAACCTCAGCTCCATCCTCATCACCTTCGCCCTCACCGTCCTCACCGTCCTCCCCCTCCCCCTCAGCAGATTTCCCCCGTTCCTTCAACTCCGGACTCCGATTAAACGGCATAAGTTGCCGGAGAATATGACTATTACTAGCAGTCCTCTCATGACCATGTCCCTTTCTCCTTCCCCCAATACCCCCAAATCCACTCCCACTCCCACTAACACCGTGCTCCTTCGGCTCATCACTAGCCGAACTCTCTCCAAGATTCCCCGTATTCCTCCTACTCCTCGTACTCCGTGCGCGAGCGAGGCCGGGTATAACGGGCGTCGTAGCCTCCCCGTCGCCCGTACCAACCCTCGTCGGAGGAGGAAGGGAGGGAGCAGCAAAAGTCGCAGCGCCAGTGTCGGCGCGTGGTGTAGAGGTCTTGGACAGACTTTGCCCTCGTGCGCGCCCACTCGCTTGGTTGGAACTACTATTCTTGCCCGAACTGGAGCGCGAAGTCGCTGGTCTCTCCGCAGCAACACCAGCGGGAATGGCATCGGGCATATCCGAGTCCTCGCGTTTGACCGCCTCACTCCGCTTAGGTTGCTCTGCCGCCGCGCCCGAATCTTCGGCGCTGTCGTCTACACGAGCTTTCCGCTTCGTACCAGTCTTGCTGCCTTTCTCCTTCTCCTTCTCCTTCCCACCAGCCGAAGAAACAGGCCGGCTATTACCGCTTTCCGCGTCCGCCAAACTCTGATGCCGCAAATTCGTCGTAGAATTCTGTCTAAGTCTTGTGCTCCCCGTCCTACCCAACGTCGTGCTCGGAGGAGGAGGCTCCATCGCACTCCCGAAACTCCCATGCAGCGGACTACTAGCCATAGCCGGAGACTGATGCGCTGACCCAGGAGCCCTCTTCTTGACTGGTGCAGCAGGCTTGGTTTTCGCAACTTTCTTCGCGACATTGGACTCAGTGACCGTAGCGGAGGGCGTACTCCTCGGCGTCCCGCCTTCCCGTCCTCCAACGAGCCCAGCAGCAGCAGTCTTCCCGCCCTTAGCGGTAGCGCTCGAATTACTCCTCTCCATCCCAGGTGCCACCAAACCCTTATCCACCTTCCGCCTCTTAATAACAGCCTCGCCGTTCGAACCCGTGATCCCCAGCCCCTGCGCAGTCGCTGCCATCTTCTTTACCCCCTTCGTCGCAGCCTTCTTAACCACCACCCTCGGCTCCTCAAAATCCGAATCCCCAGCCTCCACAACCATATCCCTGGCCGCCCTCTTCCCCTTAACAACCTTCCCATCCCTCATCGCCTCCCTCCTCGCCGCCGCAATCTCACTCTCATGCACCATATTCGCCGCAGCCACCAAACTATTAGTAGCAGCTACATCTCCTTGTCTTCCGTACCCTCTGCCAGCCCCTGCGCCCACCATCCCCGCCTTATGTCTCGGCGCGCGGTTATCGGAGTAAGCCCAGTGTTTCATGCTGCCCCATCTCGCTTCCTCGCTAATCTCATTCTCGACGTGCGGCCACACGCTGTCTACGCGCGAAAGTTGCTGGGCTAACACGCGATTCGCTTCGGCGAGGACGACGTTCTTCTCGTCTAGGTTGGGCAGGAGGGCGTGCAGGGATTGTCGGAGGGCGAGGAATTGGCGGCGGCGCGCAAGTTGTTCGTCGGCTGCTGGGTCGGTGGTCGCGGTCTCGTCTTCGCCGATGACGGACGCAGCGGCGGAGGGGAGTATACTCATACTACCACCGCCGAAACCGTTGAGTAGGGACCCGTCTTTACTCACGCTCCCGCCGACAATACTGTTACTAGCCGTAAAACTCAACATCCCGCCTCCTCCCCCTCCCTGTCCTCCCAACCTCTCCCCTCCCTCTCTTTCACCTCTCGTCGGTACACTCAACCCCAAACACCCCTCCAGTTGCCCCTCCAACTCCAGTGCCGGAGAATAAATCTTAGCCTCGACCTCCTTAACAAGCGTAAACTGCTTCATAACCTCCCTCGGCAACGCCACAACCGCATTGCTGAAATACTGGATCGCGGGAAAGAAACCCACTCCCTCCCCTTCCGTCCCATCCTCATCCCGTGCAACAGCGGCTTGTTGGGCAGCAGTAGTGCGGGCGTAGTAATTTGAGGGTCTATTCGCGTTTGACCGGATAGCGCGGCCGGAAGATGTGCGTTTGGTTGTCGCACTGGGTGCGAGGAGGGAGGAAGAGGGGTCGTGGGGAGGTGGAGGAGGAGGGTGGAGGGAGGTGCGGCGAGTGTTACTTGTTGGTGGCATTGTAGCGTCGCGTGGGTGTGTGTAGGGTTAGGGTTAGGGTGGTAAAGGCATAGTCGTGGTAGTTGTTGTTGTCGTGTCGTGTCGAGAACTTGCAGCAGTTCGCGACGAGACGAGACGAGTCGGCGCACTACTGCGAAAGCTGGGAGCTGAATCGGGTCTGCCGAGCGGGAGTGCATTTCGTCATGCGGCTAATGGCGGCTGCAATTGAAGTCACGTGTAAGCAGCAGTTCAACGCCCTGGAGAATGTTGACGAAGTGAAGGGCACGAAGATGGGACTGCACAGAGTTGTGATATGGCAAAGATGTAGGATGATATATAGTATTGAGTGGCAGCAGAGAGGTGTTGCTAAGCATCCCAAGCAGTCTCCCACACGACATGCTGCTGTGTCCCTCAAACCTATCACAACAGCAGGGTCGCTTGAAAGCCTCCTCTTCCATCCCATCTTCGATCCAACCTACATTCCTGCCCTCACCTGGACAAGGACATGTTGTAAGGCCTGCTCCGATGATGCCACTTCTTCGGGCCGTGATACTACTCCCACAAGTCAGCCCAATCCCATCACGCTATCATGCCATGCAAGTGTGAAGGATGAATGTTGCAGATCAGTCAAAGCCGTTTGTTGTCGCCAGTGGCCGTAGGGCCTCAGTCGGTAATTCCTTTTTTGCGTATATAAAAATGTTGATCATCATTGCATGACATGTGTGTGTTGTCGTGTTGTGTTTGTGTTGTGATGTGGGTGAGGGGAAGGGAGAGTCTGCTTACCAGGGAAGTGGTGGCGGTGTATGAGCGTGCGGCGGGAATGCTCAGGTGCGGACAAGTTAGGCCATTGCCCGAGATGCTCGACTCGCCTCGAGAGGAAGCATGCGGGCCGGCGGGTGGCTGGGCTGGTAGGCTAGGGAAAGCAGCGGCGGTGTGGCTCGTGCCCGATCACTGAACACGCGTGTCAGCTCATGTCCAAAGCACTTGTGATTGAAGTATGAGCTGGGTAAGTTTGTCGTTCAGACTGACGTAGCAAGTATAGTTTCACGCCCCCCGAAGGAGGTCAAAGACTCTAGTTTGCGGTTTTGCGGTATCATCATAACAAATTCAAAAAGCACTCGTAACAGTACTCTCATTACTCTCGACTTACCTCGTTCATGTCTTCGCGTGGGCGCCATCGTGTTAGGCCGTGGCTGGCGGTCGTGCGATTTCTGTGTCGAGTCCGTCAGCCATACATCCCGAGCCATGATTGGGTGCGTAATATGATGTGGGGCGTGTAATTGGGATCAGTGGACGAGGTTTTCTAGGCCTGTCGCAGAAATGGCGTATCGTGAATGCTCATGTAGTTCGGAGCCCAGTGCCGTGTCATCAGGTCAAGCATGGGTGGGTGTGAGTAGAAGGGAGGATTGGGGGACGTACCTGTCGGACATCGGCTGTATCGCACCACTGCTGGCCTACCCAGAGTGGAGGAGGGGGGCTCGTAGTCCGGCGGCCCAGGTCAAGGTATCCTATCTGTGCTCAAAAGTCAGCAAAAGATGTTTGAGAATTATGCTTGTGTGAAGAAGTGTAGAAGTATGCGCGAAGTTCAGTTTGGCATGAATGGTATATAATAAATGTTTTGTCTGCATTGGCGAGGCCAGATCAGACTCGTCATCTGAGTGCTCATCAGGTAGCGAGAGGAAGGGTGTGTATGTAGTTCACCAGCATGCACATACCTTACTGTCGTGCGCCTCAGCGCTGGAAGCTGGACATCATGGCGGCGGTGTCATGGCGGCGGTGTCATGGCGGCGGGGTCCTGGGCACAGGGGCGAAGGACTGGGATGCGGTGTTGTGTGATGTTGTTACTGTTGTGGTGAGCTTGGTGAGAGGTCTTGAGGTTTTCGAGAAGGCGGAGGATTTTTGGTTTCGCCGCGGAGGTGACGCTAGAGGCTTGGCGCGTTTTGACCTCACTTGCGCTCTTCACGCGTATGGACGCGTTTGCTTCATGCACTTTACTTTCCTCGACGGCTTGAGTGACTCGAGAATACCTAAACATTGGGGGGGGTGGATGCCGTTGGAGGACTATCCCGGAGGACTGAGCCCTACGGAAGACGTACCCAGCGTCGCACGAGAAGGACGGAACGAATCACTCCAGTCAAAGAAGAGTCTTCCAGAAGAGGCGGCGGTGGTGTCAAGGAAGAGTCAGAAATTGCGGCCCTCTGAGCTGATACGCTTGCACGGGCGTGATGCTTGACATGGAATACTGCCGCAGCCGAAGAGCGTCACATCGAAGACGCTCTCAGAGCAGGACAATGCTATACCTCAGACAGATGGAATGAGATCACGATCATCGCGGTCGATCGAGACTTGCGGCAGCCCGATCCAGGATAAACTCTCGCGCCGCCAAAGCAAGCCAGCACGCAAACACCCAATGAAAGACCATGGCGGGCTCTTCTCGTTGCCCGCTGAGCTACGCGTTCAAATATACGAGTACGTTCTCCTAGACCCCAACAAGGAGCGCGGAGTGCTGGTCACGCCAGAGCTCAAACTTCCCGCACTTCATTCCGTATTCCGCCTTGTGCGCCACGAGATGACAAGCATCTGGTACCGAGGCCAGATATTCACGCATGAAATCAGAGATTATGATGCCGACACCATGCTGGCTTGGTGCAAACACAATCTCAACATGGGGTTTTACAGCCTGCACGACAACGAGTTGACTTGACTACGAAGGGACAGCCGGATTGGACCAATCTGTTGAGGTGGTGTAAGGCCAGGTCCGAAGGCGGTGGACCTAGCATGGAGTACAGTAAGGATAAGGCACTCTGTGAGGTCGTGGTCGCAGCCTGCTGTGAGATCGCTTGGGAGTTTCTCGAGGCGGGTCGCATGTGGAAAGAATGCACGGGCGTGGTCGAGGCGCTAAGGCGATCAGCTGGGGCGTATGAGAAGAAGTGGCTTGCTTGAGCGTAATGGTGTTCGGGAGATGGAGGTGTTGAGGAGCGGACATGTGCAGCTGGTCTGTCGTGATGTTTCGATGCCAAGGCTTTCCACGTGCGCACTAGCTCGTTCTGGCTAAACTTGCACCTTCCACCTTCGCGAGTGCTACATCACTTCATCCTTGAAATGTACATCAGCGAGCCTTAATAGTAACCGCCTCCGAATCGCCACCACTCTCTCACACAGGATGGCTAAGAAGAAACGACAAAGCAGTGATGCGGTGACGGCGTCGAAAAGAACGTTGCGAGCGCAGGTATGTCGCACACCTGCTTGCCAGACAGAAACGGCTCGCTGACACACTCAGACCAAAGCCAAGGCCACCGATGTCGACACGCAGACGAGCGCGTTCCTTGCACTACCGCCTGAGCTTCGCAATCGAATCTATGAGCTAGCACTGCTTCAAGGCCACACCATCCTTGTGCACAAGCAGCTGCGAATTCCATCTCTGTTGCAAGTATCACGACAAGTCAAGAAGGAGGCAAGCGGGATCTGGTACGAAGGCAACCGCTTACGGCATAATATCCTAGATTGTGACGCAGGACTACTACAAAAATTCAACGATCATTGCGACATTATCGACATGAAGAGTCCTGAGGAATTAGGGATCTATGAAACGCCAAACTGGCCTAACCTCATCGAATGGTGCAAAGGAGTTCACGCGGGCTACAGCGAGAGCCTACCGCACGATGAAGGTGAAGATTTCAATGAAGTGGAGACTGTCATCTCGTCAGCTCATGACATCGCGATCGAGGCCAAGGACCAGCCATGGGAGAAATGTGAGGCACTGCTCAAGATCCTTCGACGCACAGCTGGAAGGTATGACAAGAGATGGCTTGATTGAGGTTGGGGCGGGGATACGGTCACGAGCAACGCTCAGGTACCACTGGGTGTTCGTGGTGCAATCATCGCAGATCGATCTCGCATTGTCGTATTCCGGAGTGCGCAAGCTAAAGGTTGGTGTGCTGAGGCGTAGAAGGGTAAATCTACAAGCACATGGCTAGAGTGCTGCGTCGGTACCCAGCATTGGCTGCAAAAGGATCAGAGTAGGTAGTGACACCATAGGTCGCTTGTGTTCAAGGCGGGTTTCACCAGTGTGTGTGAGAATACGGAAAGAGCTACCTAACTTCTGCGGTACCCATGTGGCGCCAAAGCCATTCACTCACCACCGCTCCTCGATGGCCGACTACTCACCCCTGGCCATATCCCGTCCATTGATCGTCGTCGGCACTGGCCACATCAGATGCGCCTTACCAACACTCCATTCGGCTTCGGCCCTTCCCTGGTTCTCATCCATTATAACCACCTTTCTCAGCTTTCCGAAATCCGGCAAAGCGTCCCTGATGTCTTTGTAGGCCCAGTGGACGTGGCCGTGCTCCAGCCGGATCTCTAGGTGCTCGATATTCGGCAAAATAGACGCCAGACCTCGAAGCGTGTGTTTGACGAAACACCATCCGCCGCATTGACGTTCGAACTCAGGGCGATGGGTGAGCCAGGGCCGCCACTCCACTACCGCACTGCGGACGTTCTTGGCCGGGAGAGCGTGGCGCCATTAGTCGGTGAAGTTTGCTAGGTCGGTTTCTGGAAAGAGGATGTGGATGTTTGTGTGGCGAAGGAAGACATCTGAAGCGTCGTGGTAGATGATGTTGTTGACGAGAAGGAGCTCGAGGGGGCTGCGGGCATCAGGACTTTGCGTGGTTACTTTGGAGATGTGAAGAGCGCTACGGGTCCCGAAGCTGGTGAAGTAGAACTCGTAGATGAGGTCTCGGATCTCGCATGGGAGCGTGAGGAGGGTGGGCGTCATTTTCTGGGATGCGGCGTGAGAACGTGGATGGACATATCAACAGTGGGAAAGCGCAAGCTGCTAGGAGAGTGTAAAGCGCAAGAGCATCGCAGGAAGAGGTATTATTGTATGCAATATACAGCCCTTACTTCAGATCTCAAGCTGACGGCTGACGGCTTGGCGCGCGGACGTGAGACAAGATGTCGTACGCTGGCGACGCAGGTCCGGTTGCTGAAGGAGTTGGCGGGACTGCTGGATCCGTCGTATAGCCACCAGATTCAACGCTTGCGCCTCGGCCGTTCGCCCAACTCTCGTCCTCGAGCGGCAATCAAACCACAGCACTACTTGAGAATACCTCCGCAGGATCTTCCAGCATCACCCCGTTGATAATCACCGGAGCGGGAAACCATGACCTCTCGAACCGCCGCTCTTCGTCTTCGTGGTCGACCTCCTGCTTCGGCTTTGTGATCACTATCTCTCGCAGGCCCTTGAAAGCATGCAAGTCCTGTCCGAGCTTCTCGAACGTCAAAGTGTAATATCGAGGACAGCCATATGAAGGACGACTCAAACAGAGCTCTATACGTTCCACAGCCGGCAAGGCCAAAGCGAAATGAGCCAGCGCCTCGTACCGATCGCCGTGCTGCCACCACTCGAGAATAATGTTCCGGACGTTCTTGGCTGGCGATGCGTGCTGCCATCGACGCACAAAGCGCTCCAAGCTATATTCAACCCCACGCTCTGGAACTACGAGATGGAACGGCAGTCCTTGCGTATAGAACTCAGCCGCTTCGTTATAGGTTGTCTTATTGGCGAGAAGCAGGGCGGCCGGATGATGGCTACCCCAGCAGGTACCCAGATAATCGGTCCAGAACTTCATCTCCTTCTTGGGTATTTTGGGCACCGCGCGCATCTCCTGGACTGCTGGACACCATGCTCTATCCGTCGTGACTAGGCTGTCTTCATCCTGGGCAAGCCTTGCTTGCAGGCGGCCGCCGTGGGGACAAGAGGCGTAGGCAGCGAAGTAGAAGGCGTAAATCTGATCGCGGAGTTCGCGTGGCAGATCGAAGAAGTTTGGCGCCATGTTGTGTGTCGTTGAAGGAGTAAGAAGCATGGAGGTACGAAGTGCGATGTGGTGGATCACAAGGTATTACAAAATATGTGAGTCATAGCCAGGGACTGACTCTTCCAGCTCGATCACATGCGCACTACAGAGTGAACTCGAATCTGCCAAGCTCCGACAGCACGTATATGTGGCCTCTTCTACAGCTGCTGACCACTGAGAGCTCGGGTTTTTGGCAGTAAGAGCATTACAGAGCTCATACGACGAAAGTGGTTAACGGACAATAGTATGACAAGTTGCACATAGTCGATATACTGCGCTGCACGCTCCGTCCACGCCTCGCTGCGCTATTCGATGCGGTACTAGCGACTCTAATGGTGTTATTGAGCATGGGCTGCTTGGTGCAGAGCCGTACAATCAACGGGATCCGTGAAGCACCCGTAAACCATTGCATCGAGCTGCAGACTCATTCTCCAGTACCGTCTCCCTCGGACTCCGTTGATATCCTTTGATCTCTGGAAGCCTCGTACTTCTCCCGCTCCTTCTCCCGCTCCCTCTTATAAGCCACAGGGTCCCATTTCGTCACCCAGCAGCCATTCATCTTGCATGGCGCCGAGAACATGGGGGTGTAGCCCATAGCCATATTGGTGCACTCCACATACGTGCCTCTCTCGATATCCTTATCAAGGATATTAATGTCCTTGAGCAGCCGGAAGCTTTCGAGATGACTGCGAAGCGCCCTGTAATAGCGGTGCGGATTGTGTTCGCCTAGATGGACTTCGACATGCTCCACAGCTGGGAAAGTGGTGGCAAGGAGTGATAGAGTCCAGTCACCAACCGTGGTTTCGGTCTCAACGCCCCAACGCCTTGGGAACCATTCCTCCGTTGTCCACTCGACAACGATGGATCGTACATTCTTCTCCGGCGAAGCGTGGTGCCAACGGCGAGCGAAGGCTGTGATGTCCGATTCTGGGAACTTGAAGTGGACTGGTAGTTGCAGAAACTTCTCCGAGGCCTCGTGGTATATGACTTTGTTGACGAGGAGCAGATCATGTGGAATGCCTGTGTAGCACTCTGGCTTGTACTCGGACCAACGTTCCATTTCTTCATTCCTCGCCCGTTCGATGAACTCTTCGGTGACGTTGAAAGAGACACGCTCGGCCCACTCGGCAGTATACCTGGTCACCCCACCTTCCAGGCAAGCGTGCTTGTTATTGATCTGGGGACACCAGGATCTTGCTGATGTGAATTTCTTGGGTTCTCTGAAGACTTGGACGCTACCACCGTGTGTGCAGGCGCTATATGCGGCGAAGTAGTGCCCATATATGAGCTCGCGAAGCTCCCGGGGCAGCGTCAACAGAGTCGGTGCCATGGTGTGAGTTTGTCGAGGTAGTTCGAAGAATAGAAGAGAAAGTGCGCCGCGGCGGCGCTATAAGACAGTGTAGATATTGAGTCATAATCAGGTGCTGACCTATGCCAGCTCAAATTGTGATCGCACAGGAGAAGACTGATGACTCGCCAAAGTTTATTGAACAAACCTCGTCTCTCGTCGAATGACCGATAGACCGGTGTGCGAGGCCGGCGGTTTCGAGATGGTTCCAAGCATTGTATACTATTGGCAGTTCGCGCCGTACCAATGTTACGCGAGTAGAGCAATCTAGTGTATGCCTTTCGATCGTGTCGCCAAGCGGTTCCACGTCGTCACTATGATCTTTTCGGTAGTGATAGCTATTGCACAGAAGCCAGCCGGCTAGAATGTCACTGTTGTGACTCAAGCCGTTTCACTATGTGGTCGATGGTGTCGCCTTCTGGTGCTCACACTGCGGTGGTAGTATGATGTACCGTCATCCTGGTCATCAGAGTAGCGCCAGTGACCTGAGTGAAACCAGGAACCCCGACGCTCATCCGTCTCGGTTGGGAGAGGCGTGATGGAGCGGTGTTCGTCGTGCCTTTCATCTCCGTATGCAATGGATGGAGTCTCTTCATACAGATTTGCGTCGTGTTGGGCAGATGCCATGACTGGCCAGGCTCCGGGCAACACCTGATCTACAGCAGATGCAGGCGATAATACATGTAGATCAAACAGAGCCCCCAAATGCCCGTTGAGCTCTTCAGCGATCTTCCAAGCATCAAGTCCATACAGCGGCAAAGACTCGACGACTTTCTCATGGATTTCCGTCGGCGACAACGGCCGACTCTGCTCTGTTGCGTCGAGCTCGCTAGGCATGATGGCCGGCAGCTCATGGACAGCAAGCCGAGAGTCAAGGAGATGGTGCTGACCCCAGCGCATAGAGAGCAGGCGGTACCAATACAGCGCTGGTATGGAAGCTCGGAAGCCCGAGCTGCCTGCAAACATGGGGACCCGTGTGTCACCTCGCCATCGCTTAAGTCCGCTGATTTGCTGTGAAAGGCCTTCTGATTGTGGTGGAAAAGATGTCGCGTGGAAGGAGAAATGCGGTAAGGATGCGGGCTCGGATGATCCTTGTGAGCCATCGAAAGGTATAAGACGCTGCTGGTTCGCATAGTAGCCTCTCGCACGCGCTTCAAGCTCGAGATCTGTGAAGATGTCGACTGCATGGGCATGCTCAACGGTCCCTACCATCTTGATGGACAACAAAGAGCTCAGACGCTGACGAGACTCGTCGTCTTCCCACCGCGATGAGAATGAAGGAAGGTAGGGAATACTCTCAGTCTGGCCTTGACCAGCGGGCGACAACAAGCCTGTTGAGACAAACTCTTTTTCTTCGTATACCTCATAGCGCTCGAACAGCAATTGCAACCCATCGAGCGTTTCATCCGACACCTCGGCGGTCTTGATTGGCCCGAATTGCCGTGTAGACTTGGTGGCCATGCTACTATACGCAGTCTCCAGAAGTGCGTCTTCACTCAGCGATGATACTCCCATCAGGTGCATCACGAGCATACTCAGATCGCCGAGATGGTGTTGCAAAGCGTTGTTCATCTCGTCAACGTACTGCCACGCTTGCAAGGACACGCAAACATTCGTAGCTGGTGGGTAAAGACCCAGCGTCCGCACGTATGTAGATAGCCTAGGCTCGTCAGCGTTGGACTCGGATGCAGCCTCATAGTGACTGCTGACAGTGCTAGCATCGTCCTCGCTCGTTGTGGCTCCAACATCCACGCCATGTGAAAATTCTGCTCGAGCCTGTCTGGCCACAACAGCTCGAACAAATTCTGATTCGTGCTCCTTGTACACACGATAGAAAGCTCTGCTTACTAGCGCAAGAGTGAACAAGTCTGGTAGAGTGTCCGCAAAGTAAAGGACTCGTGTGAGGATGTTCCGGCCGAAGAGAGCAGGAAACCTGCTCATCAATTGGAATGCGAGTAGCGCATTTACCGGCGAAGTGGCGATGCTAGCATCCTCCAGCAGCCTTGGCAGACCTCGTGCAAATATGCCACCATCTCGTGGCGCTACTCGCGGCGCCGTAAGCTTAGGATGATACCGACCACGAAGTGCCGGTGCTACCGTCAAGCCCGTTTGGCTATCGCGCAAATATGGTAAGCCTTCAGCGAATATGCCCCGAAGTTGAGGCTCCGATTTCAAGCCGGCCGCGAATTCCATGGCTGATTCAAAGAGATCTTCGGCTGTATCTGACACGGGTACAGCTGCGTCTAGCTCAACAGCATCTGCCAAAGTGAGTTGATGTGTAGCGTCAATATCGACAATGATCAGAGTATCTCCCATGACTTGCTTTTGTGTCGTAGTCGTTGTAACCAACTCTCTACCAGCAGTAGTGTCCCACCATTTCCAGGTGCGTACCTCATCTTGTAATTGCCTGTCGACCGCCCATGGCATTCTGCAAACTGTCTCCAGCGGCTTCTCTTCCGCGTCGACCATGCATGCTAGCAACTCCAGTGCATTGTCAGCAGCACGATCGAAGCCAATGACAAGTGACATGCTGCGCGGTGCGTGCAGTGATTGCAGTCTTACAGCACCACGAAACATGAGATGCTCTTGTCCCTCGTCCGTAAGTGGAACCCGCATGATGGTTCTCTTCGAATTCCACACATTGTCGGGAAAGCTCTCTACAATCTCCATAGGCAGTTTCGAACCAATGCGCAGCCAAAACTGGACGACTTCGTCTCCTGGCTCATAGCTCTTAGCAATTTCAATGGTCTTCCTCCCTTCACTTTTGGCCATACTTTCAAGCTCAATGAACGTCAGGCGGCCAATTGCAGGATGTAAATTGTGGAACCCACCCGGTAAGACTCGGTCGAGTGGGCCATCAGACGAGACATTGTATTCATTCAGCTCCTGGTTCCGTTGCAAGCGAAGGCCAAGGGTCCCACCTAATTCATCTTCATAGCGACAGTGTAGTACGCCGAAGTACTCATGCGGGTCATGCACACCGCTCATCGGCGCTTGCAAGGGCCGCTCACTCTGTATGACTTCAAGCTCGATACGGAGACCGCGATTAGTCAAGTCGTACTGTCCCGGGCGACCCCAGGTGACAAGGTTATGGCAACCAACGAAATCAGCTGGTGAGTCTGCCAAAAGCTGGCTTGGATTCCCGGCAAACCTGTCGTTGAAGCCCCAAGCAAAGATGGAATGGTCGTTGGAGGTCCGGATGATCCTAGGACAATGGGTGGAAGTGTCAGCAGGACTTTCATGCACACTGTTCGCGGCGACCTACTCTTCTTGTAGTCTAGCAAAGGCTTTGCTTCCCTCGCCATACAGCATGGGAATGCTAACATCAAAGATACCCAGCAAGCAGTACGCAATGTCTTCGACTCGCGATGTCTTCCGGTAGGCAGCCCAAGACATGCGCTTGGCTACGCTTACGCTTGTCAATGCCTTGCGATGATTAAGCACTGCCACATCTATCTTCGTGATCCGGGAAAGCCACGGCACCATTGTAGTGCGCCATCCTATGCTGTTCCAGTCTTTGTCGAAGAATTTGACCTCCTTCGGGGCGATCAACTCCTGTAGACACCACCCACGCAAGAACCAAATGCTCCTCTCGAACGTTTGGCTGAGATTCGAGAGCTCGGCATCTCTGAGATATGCATAGCAGTACTTGGCCTGTGCATACCATCGGTACATGGAGTTGATGGCCTAGCAACCGGTCAACAACAGATCTCAATCTTGAGACATCTCAAGACTTGCCTCCTGCAGCTCGCTTGAACTGCTTTTATCGATGCAGCAGGCTACAATGATTCAGCATCTATGACTTCACTAGTTGAGTACGCAACCCGCCTTACTGTCAACCCAAACATAGGAGAGCTTGTCAATTCGCGCTAGATGACAACTCCGTTCTATCTTGTCATAGCCACCCTGCTTCTTCGCCGTACGAATCTGTTGCATATCGCGGTATGAGACCTCGCTCCGGGTCCAGGTATGAGACAAGATGGCATACTCGGGGACATTGCTCTCGAGGAACTCTTCGAGCTCCAGGGAGTAGACATTGAGTAGCCGCATCGTCTAGCATCGCTGCCAATCATGATGGTATTACAAAAGCATAGGTACGAATGAACATCAAGGAGGAGCGCATGAAGTAGCCGCGCCTTGGCAGGATCGTCGTCGTGGCGTTTGGGGGCCGAGATTGATCTTGAAGAGACGATGTTGGTCTTCCACGCCGCCAACACCGCGACCACCATCCTGTCGACTTCTCTTGGCGCCATTCTACTCACCTACGATATGGCATGTTTGGGCTGAGGTTGGTTGTCAAGACTCGGAGGTCTTCAATGCCGCTCCGGCCCCTGCATGTGAACGCATTTGGATCATGGCTTCGTCTGATCTCATCGGACTGACGCCCGTCCGCATCATGGACATCGCGTCCAGACAGACAGGTACTAGTAAACACCAGCTTTCCTTTCACTTCGCGTCTTTCATCACACTCTCAATGCAATCCGTCAGAACCAGCTTTGCCCGTACCAGCTTCACCAAGCCCGCAACTACCTTCATCAACAGCACCAGATCCTTCCCAGCCGCCAGAATGGCATCCTCCAACTCCGTCGGTGAGTTGAACATCGAGTCCAAGAACATCAAGACCGCGTCAGGCGTCAGCCTCAGCGACCACCAGAAGACTATCGTTGGTTCTGTCCTCGATCTCTTCGCAGGCCGACCATCGCTCGCCAAGCTCCAGCTCTGGAAGGACGAGGCCGAGTTCACGGACCCTTTGACCATCGCCAAGGGCCGCAAGCAGTACGAGGCGCAGTGGTATGGACTTCAGACCGCGTTCAGTGAGATCGAGAGACTCAACCATGAGGTGAAGAGCAATGGCAACCCGATTGAGATGGACCTCGACACAAGATACGTCGTGAAGGGTATTGGAAAGGAGCAGAAGATCTCCAGCAAGATTGAGATCTGGATGGAGGGTGACAAGATCGTTAAGGTGGCCGACAAGTGTATGTTGAACCACCCATGTGTTGAGTACCAGTGCTGACTATGCTTTAAGGGGACGGCTCTCTTCCCGAAGGCACCATCGCGCAGGTGAGTTCTATCTGGACGCTTCTGAGTCCATTGTGGTGGTACCACTACAACGAGGCATGGGCCTTCTACCTCTGGAGTTCCACGTGGGAGACGACTATCTGGAGGGTAGGCGGAGCTCATGTGTCTCCATGCCATTTCGGGTCCTTATTTTTACCCGTCGAGCACCTACTAACAGCATATTCAGGCTTTCCGTCGTCTCAATGCCGTGACAGTACCAAACATCGTTGGCGTGCCCAAGAACGCCAAAGAGGATGCGGAGCGTGGTAACCAGTAAAGCCTTGCGCTGAAACTGGAAATGTAATAAAGCTGTAGCGACTTGTACGATAGATGAGCACTACAAAAGCGAGTCGATTTGCCTCGAAATGGCATACGAGGTTCTCGCACATCTTTCGCGATATGAGAGTCTGAATGTGGAACACCTCACAGTTTCTCGGTGGACGGTAAGCCTGCTAATTGTAGGTCGACCTGTACGATGCTTATCATTTGCATACACTCACCCATTGATGCCGGGAGACCATGTTGGCTAACTTCGTCTTTCGCTGACTTCCGCATGTATCCGGATCACCAAGCGTTCAACATACTCGACGGCCTTGGCACACAGCAATAGTCTCAGTACAGCACCATTACCGGGCGTACGGTTGCCGATATGTTCGACGGAGGCGGAAAGCGAAGTAATGCGTAACAAGAGAACAAGAGACCAAATCGACCTATCGCTAGCGACCCGGGTTCACAGCAGAACGGGCTGCAATGTCTCGCGACCTCTCCCTCGTATCATAACATGTCGTAAGACCGTCGAATGCTTGTGATACGACAGGGCTAAGCCAATGGTATATGCGTCACTTGGCAGAACGTTGGATGTTGTCCCATTGTGGCCATAGTCGGCCGACCAACAAGAATACCAGCATTGGAACGGACACTACGGAACCGACTGACTAAAGTCAGAGCGTCTCGCGATCTCCGAGGTGATGGCATGCTACGCACCGCCGTATTTTAAGAGGTCCATACAAAACACAGAAAGACGCCAGTTGCGCTCATCATTTACTATCTTCCGCGACTTGACGTTGACTTGCTCAGACTTCCAGCGTTCACATCCTCGCAATGGCGACCCACATCTCCTCTCATGATACACAGTCGACAAGAGTCGGTGACAGTGATACTGGTCTGCTGGAAAAAGATAGTGTTTCGCCACTCCCGTCTCAGGATGTCGTCTATCAGCATCGTCTGAGCCTAGGTATGCAGCAGGTCAACAATCTGACTTCATTCCAAATTGACAGTTCTCCAGGCGACCCAACTCTCCTCGGACTCCTCGGCTTCCTCATCCCACTCACAGTCGCCGTCTTCGAGTTCCTCAGATTCCAAGGTGCCAATGCTTCGTCGTTGGCCTCTACCTCAGGTGGTGAGCATACTCTACTAGCTACTACCACTAGCACTCAGACTAACACATCAACTCCCAGTCTTCTTCTTTTACGGCGGCATCGCCATGAACCTCGCAGGCGTCATCGAATTCGTCCGCGCCAACAGCTTACCGGCCTCCGGATACCTCACCTATGGCTGCTTCTGGGTCTGTCTGGGATGGGCTTTTGATCCGCTTCAGAACCTCGCTGGTGCTTACGCTGCGGAGGGAGTCCCAGGCGCATTGGCCAAACCTTACAATTCCGGAGGAGCGATGTTCTTCCTCGCTATGACGCTCTGCTCGTTTGTGCTGTGGCTTGGGACGCTGAAGACGAACGTCGCGCTGAGTTTGGCGGTATTCTGCCTGATACCATTGTTTGCGCTGCTGTGTGCGGGAGAGTAGGTGGAACTCATGGGATGGTTAAAATTTATGCTGACTTGCTCTGCAGCCTCCACATCGGTTATGATCCCACGCCTCAAGGACTTGACCACGCCGCCTACCTTTTCGAAGTTGGAGCAGGCTTCGGCTTCGTCACTGCGATCTGCGGCTGGTTCATGGCCATTGTTGCTGCTTGTGAAGCTGGCGGCATTCCCTGTCCAATCGTTCGATACCTAGACATACCGACGATTATGTCATCGATGCATGGCGCGAGGAAGGCTACCAAGAAGGGAAAAGATGTCCAGGGTGCTGACGCGGTGTAGAAGCTTGGCACGTCGAAGATGCCGAGTACTGCTGTGGACGAGCGATGAAGGAGACGTACGGGCGAGTACTGGTATTGTAATGAGTCGTGTACGGCTCCTGGACAACGAGCTGATACCTAAGTAATGTATGAATCAGATCCTCACGATGCGGTTCGCACTCGCAACGCTTTCCGCCCCCTCTCCTTCAACTGATCATTCTCAACAAAATGCTCACCCTGGCCACTAACAGCCAAATCAACCATACCAGCCGCCAACTCCTTGACCAGGATCGTCCAACTCGGCGCCAAAACATCCATAATGCTGTGATTCACCCCAGCCTTCGAGACACCGCCCGGCCGCGCACTCATACTCCCCCAAACACCCTCATACCGCGCCTCAAGCTCCACAAGTGCCGTCTCGAGACCTCCACGCAACTTCCTTGCCTCCTCCATGAACCATAGGGACCTGGCTTGATCGCGTTCGCAGAGTTTACCGGAGAGGTAAACGAAAGTAAACTTCTTCCCCTCGCCAAGCTTGGGCGCCAGGTTTTCGGCGAATGCAGTAGCGGCTGCTAAAGTGTAATCGACGTGGACTTCCTTCCCGCTGGTGGGTGTGCCTAGGCACCATATACACGCCTCCGCTCCTTGGAGCTGGGCGAGGATTTCTAGTGGATAGTGGAGGAAATCCGGCTGGATCACGACGCGGAGTTTGTTTTTTGGGTCCAAGGGTGGATGGGAGAGGGAGCGCCGGGAGAGCACGATGATGGATGTTATGGTGGGCAAGGAGAGGCAGCGGGAGAGGAGGGCTGAGCCTATGAATCCTGTGGAGCCTGTGAGGATGATTTTCATGGTGGCCCGGTTTCTGGGAGAATGGAGGAGGATGTTGGGTGTGTGGAAAGCTGCAAGCTGGTAGTGTGTTTGGAACCTGTAATATTTGGGATTGTCGATGGAGATGGATGGGAGGTGGAGGTTACGAAAGATATACCTACCTGCGTGCCACCTACAAGAG
The DNA here is from genome assembly GCA_035926095.1 of Elasticomyces elasticus. NCBI lineage: Eukaryota > Fungi > Ascomycota > Dothideomycetes > Mycosphaerellales > Teratosphaeriaceae > Elasticomyces > Elasticomyces elasticus. Next base: position 1,640,492 of record JAVRQT010000003.1, read on the forward strand.
TGCTTGGGCTTTACTTCCACACGTTTGAGCCGACGGTTTGCGAGATATTTTGTTGTGCCGATGCAGTGGTGGTATATGTTTGTGCTAGGGTTTGAGACGTTGGAAGGATTGCTGGGACTGAATGGCCGCCTCGCTTTCGCTTCGGGACAATGAATCAGTCTACGGTAGACTGTATGATGATATGGACCATGGATGACGGTTTTCAAGTGGCTGACCGCGAGCGATGTCAATGAGCTTGAACGAGGACAATAATTGCCGACGATTAGAAAGCCCTTGAGAGCAGACGGCGAGGCCAAGTCCCCACCAAAGTACCAATCTGTCTTGACTGGGAGGTATGGCTAGAAGTTGCCATATAGTCCGGCACTATAGAACGATTAATACACAGGAGCCCGATCGAATGACCGTTCCTGAGAGCACCAGCTTCGGAGCTGTTCGATGGTGGATGCTAATTGGGGACGGGAAGTATCCTGCACGCTGCTGATGGTGTTTTGGCGTTGTATGTGGTGTTGCGTTCAAAGCGCAAATACACAATCACTCTTCCGGTTATCTACCTTGCCATATCGCCTGTACATATTTTGCGCCATCCCATATCATCAAGTCATCTACAATTATCTTGCCATCCATCCAGTCCAACCCGTATTATCTCCACCCAAAAGCCACCGCACCCAAAAGTTGTAATCCAATAACCATCCCACCCAACCTCACCCACCCCAAAGCCTCCCTCACAGCTTCCGCAACAGGAACAACCAAAATCGTCCCACACTGTCCCGCCGCCGTCGTCGGAACCGCCGGTCCCTTAGCCGTCAACGTAGAACAATAATTCCCTCCATAAACCACTTCCGTTGTAGTCTGTTGCGCATAGGGAGTCGTATAACCCTGTTGCGTGACCACCACCACACCTCCTCCTGCTGCCTGAGTTTGTTGAGGAGGGTAATATGTCGATGTGGCCGGAGGGTAGTATGTACTTTGGATGGAGGAAGCCACAGGACCGGCATAGCCGCCTGCTGCTGACCAGCCCGTGCAGGTGGTGCCGGAGGGACAGCAGGCTACTTGTGAGTTCGACCAACTGCAGACGTTATTGCTGGGACAGCAGCTATGATGCGTTAGCACACCGGCTGTGAGTGTTGGTTGCGAGGTGTGTGGCGTACTAATCAGGTGCGCCTATGCTATCGCAGCGATTGGGGTTCGCGGCGGGACATTGTGCCTGTACTGCTGCGGAACCTGTGTTTGAAGTTCCTGAGGCGCCGTTGACTTGGACAGCGCCGGAGAAGTAGTAGGTTTGTTGTGCGGTGCTTAGACCGAGGAGGCTGAGGAGGAGAAAGGATAGGTAGGGTTGGCGTGGTGAGTAGTGTCGTGATGCCATTGGAGGTAGCGGGGGACTACGATACAACTGCGAAGGTGAGGTCTGTACAGCGAATGAGATAGCGAATGTGTAAAGAGAAGCAAAGCAGAGTCGCAAACTGGGAAGTGTGAAAGGAAGCTTGCTCGACATGGTTCGCCCTGAGGAGGATGGTTGACTTGCCAGCCATCGCCATTTGCCTTGGTCTTTGCGCGGGTCGTCGCAATCTCGCGGCGCGGAAGAACCTGCTGCTGCTTTCCTTTTTCGCGACGGCGTTCTTCTTACGACAGATGTGTTCCATCGTCTGCTATACCACGATCTATCCAGTCCAGATCTCGCATGTGCAAAGCTCGAAGCTCATGATGTTCTCCACAGCAACCGGGCCTCGGTAGTGCATGCATTAGCGTGTGTGCCGCCCGCTCACGTGTCAGCGCTCCAGACTCGCGATGAGGGACATCGACATAACAACAACATGACATGAACGCTTCAGCGAACGCGCCAACTATCTACCCAAAGCGCTACTTTTCCGCCTCTCCAACCTTCAACGCGTGGAATAAAGTGACTTCAAAGATCACACACCACGACCTTCACACCGAACGCGGCTTCGAAGGACAAAACCTCTACTTCTACCACAACCACCCGATCCACTACGTCCGAATCGTCGGGATCCTGGTCGATATCGTAACGAGAGGGAAAAACGGCGAATACACTATCTTGACAATCGACGACAGTAGCGGCGAATGCATAGATGTCAAAATCACGACCCTCGCCACCGTAGCGGGGAACGAGAAGGGTTATGCTAGTAATACCGGCGTGGAGAATGTGGATGTTCACGTTACCATGGGTTTGCCGACTCTTCATCTGAATTTCAAGCCTGTGCAGATCGGGGAGGTGTTGGAAATTAAGGGTACGATTTCTGTGTTTCGGAGGGAGAGGCAGATAGAGTTGAAGAGGTTGTTTCTTGTTCCTGGCACGAACGCAGAGGCTAGTGAGTGGAGGAAGACTGCTTTGTGGATCTCCACTGTCTTGTCTAGGCCTTGGGTTCTGACAGACAAAGAGCGAGACGCGATGGATAAGCGGATCAAGCGTGAAGAGGTGGATGAGAAGAAGATGTCTAACAGAAGGAGAGCGAAGGATGCCAAACATGATGAGGAGAGGAAGAGGTATGAGGAGAAGAGGGAGGCGAAGAGGAAGAGGGCGGAGAGTAGGATGAATGAGGGGGCGTTGAAGGGTAGTAGTATCTTGCCGACGCCATGGGATTGAGCGAGCGGTCATGTTCGTGTTTGGCACCGTTGGATCGCGCCGGGTCCTGCTGGCTGTCTCGCCACGCTGCTTTGAACCAGGAGATACCTCGTCGAGTTTGCCATTTGAGGATAATGTTCATGCGATGGTAGCGGCTTTGCCACGGCCTTCCGGTACGAAGCTTTGCTACATGTAACAAGCTGCGCTTACTCAGAAGAAGTGAAGAAAAGATTGCTGAAGGTCGAGGGCGTGGTCGTCAGTCCACGTGGTCGGCGAAATGGACAGAAATATGGCGTTCGAGATGCTTCGGCATGATCGCTCAAGGTCATACCACGCGACAACATTCACGATTAGCAATGCTTTTGTCGTTAACAGAACGGACTCTAAACTGCTTGGCATAATGGAAAGCAACACGTGCACGGATAGCCCCGCGACTCCACTTCGCTTCCACCGCTCTCCTTGAAACCCGCCACACTCTCTCTGCGACAACAACTTCGCAGATATATTGCGAACATCATTGCAGCCGTCTTGGCGATGGCCGAGAACGCGATACCTCCATCGATAAGCGCGCGACAAGCTTCCTTGTGAACCATGAACAAGATTTATCCGGAAGGACTTCATCTGAGACGTGGCTAGGTAGGAGGTTGAAGGAGTACATATAGATTTCGCATACCGCCCACTACTCCCTCTGTCTTCCCTAACGATTCTCACGAACAATCCTGCCTTTGCAGTTCCACGCTCTCTAACGCTCTGTGAGCAAGTCATTCATTTTCAACACACTCGTTTCCGACAGAGCACTGGTGCTCTTACAGATCTTCGTACTACCTGCCACACTACAGCACTTCAACAAGCCAACTTTCAACCTACGAACCTCAATTTTTACCACCATGAAGTTCATCGCCACCCTCATGGCAGCTGCCAGCATTGCCAGCCTCGCCGACGCCCACGGCTACTTCGTCTCGCCCAAAGCCCGTGGTCCTGGCACGGCGTTCCAGAAGGCCTGCGGCATGCAGGCTTTCTATCAGATGAGCGGAGACATTAATGGAAACATTCAGGGTCTTCAGCAGACGGTACGTCCGCCACCGTGCATAGCCGAGATACACACCTAACAGCTCTACAGACCAAAGGCCAATCCGACTACAACGCCGCGGCATGCAACCTCTGGAAATGCAAAGGCATGAAATACGACGACAACACGGCCAACGTCCAGAAATACACTCCCGGCCAGTCCATCCCAATGTACTTTGATATCCGCGCCCCCCACGACGGAATCGCGAACGTCACCGTCATTGACCTCAGCACTCCCCACGGCAAAGTGCTCGCCAGCCTCAAGACGTGGGACGCGTATGCGTTGACGTCGACATCGATTCCGGATTCAGAGGAGCATTTTAGTGTCAAGATGCCCACGACTTTGGGGGGAAAGTGTGCGAAGAAGGGCGCTTGTGCTATCCAGATGCATTGGGATGCTAGGAGTATTGATCAGACTTATCAGAGTTGTATTGATTTTACGATGGCGGCGCCGGCTAAGAGGGACCATGTGAGGGATTTTAGCGCGAGGGAGGTGGAGGAGTAGGTGATGGTCAGTCGTGGGAGAAGATTTGAGATGCTTTGTGGAATGAGTTATGAGACGCACTGGTTGCGCTTGTTGACTGTTGCTTGTAGGTAGACGATGTTATCTTTATTCACTTTAGACATTGCTTGGGCTGTGCTTGCATCCGTCAAGCAACTCGAGTCTCGCTGAAGAATCTGGTGGGCAACATCAGGCCTCTTTACGGGAACTCGTGCCCAATCGTGATGTTGGTCTTCCGTGGAACGACCTTCACGTTGGTCAGTCACGGCCTCGACGTGGCCCCCATGGTCGCAGTGCTCACCTTCATCACTTTGACGCCGACGAGGAACTCGCCTGGTGTATCGCTACCCGATACTGCCTCTGCTCCTACGTAGATGTAGTTCTGGAGGTCCTTGTACTTCGCATCACCGCCACGGAAGACGATATTGAAGACTAAGATTCTAATTAGCAGCCAGGTTTGAAATATGAACCTACAAATGACTTACTGCTGTAGAATGATCCGTAAGGCAGACTCTTGTCGGAAGATGCTGGGTCGGCTGTGATCTGATATCATCTCAGTTGGGCCACTACAGCTGGCTGACGCTTTTTTCAATACTCACCGAAGCTAGCTCAGCATTGCCGTACTGGATGCCGGTCCAGGTCAGCTCGATGGGTGTCGAACCATCATCTGGGAAGATTGTGGCTGTCAAGTCCGGGCGGGTGATGAACTCGTTCGGGTCGACTAAGCATTGTATCAGTACAGGTACAATTGTTCACTGCCAGGCAGCAACACTTACCGGTGGTATAGTCGTAGCCGTACTTGACTTTACCGCTCAGGGCTGGCTCAAACTGCACAAGGTTCTCGTCAGCAAACATATATTGGGGGAATCTTGAAGATGAACGTACACCTGGCTCAGACCGGATCTCGCCCTCGACCAGCGTTCCTAGTGAGAGCTGCGAGCCTGTACTGAGGTTACCGAGCGGGAGCTGGATGATACGATCAGACCTTACCGCAACATCGAATGATACACACATACGACAGTTGTGACCGACCCCTGTTGAGAATCAGCGGATGTGTTGCGCGTACGAACAGCTTCAGCTCACGTTAAGGTACAAGGCCGGGACAAGATAGGCGAAAGGCTGCATTTTGGCGTTGATGGAATACTGCTGATTGCATCGTCGTAGGCATGCGATATCGTTCTTATATGTTGGCCCATATTTCAGACTATGCTACCCGATCGACTTGGGCATTGGTCCCACGCACGGGTTGTGAGCATTGGTTGCTTCAGACCGTTTGCTCATTACTCTTACTAGGAGTAAATATTCCTGCAGCGTCATTGCTGCTACCACTGTCTCTTCCGGACGTCTGTCTGACACAGAGGCTGAGCCCTACATGGTACCCTATCTCTTCAATGGTGCGGGAGGATGAGATGATCCCGCGCTGACAGGTCCAGCTCGAACTCAGCACGGCGTCGGAAGCTATCATATACATGATGCATGCAGCGTGCTGCGATCTGACAGTGTTCGATAAAGTGTGCTGCTCGGTGCATGTGTTAGATGCCAAGGGAGCTATCCGCAATGTATTCGCCTCACCTGAGCATATCTACGCCACACATCCTCATTGTTATCAGCCTTGGCCACTGACACAGAACCAGCGTGCTGGAGGCTGCGAAAGAGAATGCTTGTCGAGGTGAACTTGATGGGCAGTCAGCAGCATAATTCAGTTTTGACAACCAGCAAAGATGCCACTGGAGGTAACAAGGTCCAGCACATATCGTTGCAAGAGGTCGTACACTGAATGCTCGACGCAGCACTGCACTGTCCATACGAACAGCCAAGGCTGCAACTATAAATTCGAGGAGCCGTCTGGAGGATGAAGACGAGGCGTACGCGTGCATGTCTGCTAACCACGCTTGGCAATAGTGGTTGAAGTGTTGTTTGTTGCAGCTTGACGAATCATCCGGTGCACGCGAACCAAACCGTCTCAAAGCTTCGAATGGTCAGCATTCGCACACGAGTCGAAATTCTCGGGGGCAATCTCCTTCTTTCTGGACTTCTTTTCCACTCATGGTACCTGACTAACCTCAATACTGGCTCACAATGGCGCCAACATTCATGACTCTGCCGCCGGAAATACGAGAAGTCATCTACGAATTCTACTTCGCCTCATACGGAGCCTGCACTCACCGTAAAGGGTTGACTGTGTTCGAGCAGACCGACCCTGGCGCACAGCCATGGTGTTCCGAGGTCAAAGAGTGGCAGGCCCTGATTGAGAAGCCCGCTGAGCCAGCTACTCACGATCCTCATTACGTGTGCGAAGCCGAGTACGACTGGGCATATCATCCACCCTCGTGCCCAGCTGGCCGACCAGTCAACCTTCTCGTCGTCAACAAACTCGTCTATCGAGAGGCCAGGGAAGTGTTCGTTCGACAGATTCCGTTCCGGTTTGTATTTCCGGGATCTCATGTCGACCTGTTCCTTTGGAGATATAGGCACGCAGCACCTGGAAGAAATGTCAGATCTTTGGTAGTGGAATGGACTGAAGAGGAATGGGACGATGCCATCTATGGCGGAGGCGGCCAATACAGAACTCTGCCCGACCACTGGCTGCCGCTACTCGCCAAGACATTTCCAGCTGTCGAGCGACTGGAGATCTGTTTAACCAAAAGCAACCCTTTGGCGTACTACTTTGCGATCAGGGATCACCTGCCACGCTTCCGGTCTCTCCAGCACTTCGTGCTAACAGACACGGTTTACAAAGCTCAGGGCCTGGCGTATTCCATGGTACAAGAGTGGGTTAGGGACCTCGCGATACCAATCACGTTCAATCGCCGCAAGGTTGAGGCATGGGACGCACGAGCTGAACTAGATGCCCTCGGGATTTCCTTGACCTAGAGGCCCTGTTCAAGGAAAGGATGCCAGTGACGCTTATGCCTTTGGTCTATCCTCAAAGATGGAGGTTTGGATTGAGTGCTGCTCCGTGGCCAGTCTGCTTCGATAGCGTTCATCAGATGAATTGGGTGCTTGATCTTGCAACGGTCGAGTACACCGTTCTTTCGGGGTACTCTCAGGCCTGTCTGTACGGGTCTTACCAGCATGCAAAGCACCCTGTTCAAGGAGGGATCGTGCATGGTCGTGGCGTAGCCTTTCGGATGGGGCTTGGAATCTTGTTCTGGCTGCAGGATTATGCAAGACCGGAAAGAGAAACCGGACACCCACCCCATTGGTCATTAAGGGCATGTTTTGGCGGGAACAGAGCTTCTTTGATCATTACTGCGGAGGTCTGACGACATACGAGTAAGTGTACATTAGCGCAAGACAAGCTTGATATACTGCAGCACCTAGTTCCGCACAACATAGCTCTGACCATGGAAGAAGTCACAACGCTCATTGGCATCCAGATCCGGGATCGCTCCTACCATCGTATAGTTCACATCCATGATGCTGAAGTTACTTACACCAGGGCTCTGGTACTGCGGCCAATATGGCTTCGAGGTGTTAGAGTTGTTAATGGTGTTCGGGTCAAGGTTCAGCACGAAGCCAAGATACCAGTCCTTCATGATGTTGGCAAGTGTGGCGTTGTTTGAGGACGTTGAGTTGGGGCCCCAGAGAAACGGTCCATCGGCTCCGTGGAGCTGAGAGCCGGCATTGAAGATCATCTTGTACGTTGGCTGGCCCCAGTCGGAGGAGGCGGTGGCCATGTAGTATGTTGGGCAGCTGAAAAGAGCATGTCAGTACTGATATTCAAACAGATGCAGGCCTAACACGCACTCAATGATGTAGTCGCCATAGATCGACTGCCGCTGGAACAGCGTGCTGTTGAAGTCTTCGGCTGGGTACAGCTGGTACAGTCGGTTGAAGAACGACTGCTTCGCATACGGGAAGATGAGCTGCAGATCAGCCGTCTCCTCCTCTTGCGTCGTCTGGTTCTTCGGCGAGTAGTTGTAGCCCTCATATCCGTCCCTGTTCGTCAGCAACGGCACTTTCGTGAAGTGGCCGCGCTTGAACTCGTTGGAGGGTAAATCGCGTATCACATCACCATCGACAGACGGTCCGTAGTAGAAGTCGCCGTAGCCGTAGACTTGCGTGTTATAGCCAATGTCCAAAGAAGTCTGCATAGCGGCGATCAAGACACCGGACTCCTGGCTTCTCAAGCATGCGAGGGTTGAGCAGTTCGTAGCGTCCAACATCTGACGGTACTGCGTGCCGAGGATAGTCTCGTTCTTGAGAGACTGCCACCATGGGTACTCTGCTATCGCAGCTCGGAACGGTGGGTTCGAGACGCCACCGTACATTATCATTTGAGTCATGACACTTCCGCCACCTGCAGAACCTCCGATTATCGTGACACGGGCTGGATCACCACCGAACGCGCGAATGTTGCGCTGCACCCAGCCAAGTGCAGCACGTTGGTCCAATAATCCAACATTCGCATTTCCGTTCTCGCGGATTTCGTAGCTGCCAAGAAAACCGAACGCGTCAAGCCTGTATTGGATTGAGACGTAGATCACTGAGCCTTGACTCTGGTTGACCATCAGATATCCAGGGTTGCTTTCAGAGTTGCCTTGGTCGTAGCCACCGCCATGGATCTGAACCAGCACTGGCAAGTACTCGCTGACGGGCTCCGGTGGTGCAAGCACGTCAAGTACTAGACAGTCCTCGCTCCCCGTGCTGTTGAGCGTAGGGTTGTTCCTCCAGAAAGGTGCGCCTTGCACGCAAATTGGTGCTCGTGCGGTGGCATCGATGACTTCAGACGAGCCATAGTTGCTGATGTGGCTCTCGATGTCCTGCGGTGCTCTCCATCGAAGCTCGCCGAGTGGTGGTGCAGCGTAGGGGATGCCGAAGTACTGAATGACACTAGTGATGGTCAGCGCTGGCTTTGATCGTTCCCGAAAAGGCTCGCCTTTGATTCAGTACTCCTCGATACTTTGCATAGCCTAGGTCAACAGTATAGTCGGCGGAGATGTTCTGGGAGGAAACAAGAGGAGTCACAGCTAGAGCAGCCGCAAGACCAAAGGAAGATCGCATCTCGAAAATGGAATTGGCGATTGAGAGGGTGGTCAGTACCAGTATTTTCAAAGCCTACCTTCTACACTTCGGGAGTCTCTGGGATTTTATACCGAATGGAAGTCCGGCATCGTCATGGTTTTTTAGCTCTGAGCTGTTTCTGCCCATGCGGAGACCATGTGCTGCAACGCACGACTCGATGACGGACCGGTAATACAGGAAGAACTGTTGCCGGTGACACCACAAGCCGGTCAAGGGCGGGTAAAAGATGTCATGATGGAGGAGGAAGAGGGGTTATTCGAGAGAGGAAGTCAGAAAGCATGCCAAGGAAAGCTTGGACCTCCTGAAACGCGTGCCAAACTTCACGCGTTCCAAAACGACTTCACTTTCTTCACACTCACGATCAGACGAAGCACGCGGGACCATTGGCTCGCTAGTCAGCAGTAACCATATCTGCACTTATTCTGCTGAAATCTCGTACCCCAGCCCAGCAGGAGCAGTAACATAGCAGATATGCTTGCACTGTCAATGGACACCAAAGAGGAAGTCTGTACACCGAGCATCTTCAAGCTTCCGCCAGAGCTTCGCGTAGAGATCTTCCTTGCGCTCTTCTGCCCCGAGCACCCCGATAACGCACCAGGCCAGACACAAGTACACACCGTTGGCTTTCGCCCAGAGGATCAGACTCTTCGGGTATGGAAAGAGCGGGAAAGAACACGCTCGTGTTACGCTTTTATTTCCACATGTCGGCAGATTCATGCTGAGGTGTCGCCGTTGTTCTGGAGTCTGCTTTGCGTGAACCTGCATATTGAGCCAATGCACTTCGCTCCAGGTTCGAACAATCCATACAGTCTTGACAGCTTGGGTCCTTGGATCGCAAGGTCTGGACTCACTTCAACGCTGAACAGGCGCAAGATCACCTGTCTCTCAGTTTAGGCATGGTCTCCAGATGTCAGTAATACCTGGGAGGAATTGGTGCGTGAGGACAACTGGTGGAGGGAGGATTGTCAGAACAACCCGGCCGTTGGTGGTCTGAACGGCTTTGAGAACGTCACCACTATCAATGTAGAGATGGTAAAGGCGGGCGCCACGTTCTGGTCTTCATTTCCACCGTTATCAGAGATGAGGAAGATCCTTGAAGGTCTTACAGGGAAAGAGGAACTGTATGCAATGAACCTGCTTGGAAGTATTAGCACGTTCAAGATGTCGACCTACACTACCTTGAGGTATTTGCTCTCAAAGCTGCCCATGGTCAACAAAATCATACTGTCTGGCTATACAGAGCCAAACAAAGCTGGACTGAAATGGCATGGCATACCCTTACAGCCACTCGAAGAGTCTTCGGGCTTTGTTATACGGATCAAATCGATTGCCGAAGAGTTCGATATCGACGTCGAGGTCCGACGAGTGGAGTTCGTTGGCTATGACTGCTACTTGTGTTGTGAGGAGTGGGACAGCGCACACTGGACACCGCAGAACCCCGCGGGCCACTGTGAGCTGAAGGTCGATCCGACCTGTCCGCAGACTGCGGATTACGAAGACGGGGACCTGCTTTACAGCAAGTGGGAGGAATTGCATGCTCCAGAACCGCCAGAGGCCATGTTGCCCGATGACACAGAGTTCTTTCACGATTAAACACTGCGACGCGCTGTAGTTTCCCGTCCGGACTGTACACTGCCGCGTTGGTCTTCAATGTTGGAGCACAAGGAGTTACGAAGATGCTAATCTATATTAGCTACTGCGCGCGTGGAACGCACATGGCACGATCTATAGACAGGCTATGCTCCTACGAGCTCACGATATTGGCCGTATCCGACACGCCGGCCCTGACATCTACCAAGATCTTCACATGCTTATCCTTCTCCTTGATCAGAGCCCAGTACCCATCATCGACCAGTCGATCCATTTGTATCCGGCTAGTGATCATGGGTGCCGGCTTGATCTTGCCCTCACCGAGAGCCTTGATCACGCCCTCGAAATCTTTCTTCTGATATCCCAGCACGCCCTTGTAGCTTGCCTCACGGAACACCAACCAGTTCGGATTGAAGGGTATGCTCTTCTCCCAGATAGCAACATTGACCACGGCCCCTCTGCTCTTGACAACCTTGCAGGCTGTCTCAACCGACTGCGGGACGCCAGCACAGTCAAAAGCAATGTCAGGAGGTTGCTCTCCGCCGCAGAGCTCGAGCGCTTTCGCCACCACATCTTCTTTCGACGGGTCGATAACATGGTGAGCACCGAAACTCGTCGCGAACTCCTGCCGCTTTTTCGCGATCTCAACGCAGATCACAAGCTTGGCGCCTCTCGCGATCAGCACCTGAACCACCGCCAGCCCGATCGGACCCCCTCCAAAAACGACACACTTCGGCTCCTTGATTTCTGCAATCGGACTCGCATCCACTGCATGCCAAGCAACCGCGAGAGGCTCGACCAGCGCACCAATGTCGAGGTCCACATTGTCCGGTAGAGGCATACATGCTTCCGCGGGCACCACGACCTCTTCGCTTATGCCCCCTCCGCCGCCTGACAGTCCGATGAAGCCGCCACTCAAACAAGCGTTCTCCGCTCCGTTGTTGCAGGCTCCGCAGTGTGCGCAGTAGATCGTAGGCTGTATTGCAAGCTTCTGTCCGATCTTCAGTCCGGAATTCTCGAGTCCCTTGCCGAGCTCTTTGATGGTTCCGCTGAACTCGTGGCCGATAGTGATCGGGATCTTCTCTTTCGTCACTGGATGGGGTGTGGTGGGAGAGAAGCTGTGTTGCTAACATCAGTGACCGGGATTGAAGAAGTTGAAGAAGCTGGCAAGCTCACTTTGGACCGCCCATAAACTCATGCAAATCCTGCGACGCGGTATGCGATTAGCTTTTGACGATTCGTGTGAGGGTCGCTGGAGACCATACCGTCCCACAGATACCGACGAATGCTGGCTCGACCTTCACCTGGCCCTCTCCGCATGTTGGCCGCTCGACATCGTTGACTATACGCACGTCTAAGCGTATCGTGGTCAGCCTTCTTGAGAGCTTGTTGGTGCTACCGCACCCTTACCTTCTTTGCCATAGTATCGTGCTGCGAGCATCTTGCCTGTGCAGTTGGAGGTATTTCGATGCTGTTGCGGTGTTGTTGTTGGCCACTGCTTTCGTGAAGGAAGTGAGGACTTTGACAACAACCAGTAGTGGAGTTGGGAGAATACTCTCGCCTACCTGGTATATCTCTTCTGTTACTCGGAACACCTTACGCGTGTCTCCTCACGCGCCTCCGCCGTACCTTTCGACCGAAGCTCACGAGATGTGCAGGAGATGGAGACTCGGTACACCTGCGTCACACCATCAAGCAACAGCTCTCTCAATGTGGGGTGACATTATTTGGAGGAGCTTCTTCGCGAACGCGCCTTGGCGGGAGTCCATGAACAATCGATCTTGCACAGGTGGTTGCTTGTGCTGGTAGTGAACAGCAATATTCCTACCTACCGATCGTCCTTCTCGTGTTGTGGCAGCCTGTTCCAGCGACGGCGATCTATTGCGCTCGCGAACCGCCCAGTACGTACATCGCCTGGCACACAGCGTACCGAATCTCTTCACTACCTTTTCATCATTCCGATCACTTGGCGGCGTCCTCCTCGTGCTCTAGACCATCTGCTTCCTCGGACGCCAACTACAGCAGATGCAGCTTCTCTATCCCACCTTCGCCGTCGCCTGAGCCAGAGAGTCCTCTAGCTTCTTGGTCGCGATTGCACTAGAACGCTCCGTGAGGAAGATGGTCAAATAAAGACCAAGTAGGAAGGCCACAGGCAGCAGCATTTTCGCCCACCAACAGCAAGAGGGTCCTTGACGCTGTACTCGACGCTCGACCCGATTCGCCTTGCTTGCCCCTTGTGCTCCCTGTGCCTCATCGTGAGCCAGAATGTGTTCGGGAGGTTGTTGTTGTGCCTCTATGTCGCCGTCGCTAGCCCGTGGGTGCTGCTTCTTGCCAGAGTTGTAGGCTGGAAAGAGTGGACTTTGTTCGTACATCGGAAGAGATTCATCGTTCGCTGACGCACTGGTGTTGAGATAGGCCGGCGGTGGGAAGCTGGGTTCTGTGTCCTCGATGGCCAAGTGTGTAGTTGGAGAGCCATGCGGCCCAGGGAGTTCGCCGCCAGCATGCAGAGTATGATCACGGTACGCCATATTTGCTGTGTCTCTTCGAATCGTAGGAGTGCAGTGAAGTGGATGAGACTGTGCCGACCGTCCTGGATCATTCGACGCCGAACTCCTCGACTGTGTTCACGCGGACGCTCGAGTTTGATGGCTTGATGAGGCTCGACGAAGCAGAGGTACGGCAGAGTTGCTTACCAACATGTGATACTCACACCAGAGCTACACAGATCACAGGTCATCACATGTCATTGAACTCACAAATCGAAGGTCAAGAACGAAGTATGCGACCGAGGCGGTGCTTCGACACTATGGGTGTGCACCGTTGTGGTTGCAGTAGCTGCTACCCTCTATTCCAGGCTTTCTTCGTCTCCACGACCTCAGTAAGCTTCCCACTGCGCGTCCATGGCGGCCAGGAAGCCATTACAGCATGTATGCACTTCAGCCATCCCTCAGCAGTGCAATCAGTCCTTCGCCTCATCCCCATCATCCCCATAAGCACCCGTCATGAACAGAATGAACCCCATCAGCAAGATCAGTATGACCAGGCAGAGCATCCACGAGCACGTGCGCCTCGCTCGATTCAAGCGGAGCGGCTGACCTGATGCCCTTCGTGCTTCGTCCTGCGCTACGACCACCGCTTGCCGTATTTGCTGTGCTTCGAGCTCGCTCTCATTGACTCGAGGCTGCTTGCTGTCGCCAGAGTTGTAGTTGGGGAAGAGTGGATTGAGCTCGTAGCTGGGAGGCTCGATGTTGTCTGTCGAGGCGCCCAGGTAGGCTGGCGGAGGCACGTCGGGATCTGCTTCGTTGGCGGAGCGGTTGAGTGGTTTGCGACCGACACGGCCTGGCTGTGCGACACTGTATGCGACCATGATAGTTTGGTGGGTGTTTTCGGATGTTCGATTGAGATGGATTGGAAGGTCGATGTTGTTCGAGATAATGCAGGTAATGATTATGTGAGTTAGTGAAAGAAGGTGGACATTACATTCATTTCATCTCGGTGTGCCTCAGCCTTGCCTTACCTATGTGCCTCAACCACTCCGCCCGACTAAGCCTCGAGGTGGGTATGACCCTCTCTTGAGCTTCATCGAAGCAGAAGTAAGGCGAAGATGCTTACCAGAGCGCTAATCGTCATCCATCATTACCACGAACAGCTACAGCCACGTTCGTGACATATGAAAGTCTTCAGTCTTCAGTCTTTGATGAATGATGATATTGTTAGGTGATTGCTAGGTCCTGTTGTGCCTCCATTGCGTCTTATTCCTGGTACACTTGTGTCGCTGTCATCATCTCACAAGAAGTCCACCGTGTCCTTTCCACGTGGTATTCAACGCAAAGTTCAAATATCATTCCCACCTCCACACAACAACTTTCGCCACCCACCCTTCTTCTTACTCGTCCTACTCCGTCCCGTATACCTCGTCTTAGCATCCGATCCCATAGTCGTAGTCGTAGCATCACTAATCCTCTTACCCTCGTTCGGCGTAGCGGGGCGCAATGTTCTTTGCTGCTCAACAGCAATAGTCTTAGGCGTCAACGTAGGCGGCATCGTCGCAGCGACCGCAGGCACGACATTCTCACTCTTAACAGTGTCCGGTATGAGCGGTCTAGCGATCCCGCCATTCTCCTCGATAGGAGTGGTGGGCACGGCATCTGGAGACTCCCAGGCTTCCTGTCGCTGGCCTTGCTTTCTTGGCTCTCGCTCCACTTCTGGCGTCGGTGTGGCGTTGAGATTCTCGTAGCTGGTCTCACGCATCTCCTGCTGCTGCTGCGCCTGCAAGAGATCCGGTCGCCACGTTGCTTGACTGTTATTCTTCCTCCGGTTACTCGCGGCACGATGCACGAGCACAGTGGATGTCGAATCACCGCGTGCTCTCCCAGTCTTCTTGATGCTATTTGATCGCGAAGGCGAGTCACCAATGGGATCATAAGCTCCTTCTTCGGTACCCTCAGGCACAGAAGCCTGGCTTGCACGGTTTCCAGCCCGGCCACCTCCCAGCAGACTACTCCGGCGCAAGATACCCGAGCTGATCGACTTGATGCTGTTCCGCTTTTCCAGCGCCACCTGCGTGGGACTACCCGGCGGTGACGCGGTGTTGTTGAGACTAAGCGCAGACTTCGAAGCCGACCCATTGACGATTGCCTCCTTCTCCTCGTACTTGAAGGTCGGACTCCAGCCTTCTTTAAAGGTAACGTAGATGGATGTCATAGTGATGATCTCGCGAAGCGCTTCATCGGTCTCCTTTTGAAGATCTTGCTCGGCTTCTCCTTCGCCTTCTTCGGCCATGGCATTGACTAGAGGATTGCTGCTGCGTTTCGAAGGTGTAGCTGCGGGCGTCGTATTGTCTCCAAAAACTTTGTACGTATCGTAGACCTCCAGCTCTCGCTTGCTAAGCGTAGCGATCACAGGATGTTTCCGGCTGTTCGCACTGATCGTGCTGAAGTTGAAGCGTTGTGCTCCATCCTTGGTAGTAGCTTTCGAACCATCCTTTTCTTTCTTCGGCACCCACCTTACCTTCAAGCCTAGGCCGTGCGAGTCGGTTGTGAAGAACTCATACCCGCCCATTGGCAACGAACACACCTCCCATTCTGCTCCGGTAGAAGCGAGGCAGATCTTGGAACATGGCGCCTTGGCTGACTTGTCCGGTGATGAAACAGCTTCATCCTTGTTTTCTTTCCGACGATTGCAGATCAGGCCTATGATGTCCCTCTCGGCCTGCTCCTCTTCGATGCCTCCGTACTTCTCCGCCTTCAACACGACAAAGTCGTTCGGACACACCGCATGCCTACCTCTCCATACCTTCGTCACCGCCTTCGTTAACCGCACATCGCCGCTTACACTCGAGACAACCTCAAAAGCGGGCACAGGCCTCCCACCAGGAGCAAGTCTATGCAACTGCAGCAGACTCCTGGCTTTCCTGTGCAAGCTCTGCCGCGCTCTCGAAGCGGTAGCTGGATGGCAGACACTGTAACTCGTCTTGGGTTTGTTGCTGCGTAGTCTCGACGCTCTTCGCCCAGCATCCTGAACTGAGCCATCATCGGAAGGATCTGGTTCGGCGAACATTATGGATGCTGAGTCTGCATTGCTGCGTGTTGGCGAAGGTTCTCGTGGCGGTGTGGGAGTAGTGGTAGGCAGTAAAGTGGTGAATGTTGAGAGAAAGGTCCGGTTTTTGGCGGACGCTGTCTTGCTGTCGTCTTTGGGCCGGCTCTGCTCAGTAGACTGTCTCTTCTCTTTCTCCTCTTCAGCATTGGCGAAAGGATTAAGCGTGATCAGGTTCATATTAATGGTCGGTAGAGAAGGCACCCATCTCGACAGCCCGCTCGCTGGCTGCTGTTGCTGTGGTGCTGCCGTCGTTGCCATTGTCCCTCACAATCCAGACACAACATCAATAATGCAATACCAAAGTCCAATGCAATACCAAAGTCGTTCGAGAGAGGAGGCAGCAGGTTCGTGTGCCGTCCCTGCCCTGCCACCCTCCTGATGATCGCTTGATGCCCAGTTGCTACCAACCCCACATGCACACGTTGACGACGGGCACGATTCAGCCTCTGCAGATCTCGCGTTCCGCGCGCCAATCACGAAACAGACACGGCGTGAAACCAGAATGGAAACAAGCCAAGCTGCGTCGAATTGCCGTTGAAGAGGTGAGTGAGGTGAGATGTTGTAGATGTAGCAGGACGACGGAGCCGCTTTCAGTATCAGACGACAGAGTTTACGGTCGTATCTCTCTTTGTTGTGTGTCCACAGTTGTTTGGTTGCACTGTGTTTCGGCTGGGCGTTCCTTCCGCTTGCCGGTCTGGCCTTGTCTCTCGTCATACATCTCGCGATCACGCTGCACAAATCTTCTCGGGTTCAGGACCTGCGTAGAATTCGTCTTGTTGGCACCACTGAAGATTACCGAACACAACCTGAAGCTCGGATTACTGTCAGGGCACTCACTCCTACGATACGCGTATTGATTCCAGAGCCATCTCGCATCAGCTCGGTTCCTGGGATCGTACGACACACAATTCTGCTGCCTGGTTGCTGAGACACAGACCGCACGGCCGTGGACTTCCTAGTGGACACACAACCTCACCGCTTGGCATAATGAACATAATCCGGACTTACCTCAGCTCATCGCGAATCAGTCAGCCCGCCACGTTGCGCGGGAAAGCCGTGCAACATCTAGAGAAAACTAGCGTAAACCGCTTACTCCCCATCTTCTTCGGCTGGAAAGCTCTCCTACTCGTCATTGCTGTAGCAAGTCCAGGAGTGGGGTATGACAGCAGCACGAAGATTCTCTTCGACGCCCAGCGCGGAACCCATGATTCCTGGTTCGCGAAAGTAGTGGAGTACGTGCTATTGAGACTGACGAGATGGGATGGCATCTACTTTGCCTCCGCCGCAGCGAATGGGGAGCAAGTGTATGAGCAGGAATGGGCGTTCAGTTGGGCGTTGTCACGCGTAAACTCCATGTTGGCTAGAGGTGCGTTCCCGCCCTCATCATATGGTAAGGAGTGTAGGCTAAGTACCCTTCCTCTCTCAGCCCTCCTCAACCCTTTTCCTCTGTCGTCCATCGCCAAAAGTGCATTGGCAGGTGTGGTCATCTCTCACCTCTCCCACCTATTGGCAATTCTCGCACTATACAGCCTGGTCTACTTCCTGACACCAGGTTCCGATCTCCGCAAACGCCAATTGGGGTTCACGACAGCTTGCCTACATGTCTTCTCTCCAGCCGGCATCTTCTTGTCGGCTCCCTATGCTGAAGCGCCATTCGCACTACTTAACATCCTTGGACTTCTATGCTATGCCCAGGCAATCGAAAACCGCTTTTCCACTTTCGCGGACGCGTATCAGCTCGATGCCTCCTTCACGCTCCTCGCTGGTCTCTTCTTCGGGTTGGCAACGACGATGCGGAGTAATGGCATCCTGTCCGGCATCATCTTCGCATGGGATGCGATAGCTATGCTGCCAAGACTGGGTGCCGTACTGAGCACCAGAGACGGCGAGGCTATCACGAGAGTTCTTGCCACTTTGGCAGCTGGCATGCTCGTAGCAACTGGCTTCGTCCTTCCACAAGCTGTGGCGTACATAGAGTACTGCACAACCGGCGCTGCAAGGCCTTGGTGCACGGCTTACCCACCGAGTATCTACTCATTCGTGCAAAGCGAGTACTGGGATGTTGGGTTCATGCGGTACTGGAAGATGTCTAATTTACCTCTCTTCTTGCTCGCGCTGCCGGTTGGAGGAGCAATGCTTAGTGCGGCTTTACTGGCGCTGCGACAATCCGAAGATCTGGCCAAGATTGTTATGGGACCGAAAAAGGAAATCAGGGACCAGCCTTTCCCACCCCCGCCGCAGGTGGCGAGTAAAGGCGAGAAGGTGTGGACACATTGCCTGCCAAGGTTCGCATTGATGGAATTGGCTCTGGTTGGTTTGACCTTTACGAGTTTTCATGTTCAGATCATCAACAGGATCTCGTCTGGTTACCCGGTGTGGTATACGATCATGGCTATCTTGATATGTGAGAGTCAGGGATGGCAGGAGGAAGGGGGAAATGAAGGAAGGCAAGGGCAGAGACGTAACGACTCGACTGTGCAGGAGGGCCAGACGCTATCTTCGTTACTTGGTATGGAGAGGGTGAAGTTGGAGTGGGTGGTCAGAGGCATGGTTGTCTATGCTGTGGTGCAGGCGGGGCTGTATGCCAGTTTCTTGCCTCCGGCTTGAGACGATTAATACGGAAGCAGACCGTCGAGACGATAAGAGGCCTGCTGTAGATTGGAGCCGAAGCACATACAATCTGGTGTCCAGTAGCACAACTTAATCCCTGACTGACTGTGCATAGTTTCCGTGCTGCCAGCGATCTCTCCCAGAGCGAGCTTGGAATTCAACAGGCGAGCATGTGCCTCCACGAATGCCGACGCCTGATCCGCAACGAGGCGGTCGAGCGGTTGAGGTGGCACGCGTGGCTTTTATATTGAGGCGTGCATGCTTCCAGGCTCTCAGACCACCCCCAGACCCCGGACTGTCACCGGAAGCGTGTGGAGGGCATTTGCGGAGATATACGAAAAGCACGAGCATTGTTAATCCTGCGACTAGTATACCAACGTCGTCGCGTGTCGAGAAACGTCGCACCACGTCGTACAATCTGTATCATCGTTGTCTTTGTCAAGATGGCAGGCTGGGGCTATGCTTTCTCGTTGACGAAGCAGCAAGTTGCTTCGGCGGAGCCTCCCGGCACAAGCAAGTTGTTCGAGCACCATCTTCACCGCACTGTGTCAGGCCGTAATCAACAAGACGACCAATTGGTTCTGATACCGCCGCCTTCACAGAGTGGTCTGGATCCACTGAACGTAAGTCTAGAGTAGCTACTGAACCAAAGTAACCCGAACTGACGAGCTGTATAGTGGCCGACATGGCGCAAGTACGCGGTCCTTCTGACCATGTCACTCTTCTCCGCCGTCGCCAGCTTCGGATCCGCAGGCGTTGCGCCAGCACTACCGGCTTTCATACCAGAATTTCTGGTTTTCCCAGAGCGAGGTCCACCACATCCGCTACCATTTAGCACACTTACACACCTCGTTGCCGTCAACGTCCTGTTGATTGGCTGCAGCAATATATGGTGGGTGCCTCTGGCCAGCACCTTCGGGCGAAGACCGATCCTGCTCATCTCGATGCTGCTGGCTACCTTCGCAAGCATGTGGTGCGGCTTGGCCACAAGCTTCAATAGCCTGCTGGCGGCTCGCGTGATCCAGGGTATCGGTTTTGGACCTGCAGATACAATTGCTCCGGACACGGTGGGAGAGGTGTTCTTCGTGCATCAGAGAGGGCGCGCGATGGCAATCTACACCGTTTTCCTTGCAGGCGGCAGCTTCCTCGGTGGTGTTGCTGGGTCATACATTGCTGGCAATCTGGGTTATCGCTATATCTTTTGGATAACAACGGCAATGTTGGCGGGAGTCTTCGTACTGGACTTGCTACTCGTACCGGAGACTCTGTTCGACCGTCAGGCAGCACTCGTAGCCGAGCAGCATCCGAGTGTTGTTGGGGATGGAACTTACCACGACGAGAAGAAGGCTGGCGTGTCTCAGATCGAGCAAGCAATCCCACTTGGAGATAAGATGAGCTATACTCGGAGCCTTCGCATTGGTGTGTACCGTGGCAACCTGTTCCAACACTTTCTTGATCCTTGGCGCAGTTTGGCCTTTCCTGGCACCTGGGTCGTCATGCTGCACTATGGTGGATTGCTCGGTGGGCTGGTCACCGTCGCAACCATCGGTCCTCAAATTCTGGCCGCGCCACCGTACCTCTGGGGTAATAACGTAGGCCTCTTCGGACTCGGAGCAGTAGTTGGAGGCTTTCTTGGTTTCCTGCCAACCTACTTTACAGCTGACAGGTACATGACCAACGGAGCGAAGAAGGAATCGCACGGTCTGGCCGAGCCAGAGAGTCGCCTACCCGCTCTATTCCCTGCCTTATTCCTCGCCACGACCGGGATTTGGACCTTTGGGTTCTGTGTGGCAAATCCGTCGAAGCATTCCTGGGCTGGCATGATAGTCGGATATGGCATGATCGGGTTCGGTATCATGCAGATCCCGTCCATTGGGTTCAACTACCTCATCGACAGCTACTACGCCATCTCTGCAGATTGTTTCGTGATGACCACGATCTCCCGCGCGGTGGTCTCGTTCGCCTGGACATTCTTCGCAGCTCAGTGGGTGGAGTCGTCGGGTGCAGCATTGCCGTTTGGGATATTTGGGATGATCATGGGGATCTTTGCTCTGCTGACGTGAGTTTTGGCTTCGCCGTATGGTCGTAATCTGTGCTAACTTGCTGTCATTAGGTTGCCCCTGTGGCTGCTCGGGAAACGCATGCGAATTGCTACAGCTGGTTATCTGCCCAAGCATGAGAATCACTAGGCTCGGGTCCTACACTGCAACGTTTTGCATCAGCAGGTTGCGCCGTCAGAATAGCTACCAAGCCAGAGTGTATAATGATATGATTGAACAACAACGTTGTTGACTTGACACTAGCAATGCGTCACCCGAGCCAGCTTGATCAGTGTTTGGACAACAGCGTGCCATACCCTCATAGAACTGTCATTCCGGCTTGCTCACTGAGTAACGGGCGGCAAGCCACTCATCCATTTTGCTTTGGCCTGGCTCGACAGCGACTGCGACTGCTGACCCACCAAATTCGATCGTGGTCTTGATGCGTGTAGGGACGAGAAGATCAGAACGCATAACACTTTGCATGCGTCGAGATCGGTTATTGAATCACTGATAAATTTTTTGCCTCGCTATCCTCTCAATATCGCCCTCAGCTCTGGTTTACCACATGATTTCGCCACATGGCATGAGCCTCAATCAAGAACACTTCAACACAACCTCACACCGATGACCAGCTGGTGCAACGAGGAAGTAGTTTTCTTGCGCCATACACGATGCATCTGCAGACTCGCTCAAACGAGCCCCTCTATACCTCCGGAACCACTCCGCGGATGCGAGACGAAGTTCCATGTAAGCTAGGTGTATGCCGAGACAGGTACCTGTGTAAGCTGTTAATTGCATGGTACCATTCGCTTGTGGCCAACATAAACCTACGGCTTCCGGCACCAAAAGGCGAAAAGGCTACCCTGGCTGCGTCTGTGATGCAGTAACTCTCGTTTTCTGCTGAGGGTGGAAGCCAACGGGAGGGTAGGAAGCTGTGTATGATCAGTCAACGTGAATACTGATGTTGAAGAACATGGACCCGCACCGTTCTGGGTCTGGAAACAGATCGGCATCGCGGTGCAAGCTGTAACTTTGGGTCGTCGTAGTGGTTCCTCCCGGCAGAACATACCCTCCCATCTCTTTCCCGCCAGCAGGAACCATACGGGGCAGCATGCCCGGGGCCGCGCCGTATACCCGCAAACTGTCTCATCGTCAGCAGTGAGGAGCGTCAATATTGGTTATGCACTCACGTCTCTTCGATCACAGCACTCAGCAGCGGCAATTTCTCGACGTCGGCTTCGACATATGCCTCTGGCAATCCTGCAACCTCATCCTCCACTTGTCGTTGTAGGTCCGGGCTCGAGAGGACGGCGTAGACGAGATATGTCAAGCTGACAGCTGTGGTGTCGGTTCCTGCAATAACGAAGCTAGTTGCTTCGAGCTCCACGTCACGGTCGTCGAGTGTGCCGCCGACACCCTTCTCAGCCTCCGCTACCATGTTCGCGAATACATTCTTACCGCCACCACTAGCTTTCATGTTGGACACCGCTGTTCGGCCATAATCTTCGACCATGTCATTGCCTCCGAAAAGCTCTCTCGCAGATTGGAAAGGCAGGTTTCTGCCGATCCACCGAACCAAAGGCATTTCTGCACCAATGCCTCCTCCCTTCAAGGTCTGCATCAGTACCCTCATGTACTCGCTGACTTCGCCATGCTCTAGGGTATGAAGGCTCTCGCCGAACATGAGATTTGAGGTGATATCGCTGGCCATGAAGGTCCACCACTTCATGACGTCGACTGCACCATTTGCACTTGAGCGAGCATCCTCTTGCATTCGCGAGACAGCGAGCTGTACCTTTTCCCGCACAGTCGGCTCCCAGTGGGCTCTCAGATTGGTCTTGCTGAACGGTCGCGCGAAGAGCTTACGGCGTGCGGCATGTTGCTTTGGATCAGACATTGAAAATACTCCCAACCGTTCGATGTTGACAAGGGTCTCATACCAGGGGCTCTTCGTGAACCCAGAATTGATTGCATGGATCTCCTTGAAACCTGCCAGGCTGTTGACAGCGATCTCAGTGGGAGCAATGCGAACATAAGGTCCGTAACGGGCATGCAGAGCATGGACGTGATGGATGCGGCGACCACTGATGACTGCAAACTTGAGAGGCAGGTTCGTCCACCTGGCGTACCATGGTCCTGGGACCTTATTGAGTGGCGATGTGAGCCCACGGATTATAGGCTGTGAGCTGTTAGCGCACCATACAAGCATGCATGCTGGTCACCAACCCGAATTGCTAGGGCAACGGCGACCAGTACTAGAATGCTCAACGAGGCCCACGAGGGAGATAACGATGCCATAGTAAAAGCAGTGATCCCGCAATACTTAGACCTCGTAACTCGTTATCAGTAGATCAGTACATTCTATGGCTTCTTGCTTTCGATTGAATATGCACGTCGAATCCTACGGCCCCAAAAGCATTCAATGCCTCGGATAGCGGGCACTTCCGCATCCGGGCCATGTCTGGTACGGGAGTATGTGGGGGCGTGCCTACTGAAAGAGGAATTTCGAGATTGCCGTGCCGGAGCTTCATAGTCGAATTGTGACTGCAATTGGGAAGGGCGTCGAGCCGGTTCTCGTAAGTACCTCTTTGCTGCCACAGATGCGATGTTTCCGCATGGGCTGTTCGGTTCCGGAGCCAGAACCAAGCGCGATCAGGGGGAACAAATGCTTAACCTCGAAATGGGTTGGGTGGTGACTGCTCACATCTTCTGGAAGAGGTCAGCATGAGTATTGCGCGTCTGTGTCGACGATCTCATCATACGTGCGGCATTGTGTCTCTGAGGCTTGCATATCAACGCAAAGACCAAATTGTGCCTGGAGCGACCAAATGCTGCGTAAGAGCGAGGCTTCGATATCTGCACAGCGAGCTGTTGAAGCACTTGAGAAGTGGGTGGATGGCGGATAATATTGTCATAACTTCGCGATTTGCATCCAGTAATTCTGGACGGTAACGCTGAGAGGCGATAGTTGATATCGAGAGGTGTAGGGTCGGAGGGTAGAGTGCGCTGTTGTGTATGATGTCCAGAAGATAACTGTAGGAATCGACTTCACACGCAGCGGAGCACCTGTACTGAACCACGCGGTAGTACCCGATGTAACGGGCTGTGGTAGGTTCCTGTTGAGGTGCATTTATCGCTGTCGAGCAGTCGGTCACACCATCGGCCACCCTTGTGCTAGGCCGACCCATAACACCCGCTCATGTGTAGCTTCTTCAAACGCAACGATGATCTTGCATACTCCGACTTGCAATCGCGCACAATCGTGTTTCGGCTTAATCTGCAAGTATACATTAGCATTCCTGGTACCGCGGAAGTCTGTCCAGTTTTCAGCGATAACATCTCCATCTCTGACTCCATAGCTACAGTCAACCCTCTGGGATAAGCCATCTCGAAGACTTCGCTAGCCATCAGCACCCCGACTTTGCACAAGCGAGGCACGACTCTTCCTCCAGAATGTGTGATTATACGCAGGTGGAATACCACTGCCGCCACTTGCGATATATCGTAAGAGCATGGTGTGAGTGATTCAAGCGTTTCAAGAGTGAGATATTTGCTAATGCATGCCAGGCACCAAATACCAGGAGACACACAAACGATGGTAGGGTAGGATCGAGCAATCTCGGTCAAGGATGCTAATTGTGGGCTTTGAACACAGCCCGCCGAACATCGTTGCCATTGAATATCGACTCCATGAGAAATGTGGTGGGTCCATTGTGATGAATCCAGAAGCTGTGTCACGCCCAATCTGATTCTTGCTGTTCCCAGGAGACTGCAAAGGGGCGTCGACCAAGTTCGACATCAAAGCAGTCAGGAGGTCTGCGAAGGAAGGTGAGAGCAAGCGACGTTGAGCGCCTGAGAGGAGTTCGGGTGATGCCGACCGTTCTCCTGAGTAGACGGCAGAGCGTGCATGAGAGAGGAAGACCCGTCGCTTTTCCAGGGGTGATGACATGACATCTTGGTTGAAGCACCTCTGCGGACAGAATGCTTTTTCAGATCAGGCTAGGATGATAGCTAGGTCCAGTACGACGTGCGCCTTACAGTACGGCTCAGGAGTACAACTGTTTTCGTAGGGTGGCGGTGGCAGCCATTTGCTGATGACACTGCCCTCATTGCATCTGTGGCACCACGGAGCCAGTTTCACAGATGCGCAGTTTCTCGCTGCTGCTGCGACCCGGCTACCTGCCTGCTTTGCCGTGCGCCAGGCCAGCGTGACTTCAGGAGCTCCTTGGACGGTCTATGAGAGGCTCAGACTTCACCTGTGAGCGTGCAAACGTGATTTGAAGAACAAGAAGAGGACTGGGAGGATAGGGAGGACGGAGTGAGGTGGGTGGAGGATCGTGTGGCGTTTTCTAGCCGGCATGTTCCGCGAGCTGTTCCATCCAACTTCACGTGTTGTAGCCTTTTGCCAAACGACCATTTATCACGTCTTTGAAGCGGTAGTCCGTACAACAACCTGCAAGCGTCGCTCCGAGCTGCTCACCTGATTGTACCTAAGTATTGTAACGGAGTCTGGCGTGTCTGTCCACCGGTCTGCGGTCTGCTACACTACACATGGTGGTAACGCCTGAAGAGCAGCACTTTCTCATCTCCTCGTCTCGCTATGCTCCGATTCCCTTGCAGCTCATCACACTACCTCGTAACTGACCGACTCAGCAGAGATAACGCTTGATCGCCATCACCGTTCACCCTCCCCGCGGTCTCTACCACCCATGTTCAGCCAGAGAAGACCGCCACGAGACCGCCACGATACCATCATCACCTCCTGCCACCCTTTCCTCCCTTGCCATTGCCGTTCCCAGGGAAGAACGTATAGTGCCCGCGGGCTCTAGTCACAGGGTATATCCCGTCCAGTATCTCAACGCCAGGCTCCAGCTTCACCCTGAAAGCGAGCGCCTCGTCCTGCTTCAGAGCCCACTTGGAGTACCCCCTGTCCATACTCTCGCACACAGCCCTCCTCAAGAAGCCCGTGAACTCCGCTTTCGATGGCACAGGCACATCCATAGCCTTGAGAAATGCAGGAAAGTTTCCGACCTTGCGGATCGATCTGATGGAGGCGGCGAGTTGTGCGGCGGCGCCGGCTGGAGGTGCACCGTGGCGAGAGAAGAGATCAGTGCGGATCTCTGTCAGCCTCTGTGGTTTCGGGTCGAGCTCCATAGCGTCCGCGTGCGGTACAGGAGCATGTAGCATGTCTGGCGTCGCGGAAACGGGTGCCGAAGGTGGTGATACCAACACTGCGACTGGTGGTATCTCCGCCGCAGGAAGTGATGATGTCGGCGGTGATGTCGATGCGGGAGCGCGAGCCATATCTGGCGTTGGTGGAAGTGCCACAGATGTACTGACCGTTCGTCTCATCAAATTGGCGAACATCAGCAGATTATAGGACGTTTTGGACGCCTCATATGTCTTATGCAGACGGTACTCGCTGACCTCAGACGGCTCTAGGTAGCTCAGCTCGACCATTCCTGCACCACGACCGTCCAGCATCCAGACGACATTCCGTGTGACGGCCTCCTTGATGATAGCTTTCGTCAGCTCGACAGAGTCAGACGAGTCGCTGATCAGGAGAGCTACCAGCAGATTGCCCAGGTTTGGACACGTCGTCTTGTCCCGCTCTCCGCCCAAGAACCGTCCGATACGAGCATTTGCATCTGCAACGATTTGTGGACGGTCCGTCGCCAGTGTGACGAGCAGATGATACAGTTGGAAGTAGCTCTCGACGGCCTTCTCACTTGCGTGTGTGAGTGTACTCTTCACACTACTGCCGTAGATGTTGTAGCGTCCAGCTGACTCGCCGTATCGATCGTCTGCACTCGTCTGGGACAGCTGAACGACGACGTCATTCATGAACGTGTACAGCGTCTCGACTGCAGATGGTGACTCGATTCGTGATCCAATGCCTAGTAAGGCGTCATCTACTGATGATCTGACCCTCTTCCAGTGAGCCTCGGAGAAGGGGAGTGGCAGCCAGTGCTCGAACTCAAGACCTTGTACGGATCGTCTAACCCTCAAGTTCTTGAAAGCTTCCTCGGAGAGATAGTCGAACTCCGAAGACACACTCCGCTTGTGCACATGCACACCAACGCCGAGATTGGTGTCCTTGAAGCCGTCCTTGAGCGTGAAGCAGCGCATCTCACGGACAGCCAGCAAGTTGTGCGTCTGCAGCAGGCGACCGAAGCCGTTCCAGGCTCTGGCGGCGATGAAGAGGTCCTCTTCGTCAAGGAATTCGGTGATGAGGATAAGCATCTCATTAGGTAAGTCAATGAGCATTCCCTTGCGGCCGGTGTCGCTTGGAGCGACTGCAGTGGCCTCCGATCCATCGATTACATGCTTTGGAGAGGAGACGCGGGATCGAAAAGCTGATTTGATCGATGAGCCGAGCTTTGCTGGTGAGGCCGACTTGATTCGCTCCCAGCCATGCGACGTGTGCTTCGGCAACGGGCGCGACCTGTCGACGATCGGGCCTCCGAATTCATTGCTGGGAGAACCGAACTTGCAGATTGCGCACGAGTACATATTCTGACCGGCACGGAATCCAGCACGGCCGTTCGATTTGAGTCCTTGCTTTGGCCGAGCAACAACGCCTCCATAGACCTGTTCAATCGCGTCGTCGCTGAAGAAAGACAGGAGCTGGATGCAAACCGCTTTGAGGGTGTACGCTGGCGTGTAGCCTTCCTTGGTGTTGAGAATGGAAGCGCAAATGTAGTCGCCAAACACATTTGGATGGTCGACCTGGCTTTGAATCGTGATTGCAGGTGCCGACAAGGGGTACTTGTCGCCAAAGTGCACCATGAGGTGCAGCGGTAGTTCTCCTGCGGGGCTCAAGACCAGGCATGCGGTCTTGAGATCCTTGTCATCCACGTGGAGCTTGATGCCTGGGTAAGGATTTGATTGCAGCTCAGATATGTCTTGCAGGAGGCGTCGGCGGAGGAGAGCGGCGGTGTTGAGAGCCATGATTAAAAGCGTGTTCGAGAAAAGATGTTCAAAGACCAGGTTGTCTACTGCAAAAGTGGCTAGGAAGGTCGTGCGGATCTCGGTGCTCTCGTATCTGCAGCGGCCTGATAGGAAGTTCTCGTCGATTGCAGCGGCTTCAGGTGGTGCAGTAGTTGTGAGATGGTGAGACGACTATGGCGAGGTGCAAGGTCGGTGCAGGAGCCTGGTCCAAAAGTCTAAGATTGATCAAAAATATAGGTCTTACAAACGTGAGTCAAGCACTGCCCCACTAGCCAAACCTTAAAGCATGCACATGTGAATGCCTTAATCCTGCAAGCGGACGCCGCACCTTCATGACTCACGACAGGCTCACCGGTTCGATTATTTGGCCTGTGGCGACTATAAGACTTGGTCATGCTTATCAGCAACCCGACCTTGGCTGTCGGAGAACGTGTCTCGCTCTGGTGGCACAGACGGCACAAGCAATGGCAAAGTTGATTTTCATGTCCTTGTGCCTGTACAAGATTGTTGCTGTCGACACTACGGATAAGGAGTCTACCATATTCACTCATGAATTGCATTCAAATCGCGTGAACCATGATGATGCATCAAGCTTTCGTGTTTAACGCATACACTCCACCAGCCGGGAACTGTCGGGCGATTTGATAGTGCAGTCATCTTGGACCTTCGCCAGCCAGACGACAGTACAACACCTCATACACGAACCAGCATGCCACGTAAGTCACCCATCGTTGCGGACGCCAATCCTTACTGGTACGTGTCTTGACCATCTCAGGTATAAATCCACGCACCTACCTACGACAGGCCTTCATACCGCCTCGCATTATCGTGATGCGTACGAGGACGCCGCGAATCACTCCACGAGAGCCACTCAAGTCGCGCCTGAGCCAAGATGACCAGGCTTTCACACGTACGTCCACTGCGCTCTTCTCCAACCCCGCAGCATTGAACTCTCTCGTTGACTGACGAGACATCATCAGTGTACATTGTCGCTATGTTCGCGTTCTCCAGCGCATATGCGTCTTGTTCTGCGACTGCGACTACTAGAGGCACCATACAGGCAGTCGATAGACACTGGAAGCTGGTATGAACATACCAATGGAGACATCGAGCAGATGTACCATCAGGTTTACGTGCTGCGCAACCACCACTCCTGTACATACAGAAATCTTCGCTTCAAAACTTTTGAGCGAAGGTTCGTGGTGCTCACTGCCATGTCCTGTGCAAAAAGCAGCGGACCATAGAGGGGCGGCATTGCTAGCATGTTTCTCGTCAGGACGCACGTCGGCTTGTGGGCAACGCGCCGATGAATTGAGTGGTGTACCGATCGAAGTCCAGTAGATGGTGGCCTCCTCACAGCTCTCCAGCGGCGGGCGCTGCTAAAGTTCTCCAGTCAGGCGCGGTATGCTTTGTTGTCCTTGAGTGTCCCCACTCGGTCTGAAGACATCATGCAATAAGCTTTCGAAGCTTGAAACGTCCTGAGTCATACCACAGGGTTATATTGCGTGTATCGTAGCCTGTAGACCTAATCATCCCACTGCACACTTTCAGATTTCCGTCATGGCGGCCAGGTCGCTAATCGATCTCTTCAGCAGCCTGCCTCCAGAGCTGAAGGACATCATCATCGGCTTCGCCATCTCACACGATGGTCGTGGGTCTTCCGGCCGCCCACTCGTCAACGGCTCAACGTTTACCATCCTCCTGCGTGCATTTGGAGCCAGCCTCAGCAAACAGGAACTCGGCCACTGGCGCTTCACAGCAAAAACCGTCGTCGTTAGGGAGACAAAGCACATCCCGACGATGCTCGTGCGCGCCAGCTCCTTCACCATCGACTCCATCGGCGAGATTGCTCTGGACATCCTTACTCGAACGAGAGACATCATCCGCAATGATATCAGCCCGTTCTTTCCTGCCGTCCTGGAACTACCATATCTGCAGCACATCGATATCGGTATCGGCGATCGTGTAGCCTCAGACCTTGAGAATTACGAGCATGTGGAGTACGGGTCCTTGACCACACGGTTCATGTTAGTTCCAGATCCCAAGGAAGAAGCCGATATCTCCATGTACTGTGTCCGACGCCACTTCACCGGCAACAAGCAGCTGGATGCCAGACTTGAGGCCCGTTTCAAGCGAATAAGAGCATGTTGGAAAGCCGAGGAAATGGTGTTCTCTCATCTAACTGAAGTCCTGAGGAAGGCGAAGTGGCATGAGTGGAACAAGAACCGTCCCGTGTCCCCGTCAGAAGACGAGCAAAGTCTGCCTCTGCCTCGGCCAGTCTGTCCGTGTTGTTCCTGCTGCCGGACTCGCGTTAAAAGCATGCTAGGATTGGCGTAGTGCGATTGTGACTGGCATGGGGGAGGACCTGTTGTCGCCTCAAGGGCGCTGCTCACACTTTTGTGATTACGCCATCTCAGTTGTAAGCTAGAGCGTAACATTGGCCTAGCATTACATAAGATACCACAGATCGATCCCACCCTCAAAGTCTCTCGTTCACGCCGCTGTTTTCATGACAGAAGCGCGTTAGAACCTCGCAAACATGTTGAGTTGCGTAAATTGTCACAATCCATCCATATATCGTGATGCTGAAATGGAGTCCAGACAGGTTCTAGATCATCCTACGCGATGGAGGACCAAAGGCCATCCAGTACCTCTATACTCCACCACTTCTAGCTCCCCATCACGCTCGTGAGCAATCCTACCACAGACCAAGTGCATCTCGGTGGGCTTCGTAGGTGCAGCAGCGACCACAGCGTCAAGGATACGGGCTGCTTCGGGCACCTGGTCTGCAGTGAGAATGTGCTCATCTTCCCTCGTGGTCATGTCGTTCAGCACCGGCAACAACAACCTCGCATGCCGCTCCTCAAGGTCGATGATGCATTCGGCGTGATTGGCCAGTGTCTGACTCTGCAGGAACCCCTCGAGCCGATCTGTGCGTCGCAGCGCTTGCAAGGCTCGCCTCCTCACAAGGGAGTCGCGGCACTTGAGGCAGATGAGGTAAAGTGCTGGTAGGACACCGGTGTCAAGTGTAAAGTTTGGCCGTGGGCCAGGATGGGAAGGAAGAGACTCTATGCGGATGTCCTCGCGCACGGGATGGGCTGCTAGGTACTCCTCCGCCAAATCTATAACACGAGCCCATTCGGCGGAGAAGAGATCGCTTCGCTGCTCTTGAGTCTCCCGGCAGGTGGAAAGCAGGAAAGCGGAGTGAAAGTGGCGAATTTGGAGGAGTGATATAGCGCGGCGCTCGTCCGATCTGTGATGAGTCGAGGAAAGCCTGCCGAGCTCGGTGTGCCACGCGGAGAGGCTAATAGTTAGACTTTGAAGACGTGTCGTAATGTCGGGACGATGATTGAGATCGACGGTTCGGCTCATGCATTGGTCGATGCAAGCTCGTCTCGCCAAAGATACCGGCCCGATGTGCGGCCTTCGAGGGGAGTCTTGTGCTATGTTTTGTGTATCTATTTGCAGACGATGGTAGGCGATGATTAGTATGTCGAGCTGCATTCCAGCATCTTCTACAGTCATTAGTGGAGGCGGGAGCTGAGCCAAGTGACAATATTCAAATCGGTCTTCGCTAGCTAGGCCTCTTTCTAGCATCCGAGGGAAGAGGACACAATTCTCCTCGAGTTGATCAAATAGCGACATCAGCTCCCTCGTAGTGACCGTAGATTGTGGTCGTAGGTTGATATCAGGAGTGTTCCGACTGCCGTCTGCAGACTGCATACATTCTCGTGCAGCCCTCCGACCGAATCGCAAGTGCGAAAGCGCCGCAGCGCTATTGCCACGGACCAACTCGAGCGTCAAGAGCAGAAGGCATGCCATCAGCATCGGCTCCAGAGTGGCTGTGCGAAGAGCTGCGCTAACAAGATGACGGCGTAGAGACGCTATCGCTATGCAGGACTGGTCCAGTGCTTTCGTATCGTCTACAGCGGGGCAAGCAAAAGCTACATGGGTAAGTTGGACAAGCGTACGGTAGCCACTCCCAAGCGCTGCTATTGCGTGGAATACTGGGGTCTCTAGGCTTAGCTGCAGGGCGAGCTGTGCCCATTTGGCCGACGACATCTTACGTTCAAGCTGGATCATAGCTTTGCGGCGGAAGTAGTCGAAGGCGTATCCTTGGTAGTCACTGAACCGGACGTTCTGATAAGTGGCAGCAGGAAGGCGTCGCAGCTGGAGTGCATGCGAGTTATTTGGGAACACAGCGGCGCGAGATACTGCAATCACGTCCTTCTGCGGTAGGCTCTTCTTCTTCGGCGACGTCGTGTGGCAGAATCTGAGCTCTTCTGTGTCGCGGTAGCCAGTGCATTGCGTTTGCAACCTTGTGCAGGTACTGCAGCCATCTGGGCGCAGGTCACACTAGAGTAGTGTCGGAATGAGTCGACGCGTCCAGCCAGCTTCCGTGAGGGTACCGGACTGACCTTTGTTCGACGCTGGCGGCATGGTAGGCACGCCGCCGATGGTCGACCTCGAAACACCATAGCAAGGTTGTCGATTGTGAGGAGTGAAAATGGTGTAGAGGTGAGGTCAGCTCGCCTGCTTAGTAACATACGAGGCACAGTCACGTGTAACGCTAGCGTCTGAAGGATGCAAACCCAATTTTGATCATCCTTTCTCCCTTGGGCATACACATCGACGCGCTGCGCCTTTAGGCATACCATCCGAGTGGGAACGTCTCAATTGTCTGATCACCGGGACTCGGTAGCGCGTCACTGAAGAAACTATCTACCCGCTGATGTGACGATGAGTCCTCGCATACTCCCCATCCGGCATGCTTTTCGAGCTGGATCCCCAAAGAGCATTTTGCACGCTGATGCGTTCGTGTCGTAGGAGGGTAGTGATTTTCTCAATCGTGCAGCTAACTATCTCTCATGAATACTTAAGAGACCGTCGTGGACGCGTATGCTGACGATTAGACGACCTTCTACTACCTTCTCATCATCCTTGCAGCATCAACAATGCAAATCTCTTCCCTCTTTCCTACGCTCATGGCCGTTCAAGCCTTGGGTCTTGCCATCGACTCAAACTCCTCCAGCGAAAGCCTCCAAGTACTGACCACCAGCGGTCTGCTCAACGGCTTCATCAACGCAATCTTTCCCCAGACGCGGCAGTTCTTGGGTGTCCCCTTCGCTCTGCCTCCAACCGGACCTCGACGATGGTTGCCACCCGTAGGCTTCCAGTCCACGGCATCCCTCCTGACCAACGACATAGGGCCCGCCTGCCCGCAAAAGCTCCTCAGGAACGCACAAGTCTACTCAGTCAACGGCGGCAACATGACCGAGTTCTTTCCGCAGGAGACCTTCAGCGAGGACTGCCTCACGCTGAATATCTGGACGCCATTGATATCGCAACTACAAAGCGCCGAGAGCGAGCTGCTACCAGTGATCGTGTGGTTCTTCGGCGGCGGCTTCGTGCAAGGCGGCACCAACGCCCTTTACTTCAACCCAGAGTCATGGGTCCAGCGCACACAAGCCCACGTCGTAGTCACGGTCAACTTTCGCTCCAACCTCTTCGGCTTCCCCAACGCCGCGGAGCTGACGGAGCAGAATCTGGGCTTGCTGGATCAGCGCTTCGCTCTTGAGTGGGTTCGCGACAACATCGCCCGGTTTGGAGGAGACCCATCGAAGATCGTGAAGTGGGGTGAGAGCGCAGGAGCCATTGCCTGCGATTTCCTCAACTTCGCGTACCCGGATGACCCTATTGTCCACGGTATGATCCTAGATTCCGGAACGGCATTGTTTCCCACCGCCGCGACTGTGAGCTTTGACAAGGACTATACGAATTTCACATCCATCGCCGAAGCCGTTGGTTGCGGGTATGCGACATCTCAGCTGGAGTGCATGAGGACAATTTCGTGGGAAACGCTCGAAGGGGTCATGGGAGCGGACTCGTCATTGGCTTTCCTGCCCATCATCGACGAGAAGGTGATGTTTGGAAATTATACTGAGCGGTACGCGATGGGCGGTGTGTCGTCCATCCCAGCCATTATCGGTACAAATCAGCATGAACTCAATGCCCTCATACCGCAGACTGGACTGAACACACCGTACAACGCCACCAGCTTCGCGGTCTTAAAAGCCATGTACGATGTAGCCGCGAACGCCACTTTCTTGTGCGAATCAGCTGTCGATACGTCGTTGTTGCGACAGAACAACAACCTAACGACCTATCGTTACAGGTACGACGGCAATTTCCCCAACATCTCCCCCAAAGCATACCCGGGAGCTTTCCATGCCGCCGAGCTGCCGCTGTTGTTCGGCACCGCAGGCAGATATCACGGCGCCTCGACAGCGTACGAGGAGGAGGTCGGCCGAAAGATGCAAGACCTATGGCTAGCATTTTCGAAGGACCTCGAGAATGGGTTAGAGCAAGCAGGTTGGGGTGCGTACGCCGAGGGCAAGGCTGTATTGCTTGGAGGATCCGATGCGCCGGTCGTGTCGATTGACCTTGAGGAGATCGATGGGGCGTGCGTGGTGCTGGGTCAGATGTAATCTCTTGGTGTCACCTTAACAAAGAAGAATCTGTCCAGTGTAGCTCGTACGAGTGATGAGCAGTAGTGAACCTTTTTATTCGAGATCAAAGGCCTCGAGCTACTGAGTCTGAGCGCATAGATTCCTGAAATGTGCCTGCATGCGAACCCGGTCACCCTATTACGGCACCTCTTGCGGTCGCAGCGAAGAGGTATATTGCTGCCTTGCGAATTTCAGCAAAGCTGGGCGTCGGGATCAATGCCGTCCTTCTCGATCTCGGCTACCTACAACATAATCACCTTCCACTCGTGCACATCGGTATCGAAATCAGAAGAGCACCGACCGTATCCAACCCGCCAACCACGGCTTTCTGCTCGGCACTCAAGGCACAGTACCAAAAGCTCAAGTTGCCATCACTGTCAAGCGTCTTCTCGACGACAGCATCTGGACCGACAATATTACGGATAGTGGCGTACGTACTGCTGATCTGATCCCGAGTTATCTTCTCCAACGGCCATACTAAGAAGTTTGGGGCGGCTGCGTAGTCGTTGGAACGTGGTTGTTGTTCTGCGACTGCCGGAGACATGATGTACCGCACAGAATCGATGTGAGCAACAAGGCAATGCCTACATTGGAGGAAGACAAGAAGTGTGCTTAGTCATGGAGGATTCGAAACCCAGTCTATGCGACACTACCTTGCTAGGGCCGCAACCCTTTGAGCACATTCAAAGCATGAAACATCCCTCGAGCAACAATAGCTTCCAGCAAGACAGGAGCTCAGCGTGGTGTCGACTATTAGGCAACGTTAGTGATACTGTTTCAAAGCTTGCCAAATGGTCCAAACCCGATTTTCTCTGACCCATTGATCTTCTACAGCGGAAGATTAAAGACACGCCGATACTTTCCAGTGAGGAGTGGCACCGTAGAGTGTCTAGATATTGAACATCGGCACAAGTGTTGACCGCTCGGGACCAGAACTGTGCGGCTGCAGTCGACGACGACGGGCGAGCAAATACTGAAGATCGACAGGCACGACGGGTAAGATGGACGACGCACCTTCGGAAAGCCCATCAGTATTGCCCACTTTCCGCCACGCCGACGTTTCGGAAGACGAGCTTCTCGCCCGCATCCTCTACAACGCCTTTCTACCCAACTGGGACATAAACTGGTGGCAGAACCTCAGCGAGCAGCTCAAGCCCGTACCTCTCACGATCCGACAAAGCGACGAGGTATTGTCAACTCCCCAATCCAACCGTCTAAACTTCTACCGCTCAACCCTCACACTAGTCCGACTCATCGGCGGCACCATCTCCGTCGCCATACCACCCGGAGATCCTTCCCAACACCCCGGAGCAGTGATCTGCTGGCTTCCGCCAGGGATCTCCCCAAATCTTTACGCGCTCCTATGCAGTGGGTTTTTGTGGTCGCTCCTACGCTTTGGTGGGATAGTAGGTACATATCGCTTCCTCTATTTCGAGTACGTACTCGCGCAACTCTACAAGCGCTCGCTGAAGGGTCTGGGCTATGGAAGCAGACACGATGGCGCTTTCGTGCAGATCGTTGCGACGAGTCCGGACTGCAGGGGGAAGCAGCTCTCGGCTCACCTGTTGCAGTGGCAGATCGAGCAACATCTACGGAGCGGCTGTGGTGCTGAGGGTAGTAGGGCGCCTGTGTTTTTGGATACGACGGGGGATTATCAGCAGCGGGTTTATGAAGGGGTTGGGTTTAGGGAATTGAGAAGGCGCGGGCTGGGGATTGAGGTTGATGGGAATGGGCTGAAGCTTAAGCGCAGCAGAGAGGTATTCGAGACGGAGGAGGGATCACGTCGGTTTGTACAGAGGGTGATGATACTGGAGTCATCGGCCATGTGATAGGTATTGCGGACACTGTGCTGATAGGGGAAGATGGTGGCTGAGCGGTCGACTCTGCGGTACCTAAAGCGCTCACTCGCGGACGCACTGGAATTACAATGGCCATCCAGCTCCATTCCATTGACCAGGTAAGGCCTCTCTACGAGCCCGGCCGGTTTGGCTTCGAAAACAATCCGATCACCAGTCTCCACGTACGAAATAAAGAGTTGATCTTGGAGAGCAAGGTATATAAGTCCTCGCACGAACACGATTAAGCACATACGACCACAGGTCATGGAAAACAGAGGATCCCGTCCGCTCTCCTGTACTTAAGCCATGAACCGGCGGACTAGTAGTACGGTGGGTGACCACGTGCGAATACCCGCTGTTGTATGTTTTGTCTTTTTGAGCTTCTCGAATCCCGTCCATCCTACAACATCGATCTGTTTTAGCTGCTGCGAGGTGTGTATGCACTCATTTTGTAACACTCTTGAAACCCAAGGGGCTGCCGACATAAAAACCTGCCATTACTCTACCCTCCCTCTACACCTATATATACCCATCCCTCGCGCTATGCAATATCTACAACCCCAAATCCCATCACTCCTACCAACTAACCACGCCCTTCCCCCGATCAAATCCACCCCTCAACTGACTCTCCGGCTTCACGACTTTGCCCTGCAAGACAGTGTACCGCACGATATTCTCGCAGTCCTCGGGTTTGATGCGCGCGAGCCAGATGCATTGCGCTGCTTCTTCTGTTTCGTGCGGAGAAACTATGTCGCCGTTACTGTTGTTGCTGCCGTTTCCGTTCGTGGCACTATTGCCATTCGTCTCTAGCTTAGTGGGCTCCGCTTTCCGGTAAACCAACATATTTGCGCTATACTTGTGCCCGCCAACATGGGAGATGAAATATATCCCCACTCCACCCGGTCGTTCGTCGCCGAGATCGCGGAAGAGTCCCAGGGGTCGGAGATGACGTTCCAATTCCCGTCTGAGCAAGGGCGCGGATTGTCCGCAGCGAGCGTCGCGGGTAGCTTGGGAACAGAGGAGTATGAGATATTTGTGGGGACAGGAACTGAGTGTGAGACCTTCGGGGAGTTGGAGGTCAGAGGTCGAGTGGCCGTTGGTTTGTGATGGGAGAGGGAGTTGAGTGGTTACGGTTGGTGTTCGGTTCACAACCCCCTTGATCAGCTCAGGGACAGACTCTGTAGTGACTCCATTGATCCATTGAAAAGCCGGTAGTAAAAGAACCCTAGTCGGCCGCCCATAATTCCCCTTCCCGTCCCCTTCACCCAGAAAATCGGATTCGGTCGGTATGTTCGACGCACTCAACATCAAATTCCCTCCCCCCTCCCCCTCCTCATAACACCCCCTATTCTTCCCCACAGCCTCCATCACACTCCCCTTCTCATCCTCAACATCCCTTACCCAATCCGTTTTCCCCGTCGCTATAATCAAATGCCGCGAGAAACCGTTGATATGTCCGTATAACTTATCTTCTGTCTCTATCTCGAATTTCCGCGGGTAGTGGATGGTACATGTTGTGCAATCGTGTAGGCAGTCTTCGCCGTCTATCTCCGGGATGGTTTTGGGGAAGAGTTGGGCGTCGAGGGTGCGGGCGGTGTGGAAACCATCTTTGCGTTCGATTGTGGCGGTTGGAGTGGAGGAGGGAGTGAAGACGCGTTCGCTGACTGAGCGGAGGAATTTGGATGCCATTGTTTTTGGGCGGCGGAAGTTGGGCATTGATGAGGTGGAGTTGGTTTATATCTTATCTTATCTGATGGCTCGGCCGAGAATTGTTCAGCCCGGATGATGTGGCGGGAGGTGACAACAACATCAATGATGTGGACTGGTTTCGGGACGCGTGGGCAACGACGGAGGAGATTCACGGTATATGAAGTGAGAGCATCAACGTTGCTGCCTCCAGAACTCGGCCGGGGAACGGAGGTACGGTCGGCCGAGCTCGTACTACATCTTCCTGGCCTGGTCAGGAGAACACAGATTGAAGTGTTAGGGCAGCATGAGCACGCGAGCCTTCTACGGTAGGTCCAATCTCACTATGTCAAGCCGTGTTATCTTCCTCGCCGGCGCCCCTTTGGCCGAAGACTTGAGTGCCGACCTACTCACCTCGTTCAACACGCCCGTGAAACGCTTCCTAGGCCATCCGTCAGCTCCGAGGGAATTACCGACACAGCTCACGCAATTGCAAGCTTCGGCGAAATGGCGAGCAATCTCTATGGGCAACCCAGCGCACGATGCCAATGTTCAGGACCCGGATGATGCTGAATCTATCATTTTTAACCACCACGACGAAGAGTCTTCCCAACAACGACTCGCCTTTTTAGAACACTCCTTAGCCCTCCTAAACGAACTCGACTCCTCCCAAATCCTCCCGACCGGCCCAGGAGACTACGACGACACCACAGCCTTCCCCTCCACCTTCTCCCTCGCCACCACAACCTCGGAATCCTTCAACAACACCAACGGCACCCTCGACCCAACAGAGTTCCCTTCCACATCCCCTGCCAAACTCGGTAGACCAGGTACCCTCCAACTCCTCGGCGAAATCACAGATCTCAAACGCCTCCCCCCCGCCTCCCACATCCTGCGAATCCAACCTCAAACCATGACCGTCAACCTCCTAGCAACTATAATCTCCATCTCGCCCCCCCGAACCATAACCCTGCGAAAACGTACAGGGGAGATGGATCTCCAAGAACTTCTCCTCGGGGACGAGACGAGGGCGGGGTTTGGCGTGACGTTCTGGCTTACTCCCACGGATAGCCAGACGAGACAGCAGAGGGATCAGCGAGACGACATGCGCGCACAGTTATCTGAACTCAGGTCGGGAGATGTTGTGTTGGTGCAGAATGTGGCTTTGTCTGCGTTTAGGGGGGTGGTTTATGGGCAGAGTTTGAGTAGGAGGTTTGCGAGGAATAGTACGGGGGTTAGTGTGGTTGATGGTGGGGAGGTTGGGCAGGGTGGTGAGGAGTTTGGATTGCCGATGGGTGTTAAGGGGAAATTTGAGAGGGTGAGGAAGTGGGGGGATGATTTTGTGGGGAGGACGAGGAGACCTGCTTTGACTATGCCCAGTGCGGTTCGGGTTGGAGGGGATGGGTTTGGGGAGCAGCTACCACCTGATACGCAGAAAGGGGAGGAGTATGGGTGAGAGCTGGATGGCTTCGGACTGGAGTCTGTGAGATGAACCTGTTTCACCCATGGCGATGGGCGTACGCAGCAATGGAGCACGTTGTGCTTGAGTTGGTACTGGTCGATGAGGTTCGCATGAGCTTGATCTGATAGGATTACTGCACAATGGCAAGATCTCGGATAGCAGGGCGTCGCATATTGAGCGCAGGGCCTGCTCTACGATTCACGTTACTGTACGCCGACTTTGCGCCTCGGGAGATATTATGACCATTGGACGCATTGGACGCATTGGACGCATTGGACGCATTGGACGCATTGGACGCATTGGACGCATTGGACGCATTGGACGCATTG